>VZTG01001348.1:533861-736112 GCA_013397845.1 Melanocharis versteri | reverse complement strand
GTAATTTGGGATAATGGCATAGCGCCTTAAGAAAGAGGGTTTTATTTTTACCATTCCAGATACTTGAGGGCTATCCTGTAAAGACGTGGCAGAAGGGGAACATGGTACAAAGAAGATGAAAGAAAGTTTAGGTAATGTGATGACAAAAATCAGAGAGAGAAGTGTATGTAAGTACGGGAGGAGGAGAAAAAAGAGAGGACATGAGGGCTGGGGAAGAACTCCTGCACTGACCAGGAATTGTATTTTTATATGTCTGAGCATTTGAAGTCTGCTCATCACTAGCTTATAACTGAAGGGATTGTAATTAAACCTGATCTGCGTTATTATACCACTGTCCTAATTTGGGTGATTATTAAGACACAAGCTTAAAATTTGCTTATTCTGTCTGGGCTGGCATATCTGGCATGGCAGATGTGTTTGGGTTATGATGAATGTGTGTTTGCGTGGCTGTATATATATGTATATGTCAAATGTGTACATATTAAGACCATTTTGGTTGGTCTATTTTGCCACTTACTGTTTTAAACAAAACGTTGGAGGGATCCAAAGTAACTGTGTGTAGGTGATCACTCGCTTCTGATCCTTCAGTAAATTCTGGCATAGGTTGAGCTCTGTACCTGTAAGGATGACAACAATGAGCCCTTTCTAGTTCAATTGCGCAGGAAGGCTGAAAATGGAAATGCAGTTTTTACAATGCAATGCTGGAAGCAAATGGAAACAAACACAAGAAATCCACCACATGGCAGTGTCTACATCGCTTAGATGTTTTTTCCCCTCAAGTTTGCATCACGGCTTTGTTTAAAGGCCAGGGGAAGCTCATTTCTAGTGTTGGCTGTTTTCAGGCTGGGGCAGGATCTCACCCTGAAGCAGCTATTGAGCTGGCTAGATACAAAGCTGTGGCCATACATAGGTCACCCAGGCTGGTTTTTTTAAAAGAGGAATTTATTAATTGTTAACACTGTAGTCATTAAAAACCATAACGTGTACTGCTAATGAAGAATGGAGTTAAGGAAATGTATAACTGCAAAGACTGGAAGTGTTTCCTGTTGACATCCACAAGTGGTCACCTGGGTATTTGTGAAATGATGGTGAGTCTGTGTTTCCTTTTTGTTTTATGAATATCCTAATATGTAGGTTAATACATACAGCTACTTTGAAATAATTAGACACAGTTCTACTGACTTCAAGTAATTGCTGATTTGGGGATTCACGGGACTGGCTGGAAAGAACACCAGTGAAATGGCTCTTCAAACACTGAACTCCAGTGCTGGCCTGAAAGAGAAGCAAGTGGGGGTGATGGTGAAGGGCTACACATTGCAAAGGGAGGGTGAAATGCTCCTTATCCTCACAGGCTGAATTTGCTAAAGCTTGTTACATTTGTAGGCTATGTTTATAAATGTGAATAAATGAATATTTCTCTTTTACAACGGAATGAGAAGAGAGGAGAATGTGCCATGAATGCTCTTAGAGCCTGATCAATTAATTAAAGATTCTTTATGCAGAGGTTGTTTTCTAACTCAGGATGCTAGGCCAGCTGTTCCGATTGAGGCTCCCAACCTTTTGGGCAACATCTGCCTTGATAAGAGATATTTTTTTCTTTTTGGCTTTTCAAACACCATAGGTCTGCAGTGCTGCCAGTGTGAAGGAAACTTTCAGGAGCAGATGAAGCAGCTGCTCCAGACCCAGTGGGCACTGTGGAGTAGAAGCCAGGTATTTGGCATTTTTGGCTGTCATTTTGGCTGTCAAAACCTCCTATCCCCAGGGCAGCGTCCTTTGTGCCACGGTGCTGAGATGTGGAGCAGAACAAAATCTCAGCTGTCTTTGCCTTTCAGCCAAATGGACAACAGACTCGGTCTCCTCCAGTAACAAAGGGGATTGGAAGCAGTAGTGTAAGATATTTTAAAAATTTCCACTCTGCTGAAACACCTCACATCACGGAAGGTGGGCATTCAAACTGTGCACACTTGGGGGTTTTGCTCAGGGGAAATACTTGCCCTGGGCCTGGATGTTGCCTTCCACCAACATGTGAATGGCTATTTTAATTTGACCTATATTCCGTTTTATTTAGCTGTTTTTCACTAGGATTTCAGTAAAGAGCTGAACTTGTTTTTACTGTTACTGGGTAGTCTCTCTCTTTTTTTTCCTTTCTTCTTTTTTTTTTTTTAATATAACTTTCTCTGGTTAGTTTTCCTACTCTACCACCCCTATGCAGTGCAGTTGTCGAACATCTGTCCCTTCAGCCCCACACACTGATGAAAGGAAGGAGCAGGAGGATCCCTCACAAAGGTGAAGAACGTGGTACAGCTGTGAGGGGTCACCCCACAGGGCTGTGCAGCACAGTCCTCGCTCAAGCAGTGCCTGCACAGGAGGAAGGAGCTGGGATTTGTCTGTGTAAGGAGCCAGACTACAAGGAAATGTAGGTCTTTCCAATGACCTGCAGTTAAAGGGCCTTGACTCAGAGATGGCATTGAACTCTTGACAGAATTCCCCAAAGAATCTGTTTTATGTTAATCTATTTAGTAATCTCTCTGTTGACCCGTATGTGCTCCTGGCCTCCAAACATCCTGTGGTAATTAACTCCACAGCATAATGATGTGTTATGTGCAAAAACCATGACCAAGGGGAAGGAGCATCAAAAGCTGGAATTGATAAAAAGCCTGAATAATGCAGGTATCAGCTGTATGAAACCTTTGAAGATCTGCTTATTTGACTCCAGATTTGATCACAATTCTGCTCTCACTCTGATTTTTATGCTAGTCTAGCATTGCCATTTTTAGGTGAGATCAAAATTAGGCCAAAATACTTCTAAGGGAAGGCAGTATCTGATGTTTCTAATTAAGGAAACCAAATCTGCCCTTAATGAAAAAGAACCCAATGCTTAAGAGAGACAGCTTCTTGTAAAATTTAAGAAATGTCTGAAATCTATGAAAATAGTCAAGCTCCTGATATTTCCCTCTCATATACATACCCATGTCTTTAATTAGGAATAACATTGAAGTCTTGGAGTGCTGCAGTTGTGATAAGAATTGATGTAATAGGCTTTGATACTGTTAGTTTAAAGAAATTCAATTAATAATTAAGGTGTTTGCTGATATCAGTCATACAGCACATTCAGAAGCAATTACTGCATTCTACATATTTGATTTAGACAAAAACAAGTGTATGTCTTTGCTTTAATCTCTTGTTCCACAGACAAAGGATGTGGCGTGTCTGATCAGAGAAGGAGTGGTGGGAGACAAGAAATGCCAGCCCAACCTTATGCTAATTTAAAAATGGTACCTGGTTGCCCTGGTGGTGATGCCTTAGGATTTTAGCTTTTGTATTTTTCATGTATTTGTAATCCTGCAATTCTTTAATTTATAACTCTATACTCCATATACAGTGTCAGCTGCTGCTTCCCCACTTTGGGCAGACAAAACAATTCCTCTCCAGGGCTGGGAATCAAGGACACCTCACTGCCTCAGGCCTGAGAAATGTAAACAAAAGTGAGTTGGGGGGGAGCAAATTTGGGGTAAATGACTTCATTACCTGAAGCTGTAATTGGAAGATTAACCCCCAATATGCAAATGGACCAAACTTATAAAAGTATGAAAACCTGTGACCCATAGTCCAATTTTTGGGTGTAGCCCCTGGGGGGCTTCATCTGCCCTAAATGTACCTGAAGGCCCTTCAGTAAATAGAACCGCTTTTTATTCCCTTAATTTTGTCTGGCCTCTGTTTTTAGGTAGCCCCACAAGGCATCATTGGCATTGGGCTTTCATACAACAACTGTTTTCTGCAAGGTTATTTTAGTCTTTTTCCCCCCATGTGAATGAATTGCAGTCAGAAGCCTCAGATGGCCAGCAGATTTTATTCCCTTAAAGGAAGGGTCTTCAAAAAGAGCTAAAGCCATCTCAGAGGGTATAAAACACCAGAGAACCACTGCGGTCAATGGAGCCATGCACTTTATTTTATCAGCATGTAACGCCTTCATTTTTGGTAATTTATTCAGTTTTACACCTTGTCATACATTTAGTGGTTTATCCAAGGTGAGGGCTTTCCACACTCTTTCTCCTCAGTCTGAGAACAAGCGTTTGGTAGCGCTGCCTTGCTGCTGTATCTCACCTCAAGCCCCACGCACATTTTTCCCTCTTTCCATCCATCATGTGTCTTCCCTTGCCTTTGTCCCCACTGCCAGACTTCAAACCCAGGCCATGCCTCCTTTGTTGTTTAAGCTGCGAATGTGAGCTCGGGTGTGACCAAGACCCATCTGTGCTGGCTGCAGCAGCCAGGGTAAGGTTGGTGTCCTGCTGGAGCGGGGATGTGGCTGGTGGATCCCTTCCCCAGGAGTGGGGCACAGCAGGAGCTCTGCTCGCTGCTGCTCCGCTGTTACCGGACAAGATTTTTTGGTGACATAGCAGAAACAAACCTGGATGGGATTTCCTATTGTAGGCACACAGCAATGACCCCCTACAGTGGGTACCCACAGCCCTCGGGTGTGCTGGGAGACAGAGGCAAAGGAAATGCCAAAGTGAGTGCCCAAAAATTGCTTCCTGAAGCGTGTGTTGCATGTACGTGCTGCCCCTGTAAAAAATTGAGTTGAACATCTTGTAACTGCTGGCTAATGAGTCTCTTGACCTCCCACTGTCATGCTAATGCGACTGCACACTTGGAACCTGCATGAGCCAATAAATTACTCCTTTTCTTAATACCCTTTTACAGATTGCTGCTATCTCTGCAACGGAGACTACCTATCTCATTAATTTGTAATTGTGCTGAAATATTGGAGCCTTGAAAGAGGCATGTGAACTGAAATACAAATTCAGTAGATGTGCTGCTGCCAAAAGGCTGTATAAAGTCAGATAAGCTGTACATTACTGTAGGTAAGGAAATTATTTTATACTTTGGGCTCTGGTATTGCTTGGATTCCTCTTTATATAACTTGGAGTAATGTAAGGGTAAGTGCAGTGAGGATGTGGGGTGGCATATGTGAAATACATGAGCACACACCCTGTAAAATCTACAGTACGAGAAGTTTCTCAAGGCAATAAATGGAAGAAATGCTGTTTCCTCTCATAGAGTTTGATACATGTGAAGATAGTCCCAGGTGAACTTTTCTCAAGAATTCTCATATTTTAATAGCACATGGCTTGTGAAACAAAGATCCAGTGCAGAGACTCTTACAAGCACAGGAAACATAGACAGCTTTTCAACTGGATTAAATACCTATAGACATATGTAGGGACTTCACATAAAGGACCTGAATATGTAATGCTACACTGCTTGAAGAAATCCTTTTGCAAGAATTCTCTGGGAATCCCATGTCATTTTTTTTTAATGGGTAAAACATGCAGTTTTGGGAATGTGACAGAAGAGGGTGAATCATGTAGGAAGTCCAGTTTTCATAGTGGTTTTGGGACACGTGGTTTTGTTGTAGCAAGCACTAATAGGTGATCTACGTTTGCTCAGTGCACATTTCTGAACAGCACTTTTCAAAGGAAGTGAATGCTCATTTTTCCACAATGCTGAGGCAGGAGGTAAAGGACATCACCTGGACCAGGTGGGAGAGCAGCTGCAGAGCTCTTGTACTGTGTAGTTCACACAGATTCTGGTGGGTTTAAATTTGGTTGTGGGTTTATTGTTTTTTTTTTTTTAATAATAAACCCAGCAAGATACATTTTGTGAATAATGTAGTAGGTTATGATTGAATGAAACTCTGCACCATCAGACTTGTGTGCCTGTTCATCACTCACTTTGGTTTAACTTTCATCACAGAGATTTTTTTGTGGGGATAGAAAAGAATGGAAGACTTTATAAGTTTTTTTAATGGCATTAAACTACTTGTGTGTCAATGCATAAGTTTGGGTTGTCAGGAGAGCCAGAGCATGAGCTATCAGAACAAATAAAGGGGGATGATCTACTTATGTCTGAACATTTCTTTGTTTGGTTCCTCTCTCGAGGGTTAGGAATAGTGATCTTCCATCTCTTGCACACTTCTTTGGACATAGAGAAATCTGTCAACTTTCCCACAATGTTTTTAACAAGTCTGAAAATATTCAAAGTCTGCAACTGAAAATATTTTAAGATATTTTACCTCTGTCTAATTTAAATCTGGGTTTTTTTAATGAAAAGTAAATAAATTTTATGCTGGGGAGAGCAAGTATCCCTTTACTTTTTTGGCATTGCTCCTAAATTGCAAAGCTCCAAAAGTGCAGGATAAAAGAAATGCAGAGAATTAATGATGGAATAGTGTGTGGTGCCATCTACAACAGGGCCAACTGTGACCATGTGCTGAACTTTCAAAGGAAAAAAAAATAAATCGAAACCTCCTCCAGTTCCAATCTGACCCAGTATCCTTGAAGCAAAATCTCCCGCTGACAAGGAAGAAAGCTGGGATGGACCCTTAGGCACATCAGATGTGACTGCATTCACAAAATCTGAGCCATGAGAGAGGGCCAGTTTAACGGCTCATCTAATGTTCTCTCCATTTCAGAATATGTTTCTTTTTAATCCTGTTAGTACTGATTAAAAACAATCCAACAGGCAAATGTCCTTTTATAGCAAACAGCTGATTAAACATTATGAATTTTTGCTCAGATGATGGTACACATCACTGTGTCAGTTGTTTGCTTGTGTTTGAAATTACAGTAAATAATCATATTGGTATTTCCTACTGGATATAAAATAAAATCTATTGCCCCAGCATTACTTTTAGCAGAGTAAAAACAAATCCCAAATACAACATTCTCCTTAGCTTACAGTTCTTTTCCCCCCACTAACTGGTTATTATTAATTATCCAGACATGTCTGTATTATGCTATTGAACTGTCCTTCCTCCTTCCTGGGATAAATCCACTTACACTGGTTGTTAATTGCTCACAGCACTGTGACTTTTATGCAGGAGATGCGGATCTGGCTAATGCTGAAATTGCTGATGGCTGGCCTTGCTACAGGGGGAAGGGTTGCATCCAGACAAGTACTCAAGAACAGCTTTTGAATATTTAAACCAGCAAGAACTTGTTCTGAATTCCAGTTTTACCTGCCTGGAAACCAGTTAGCATCTGGCAATGAGATGTTGCAGAGGGTCTGCTGTATGCAAATTCATTTCTACTGTACTGGGGCTTTAATGATTTCTGGCAGATGTTATTCTGGTATTTAAAGCAGCTCTGTACATGACTAAGAAAGTGTCCATGAGTAGGGACAGGGACAGTACCGCTGAAGGACAGGGCCAGGTTTCATTCCCAAGCAAATTATTTTATGCCAGCTGACTCTCGCAATGAACTCCCTGAAACGGCTCGGATCAAACCGCACACATTTCGTACCGTTAAATTGAAAATTGCTCCTGAGATCCCCTCCAAAACTCGTAAGCTTCCTCTGAGCGTTCAGTTAATTCCATATCTCATACCCTGGCTGGGAGCAGGGCGAGGAGAGGAGAAGGTCACCTCTTCCTGCGTTCTGCTGGGTGCAATTCCTGGGCTGTGCCGAGCTCAGCCCGGCCGGCTGGATGCAGCGCTAATCGATGGCTCTGCCTCCACTCGTTGTTTGCAGGGCTGCAGCCCCGTGGCCGCACGCTGGCAGCTGCCTTTCATCTCCCCGAGTGCTCTGCCTTCTCCAAATTGTTACCAACATCCCTGCCTTTGACAGTTGTATCTACACAAGTTTATTGAACTTCAGTCAAACGCAATGAAGACACGCTGGTGTCACTGCTTGACCTCAGCTGTGTTGTTGTCTGCCAGGCCAAGTAAAACCTCTGGGCTGCTGGTCTTTTATTGCTGTACATGAATGGAACGAAGGAAAGAGTATTTCTTTATGGTCTGCAGATCAGCTGAAGTCTGATTTAAAGGTTGTCAGATTGATTTCAGGCTAGTGATAATGCTTTTTTAGCGTGAGATCTTGCTCTGCGTGGCTGCTTTTTTGTTGATCTATGTTCAAATATTTGCCTGAATCTGAAAAATAACCATTTTGTCTATCTTTCCTCTCAGTGGTGCAGAAATAATTAACATTAGAGGCCCTGATTTAATGAAGTATTTAATATAATGAAGTATGTAATGAAGTTCTAGAGGAACTTCCATGTATGGCAAAATGCTTTGCTGAATTAGGGCCTCCAGTCTCAGCTTTACAAAAGTAAGGTGCTGAAGGAATTGGAGCAATGGAGAAGATGGACCTGCTTTATGTCTTACTGAATTTTCTTGATTGGAACAAGTGAGTTTTTGTCAGTTCTGTAAGCTAAATGCATCTGCTTCTTAATTAGTGCAGACTCCTTTACCAAAAGGCTGATGGCATGGAACAACATGCATTGGAGAAGCAGTGAGTCCTGGTTTGGAGTGCAGTGGGTACTTCATGTTTCCAGAGCTTCTTGAAATCTGGGCACCTATTCAGGTGTCTTTTGCCAGCATCGAAGTAAGAAGCAAATTTAGCTACCAGTGTTAAAAAAAATAGTGTACAGTTAGGGTAGAATAAAGCTTTTTGGGAAAAACTTCTGTAAAACACTACAGTTTAAATTTAAGCAGAGGTTTAATGGGCATTTTAGTAGGATTGGGTGGCTTTTTAAGCCATTTCAAAAGGCAGCTGCAATTCCATCTTAGGAGCAGGTAAATTGATAGTACATGGCGATTTGATCTGAATCGACAGAATTAGAATAAATACATAGGAAGAGAAAATGCTAGTAATACTGCTGATCCTTGACTTTGCCAATTGTATCCTTTGAGCATATTCTTTTCAAGTGCTCTGATTTCACCTCTTTTTACCCAGGTGGGGAAGCCCAGTCTTGCTGTTCCTGTGTGCACAGAACTGAGGAGCACTGTCTCCACAAGTGATCCTAACGAAGCTCCAGTAGGAAAAGAATACACTTCATGCATAATAAGGAATATAGAAGAAGCTTCAGACCGAGGCCAAACACTCTGTTCATAAGTTTCATGTCCTTCTGAAAGGTAAGAAATACGGGGAGGAGGGGAATCTTTGTCCTCTTTGTGCCTTCACATGGAACAGGAAGACCAAAGGGATGTGGTGGAGTCACTGTCCCTGGAGGTGTTTAAGAACAGCCTGGATGTGGCACTCAGTGCCGTGGTCTGGTTGACAAGGTGGTGTTAGGTCACAGGTTGGACTCGATGATCTCAAAGGTCTTTTCCAACCTAATTCATTCCGTGATTCTACGAAATGCAGGACCCCCGCACTCAGATTTTCTCTGCCTCGTTTGTGAATGTTCCTAGTACTTCTCAAAGACTCCTAGCAATAGAATAATAAAAATACCCTTGCCCCCTGCCTTCTGCTATAGCCCAAACTGATTTCAGAGGCAGTGGGAGGGGATGGACGTCTTTTAAACTAGAATGCTTAGCTTAAAATGCTTAGTTAACTCTGTGTGCTGTGCACTGCCTGGCTTAGGAGGGGCAATGCCTCTCTGCCTCCTGCTGTGTGAGGCAATGACGTGTGCTCTGCAGGGACCATGGCATTAATACCAGCATTTTACTGAGCCAGAGGAATATTTCAGTCTTATAAATTCTTCCAAGCTGTGCAAGGAATGCTCAGTGATGCTCTGATGTCGGTCCTTGGGGGACTGCAGTAAAAATTAGGGGGCCATGAGTGCCCCTCAGGACAGCCTGGGAGGGGCAGAGGAGCCCTGGAAATGTAGACCAGAGGAAGAGGGAGATTTTCCTGCCAGGGAGATGCCCCAGGGTGTGAGGCTGAGAAATTAAGATTAGAAGCAGCAAGTTTTTGCACAGTGGGAGACAGGCCAGGGCTGAAGCAAGATAAGGGCAGGAATTTGTAGGCAGAGCAAAGTGTAATTCAGGGCTGTGAGGGAAGCAGTGCTGGAGGGCAGGGAGGAGGGGGAGACCTTGCTGATGAACAGTAACTTAGCTCTGCTGCAGATGCCATGAGGAAAAGGGAAAAGGCTGAGCTGTGTGAAAGGAGATGCCACAGCTCCAGAGGCCTGGTGTGGTGTAGCAGCACGTGTCCTTTGGATGCAAAAGCAAGGGGACTTCTGACAAAAATTAATTGGCACAGCACGTTTTTTTAGAGATGCACCATATGAAAATGCTTAATATTCTGCTGGAGTCTATAGTTAGAGAAGAGATGTTTCTTTTCCTATTTGCCAGAGGGGCTGGGAAAAAATGCAGAACCTGCCTCAGTTGCTCCTTGTTTGGCTCCTCCAACTACAACCAAATTGCTGTTCCCAATTGTCAACAAATTTCATTTTTGATTTTGCATAACATTTTCATGCTCTTTATGTAAATAGTTGTGCTTAAATATTTCTGGTTTAGGGAAGGCGGAGACTGACCTTAAGGAAATTAATTGAATTCTCCCCCCTGTAGCTATTTCTATTGGTGTTGTAAGAGCCTTACCATGTCTTGTGTTACATGCTCTTGTTACACCTCTGCCTCTCAACAGAGCAATTTAGAATAGGTAGCTAAAATAATAATTTTCCTCAAGAGTATTGGTGAACATAGTAAAAATACAGGGGTGGCAGGTGTAGAAAAAGAAGAGAAGAGGGGAAGCCGTGCAGGGAGGAAGGCAGGAACCTGCCAAGGCTCTTAAGAGCTGTGGCCCAACCTTAACTTTTACAGTGTATATCTTTGGAAAGAAATGAGATGAGGTGTTTAACACCAGGGTATAGCACCCAGGAGGTTTGTAAAGAAGTATCTTCTGAGGAATCTGATAAAATAGAGCTGCCTGGGTTTGCCTCGCTTGGTTCTTTCGGAGTTTTCAAAGGGTAAAAGGAAAGGCCCTGTTTTTTCCTGCATCAGTGGCGTTCCAGAGGGAATGGGCTGTTGAAACGATGTAAACTATAAACCTGCAAGCAGGAAGGCTTGGTTGTTTACACATTATAGTGGTAAGTATGGATGAGATACCGCAGTACCACAAAAAATTGTTCTGCTGCACAAAAATGACAACAAGATCTATGGGGAGACTGAAACACCATTTCCCTGGATTCTTTTCCCATGTCTAAAATGTCTAAATGTCTAGAAAATGAGCCATAGAATATTTGACAAGTCATGCAGATTAATTTGGAAGTTGAATTATTTCCTAAATGAAGAATTTTATTGTTGCTCAGTAAACTTTACAGACATGATATTTTAATTTATCTCGGTGTATCTTTGTGCCCTAGATGAGGTTTAGCTTCATCATGTTCTTGATACCAATTAATGAATTGTTCACTCTATGGCAGTGGCTCACTAGAAACTGGTTAGCTGCACAAGCACAGCTCCCAGAACAATCTGTTGCCTTCAAAGTCAGATAATAACTCCTTCACTAATAGATGGTAACACCTTCACAGCCCTGTTCCTGCCATGTGCAGATTGTTAGATGCCACTAAGTAGTGGCACTTAATTTTTTACACCTCTTTTTGCTAGGGGAAAAAAGAAGTCCAAAAGACGAGATGAAAAACAACAAGGATTTAGCCCAAAGGACAAAATCCTTATGCTCTTACAATAGGTCTGTAAAGTATTGTCTTGCTGGGGGTTTTCATTAAAATGGTGTTTTCCCATCTACTGTAGATTTTAATTGCTCTGAAAACAAATGTGGTGTGCCAGCTTGTAGACAGAGTATTTCATCAAATTGCAACCAAGCCCTATAGCACAGCATATGGGTAGTCATTACCTTTGGAGTTCACAGCCACCTGTGGCCACCTGCTTTCTCTCAGCAATATGCCACAGTACCTGGGGCTGCTAGTTTTGTTTTCAAAATAATTTATTTATGTTTTGTTAGGCTCTTCTCCTAATTTTGTTAACACAGTTAGGGCAATTAAGTGGAAGAAACAGAATTTGATTCATTAATAATGCCAGCTACACGGCGATCTGTAAACAGGATCGATTGCATATTTAACTGATGCAAATCGCTGGAGTTAAATTATTTGTTACTAAAGTTACCTCTGACTTCCTTTTATCTCTGCTTAATACATTAATGAGATTTTTTTTTTCCTTTTGTGAACAGTGTACCTTTGACAAGAGCAGTTATCCTCCAAGCCAGTGACTTCCTTGCCTGGGTAGCAGTCCTGCCACAGAAGGGTGCTGCATGTGACTGAGCACCCCAAGGAATTTATGGCACTCTCACCGCTGGATTTGCACACAAGCACGATCTTTTTCCTGTCTGTGCAAGAGAGGGAAGCTTTCACTTCCATGGGCTGGCAGACTCTGAACATTGATCACTTACTGTAACATGAAGACTCCAATTAACTCTTGTTGGTCCTTCAGCACTAGATGTTCTGGCTCTGAGTGTTACATTATCTGTAGCTAATGGCAGATGATTCTCATGTGTTTAGCAGAGCAGTTTGAAATCCAGATTTCATTTTCAGTCTGATCAGGGGAGCTTCAGGTGCTGGAGTCATAGATAGCCAACTAGTTATGTCTGAAGACATCCTTCAAATAGACAAGAAGGACTTTCTAGGCGCAGAAGTGTGAGCTTACCTTCATTCTTGCTTGGGAGATGGGAAGGAAGCTGCAGCTTTTGCAGACTCTTGTGCTGTTGGTGATGGGGATGGTGCCCCAAGATCCCGCTTGTTGTTTTCATCAGGTGCTGTGCCATAGTATGTGAATTCCTGCTGCAGACAACTCCTTGTTTTCTCAAGCAGCAACAGGGAGGATGCTTAAACTCTTTGAACAGGAGCACCTGTCTCTGCAAGTATACTGCCTTGCATGATCCAGATTCTGCTTTTTGCCACTTTTCTCTCTAAGTGAATGTTACTGTGTCTGAATCTCACACTGATGGGTGCTCAGCTAGCTGGGATTAAGCTTTTAAACTGTTTATCCCTTGAGCACAACTCAGACTGGGGACACGAAATGGCAGTTCCTCCTCTGGCACCATCTTTCCATTCAGTGCAGTAGGCAGGGGGATCCTGGGAATCATCTGATCCAACCTCTACTCCCTCCATCGACTGCCTTCCTGGCTTTTCTTTTTTTAAACTTTCCTCATGGGATGTGCTCAGACATGAGCTGTCAGGGCTCTAACTGAGCTGTCGAGATTTGCCTGCCCCGAGCAGCTTCCCTGGGCACTGCCCCAGGGTCAGTGTGGGGTTCAGGGACACTTTGCCGGGAGGAGTGGCCGCTCTCCTGTCCCAGGGCGCTCGCAGTCCATGGCCGCTCACCAGGGACCCCTCCCAGCCCAGCACTGCTGCTGTGGGGTGCTGATTTTCTGTCCCCCCAGCCTCACAAGTGGGCATCGGGCTGTGCTGCAGCCACCTCTGGTTCTTTCACTCCTGGCCGGACACTGGGTGGACCCTAGACCTGGTTCATTGCTTGCCGTGCCCACGGCTATTGATGGACGCTTGGGCGCTGGGCTCGGTCCCTGAGGGACAGGAGGGACGCAGCCCTGTCGGTGAGGGCTCCGCCTGTGCCAGCTCCTGGATTGCCCTCGCTGCTCCTGGGCAGAGATGCCACCATGCTTCCTGCACCACCTGCTCCAGCACAAGAGAAGAAGTGTCTTCTCAGGAGCCCGGCTCGGGTACTGGGTAAGTGCAGGGCTTTACTGCCGTGCAGCGCTGCCGTCCGTGCAGGGCCTGGCTCGGGTATTGCTAATCTCAGGGTTTTATGGCCGTGCAGTGCTGCCCTCTGTACAGGGCCTGGCTCGGGTATTGCTAATCTCAGGGTTTTAGGGCCATTTCACACTGCCCTCGGCGCAGGGCCCGGCTCAGGTATTGCTAATATCAGAGTTTTAGGGCCGTGCAGCGCTGCCCTCCATGCAGGGCCCAGCTCGGCTATCGCTAGTGTCAGGGTTTTAGGGCCATTTCATGCTGCCCTCTGCACAGGGCCTGGCTTGGGTATTGCNGTGGGGTGCTGATTTTCTGTCCCCCCAGCCTCACAAGTGGGCATCGGGCTGTGCTGCAGCCACCTCTGGTTCTTTCACTCCTGGCCGGACACTGGGTGGACCCTAGACCTGGTTCATTGCTTGCCGTGCCCACGGCTATTGATGGACGCTTGGGCGCTGGGCTCGGTCCCTGAGGGACAGGAGGGACGCAGCCCTGTCAGTGAGGGCTCCGCCTGTGCCAGCTCCTGAACTGCCCTCGCTGCTCCTGGGCAGAGATGCCACCATGCTTCCTGTGTTGACTGCACCACCTGCTCCAGCACAAGAGAAGAAGCCTCTTCTCAGGAGCCTGGCTCGGGTACTGGGTAAGTGCAGGGCTTTACTGCCGTGCAGCGCTGCCGTCCGTGCAGGGCCTGGCTCGGGTATTGCTAATCTCAGGGTTTTATGGCCGTGCAGTGCTGCCCTCTGTACAGGGCCTGGCTCGGGTATTGCTAATCTCAGGGTTTTAGGGCCATTTCACACTGCCCTCGGCGCAGGGCCCGGCTCAGGTATTGCTAATATCAGAGTTTTAGGGCCGTGCAGCGCTGCCCTCCATGCAGGGCCCAGCTCGGCTATCACTAGTGTCAGGGTTTTAGGGCCATTTCATGCTGCCCTCTGCACAGGGCCTGGCTCGGGTATCCCTAATCTCAGGGTTTTAGGGCTATTTCTCGCTGCCCTCCACGCAGGCCCACAGGCAGGCCTGGGGCACGGTGCCCTCAGCAGCGGCTGAGCCGGGTCGGGCTGTGCTGTGCTGCTGCCCCTCTCCATGCCTCCTCACAGCCTTCCCGCAGGAGCTGTGCAGGAGAGGAAAGATGTGTGCTGGTGTCTTTACAAATAATTTGATGGGTGAAGGTGTGGGTGCTAAGGTCTTTGAAATGGATCTTAATGTTTCTACCAACTTTGGGCAGCAGGTTTGTTGCAGAGCCCAGACAGCTTGGCTCCTGAAACAGGCAAGGGTCTGCACGAGGCTGACCTTCTGAACTTTGGGGTAAAACAGTAGGTTCAGGGGGGGGAATATGTGGCAGGTGGTTCGGGAAAGGAAGGGAAAGGAAGAGGGCAACCTGCAGCAGGGAGTTTAGGATAAAAGGAGGCTGCACCCTCCGAAACCCTGAGAGAGAAAACCCCTCGAGTGTGTGCCCCAGCGGATTCTCTCCCTATATTCGAATAAAGTTGAAGGACTCCACTGTCTCCTTTTTGGACATAAACCTCTGGTGTTTGTGGATTTTCCTGAGATTCTCATCTGTAGCAGGTTTGCCTCCAGGCATCAGGACAGGCTGTGTCTTGTTGGCAAAGCCCTGCTGCGTTTATTGTTGCTATCTGTGTTCCCCAGAACTGTAAAACACTCATGAAAAGAAACGAGGCTATTGAGTGAAGAGTGTGTCCTTTCCCTTTGCTTTATTTTCTTTTCTCCATGTGCCTACTGTCTTCATCTTTGGAAAATTGCCTACTTATCTCCCAAACATAGTTGCATTCTTTGCTGAATGTCCCTCTACAGGAACTTATTCGATATGGAAATTACCCTGTACAGGAAATAATTTACCTTTAACTGTCCTCTTCTTACTTTTAAATTGTTTTCTTGTGGGTTCCCCCCTCCCCCCCAACTCTTAAAACAATGAAGCTGGAAACTGCTGACACCCAATAGCTTTGACAAACTGAGTGTCAGCCTGACATGCTCAAAACCATCTGCTTCTTGGATGGATAATTCTGGCCAGGGTTATTTCCAGCTGCAACGGATCTGTAGCCCTAGATTCTGCTGGAGAAATCAAGGGCATGATGACAAGCCCCAGCAGGGAGTTTAAATTCATGTGCAATACAACAGTACCTTTTTGAAGATAGTACCAAAATGGTCAGCCTGATTGGAGTGGCTCAGACAGGAATTTGGGATTTTGTGACCATAGTTTTTTTTTTCCAAGTGAAATACTGATTGATTTTTTTAACGCTAATCAGAATAGGTTAATTTGTGATGTTAAAAATCAAAGGCATTGGAGGAGGCTATGATACTTCTATTTCTAAAACGCTGCCATTTTGAAGACCTTCAGGTAGCTGTCTGTTAAAGGATTTTGTGTCTTTGCTAATGCAGCTTTTATTGGAGAGAGACCCTCCATAAATAGCAGTCCCGAGTGAGCTGTGGTTGCCATGGCTGACATGGAGAGACGGGGCTGAAGCCTCTGTAATCAGCATGAACACCCAGGTTCCTTTGTGTCACACTGACACATAACCAGAGGTGTGCAGAGCTGCAGCACTGCAAGCTCACTCTCTTACTTGCATTGCGACACTTTAGACGTGTCCCTGTGGTTGTAGAAAACCAGGGGAGCACTCCTAGGGCATTTATCATAGAATAAAAACCCATCTTCCTGGAGATCTTGTCCTGCTTTGAAGGAAATGCAGCAGAAAGCTCAGTCAAGCAGAGAGAGAAATTTGGGAGGAAATGTGGTAATAGTTAAGAATTATGTATTTGTACACTGTGTCAGGTATGTATACAATAAATAGTTAAGGAGCAGCTATTAATTTTGTTCTGTTCTCCAAACCTACCGTCAGTTACTGCTTTGAAGATAAGATTACAACCTATGGGCTTTGTAATGCTTGAAACTCCAATGTATGACTGCTTTCGAAACACAAATGCTTTTCCTAATACCTTTTGAGTTGATGTTTCATCATTTTTATAATGTGGATACTGAGAGCAGAAAAAGTTCAAATTTGGATTCCCAGTTTGATTTGTCTTAGCCCTTCTCCACTGAGCTACATCATTTCCCTTCTTAGTTTAGCTTCCAGGTGTGAGTGGGAAAGGGCTGCGTAAATCAGGCCCAGGAATCTGGATTAGGGCATCTTTTCCAAAATTTTTGAGATGATTTTCTCTTCTGAGTGTATCAGAAATGGGAGGTGGCAGGGGCTATTTCTGAAGGAGATGTCATCTAATTCAAAGCAATGAATGAGTGAAGTAGTGTGGGCTTGGATTGGGAGGCTAATCATGAGGGACCAGGAGCTCAGGAGGATCAGGCATGGGTAGGGGCTCCGTGCAGAAGGCAGAGCCTTATTATTCATGTTGGCCAACAAGTACAGGATGAAGTCTGATGGTTTTAGTCCAGAAAATGTAGGTTAAGTCTTTAAATCAAACTTTGAATGTGTTTTGTCCAACAGCCAGGCAGTAACACACTGTATTTTGCAGCTGCAAGGTGGCTGTGCTGCTCTGCTTCCATAATAGAGAGGGTGACAGTGCTGAGTGCAGTTCTTAAATCATTTACCTTCGCTGGGCTGTCAGTTTAACTCGTAAAGGTTTGCATGGAAGTACAACACTGAGTGGAACTTCCACACTAGTGGAAGTCTGGGAATAGGCATTATTGGAATTTGGTGTTCACAGGGAAAATGCCCATGGGAGTAACTCAGCCTGCACGGGGATGTGCTGCTTTAGCAGGTTTGTATTTCAAAAATGTGAAACTGCTCAAGCTGAAGTCCTTTACTTAAATGTACATGACTTGTGTATGAATAGGCATATCTCTCCTGAAGAGCTCTCCTCCTCCTAAGCGAAAGGCTTGGAGCTTGAGTCCCTGCTGCACAGGCTGCCTCGAAGGGAAGAGAGACCCTGGGCACCTGTGCTGTGGGAGCAGCTTGGGGAGCCAGGAGAGGGCTTGCCTGCATGGCACACTGCCTGTCCTGGCTGGCCCTGCTGCAGAGGCAGCTCCTGGCTGGAGCCCTCAGGGCTGCCACGCTCTTGGTTGTTGGCCTGAGCGTCCCCAGCACTGCCCTGCTGGATCATCCCATCCTTTTCCATCCATCAGGTTTTTGGAGTCTGATCAGGATCCCCACACCTGGTGAACCAGCACTTGCTTGCTGCAAAATTTTTAGAACGTGCTAACAGAAACTCTTCTGTGTATTTTTTTTTAAACTTTTTTTTAACTTTTTTTAAAATTATTATTATTTTTTTTAATGGATGAGTTATCAGTATTCCCCATAGCAAAGACCTCCAAGCCAGGCTGCTTCCCTGGGGCACTGCTGTCCCTCAGGGCCTCACAAACAGCAGCACGGGGCAGTGGTGGCCCTGGGGAAGCAAAACCCCTGTGAGCTGCACCTCGGGCACATGCAGCGGAGCTCTGCTGAAGGTAAAGTTGTGTGGATGTCTGCCCCAGGTGAGGATTTAGCCTTTAGTACCTAACAGTTCAGTATGTTTTCTGGTGTACATGATCAGGTAAACTGATGGAGGAGAACACAAACTGGATTGGGGAGTGGTGGCTTTCATGGGGTTTTGTTTCTTTTTTAATCTTGCCCCTTGGGTGTCTTCCCATTCCTGTTTGGGTCATGTAAAACAGCACTGATTTAACAGCCTCTGTGAAAGGGTTGTAATTTCAGGAGCAGGTCAGACTGATGAACTTTCCTATCTCAGCTGTTATTTAGGAGGAACACCTCAGCTCTGAACTCCACTGCAGACACAACAGCATGTCTCAGTTGGCAACTTGGCATCATTAACCATAAAGTATAACGCTGGGCTTGGTGTGACAGTTTTAATCAACTTCTCCCTCAAGGTCACCCTTGGCTTCTGAGTTATGGGAGTCCCAAAACCTGTTGTGATTTATTTTGATGAAGATAAGTCAGTCCATGTTTTCTGACAGTTTGGCTGTTCTGTGATCTGTAACTACATTGCTTCTAGTACTGAAAATACACTCAGGACAAATACATGTGGATGGACAGCTCAAATAACAGCAATCCATCTTAGCAAATGGCATTAGTTCTCTTATTGCTTCTTTCAGCTGCCTTGTCCCTTCATAAAAGGAGAGGCTCATTACTCCCACAGGAGGTTCAGAAAAACCACTTTTCTTAGAAAACCTGTTAGCTTTCTGGTATAGCACTTAGATGGTTTGGGAAGTGACAAAGGAATTTGTAAAGATTTTTGAGCAGCTGGAGTCAGAGTGAGGAGGAGGAGCTGGGTGCCTGACCTTGCTCCAGCCACTCAGCCTGAGTGTTGCAAAATTCAAACCCGTTTCTATCTGCTCATTTCCCTTGAGTTCCCATTTCCATATGCACGTATGGCAGGGATCAGGAGGATGCCTCACGAGGTCGGTGTGACTGCTTTAGGAAAGGTACATGGCTTGTATCAAAATGATTACCAAGTGGCTGCTGTTAAAATAGCTGAGGGGATGCTGTGGTGACAACCTGTGGAGAGTTATGTGTAGATTATAATTATGGGAGAAGGATGAAACTGAAGTTTACCCTGCTGCAGTTTTGATGTAGCTGAATATCAGGATTGTGCCTGTTTGGATACCCAGCATGCTTAACGATGGTGAGTGACCTGGGAATTCTGGAGCTGATCTCTGCAGAGAGGACTTGCTGGACTGCCCACAGACAGGATGATTGACTGACCTCCCAGTCAGCCCTCAGCAAAGCAACACGCAGGAGCTCTGCAGACAGGGCTTTTGGACAGTCCTGGGGGCTCTCCCAGCAGGTTCCTGCTGTGCACAAACTGGTAGCTGCTGCTTGTATGCTGGGATGTGCTGGTTAACTTCCTGGGCAGAAAATTCAGGAGTTCTTGAGGGTTCTCCCTTTTGGCATCTGCTGTAGACAGAGATGTTGACCAAACTGTACAGAGGTAACTGTAAATATCCAGACAAAACTGCTCACTCGGAGTGGTCTTGTAGAACAGTCTTTGCTCATGGTTAAGATAGTTATGGGATGGTTTGTACGTAATTTAAGGTAATGAGTAGATATGGATTGTGCCTATGCTGGAGTGGTCATGTAGGTGTGTTAGTGGGATGTAAGAATTCTCCAGAATGGTTCAAGGAGCCTTATCTCATATCTCTGAAGGAGTCTTTGCAAGGATACTTGCAGTGGAGGCACCCATCAGTACCTGGATAGCAACTGACCATCCTGTTCAGGAGGTTTCATTCTCTAAAGAAGCATTACCCAATGCAAACCACACCAATCAATTAATTCTTTCAGCAAGCACTCGTGTCTGTTTATGCAGCAGCATCTATTCAGCACCAGTGGGATGCTTCCACTGAGTTGCTACCAGTATCATCCCTTTATTGACTCTTCTTCAAAGAGCTGGAAGAAAGTCTTGATATGTTAGTGAAAGATGTTAGTTAATGTGAAAAGTGGTAAGCGCCAGGTTTCCCAAAACCAATGTCCATGTTGGCTGGTTCATCTTTCTGGCTGGGATTATTTCCAAGCCAACAGCAGCATGGCCACTAGTCCTGGGTGGGGAAAGGAAGTTACAAGAGGCAGAAAGTCTGGCAAAGACACAAGTGCTGCTATGGCTACACCTGAAAAACATCTGAAAAACACAGAAACTCTTTGGTGAAAACTACCCAGGTAACTTGGTTGGTACTCAGGACCAAATCTGGATTACAGTTTAAAAAAGAATTGGAACGTATGCTCTCTGCACTGCTATTCCTTATAATAAGCCCTTTATTTATAAAACAGTTTCAGCTAACGACACCTGGCTGATTCAGGTGGTGTTTCAGGATTTGAATGAAGTCAACAGCTTGTCTGTGCCTGTTTGTCAGTGGATGAGTGCAGGCTATTTGCTGTAAGAAGTTGAGATTGAAAGAATAGAGGTGATGCAGGCAGAATGCCATCTTTCTCCCATTATCTATATTCACTAAAGCTAAAAATATGTTGTTGCTTTCAGTTCTAATATTCTGTATATTCAATGCTTCATGAACCAGCCAGACAAAGTGCTGCTTTACTGAAAGTAGGCAAAAGCCCACTTCAGATAAAGTGCAGCTTAAAAAGATTGCCTCTGCCTTAGCATTGGCCATCATGTCTCCCACATTTACCAAAATTCTTCACATTAGAAGATTAAAACTTTAAGCAGAGGGTGACCTTTTAGAGACATGTTTCTGCTTATTGCTCCCACTGAGCTCATCATTCCAAGAGCTTTTCTGTTGATTGCTATGGCCACTCTGAAAGGGGTCTTCTGAGGCTCTGCTCTTCTGGCTGGACCCTTTAATGAAGGTATTTCATCTTCTTCTGAACGCCCACACACAAATAAAGGAGCAGTAGAATTCATACATTTAAGTAACAGGCATGGGCCAAACAGTCCTACTTTTACAGACAGAATTACTGCCTTTCTTAGGGAAAGGAAAAGATTTTAAATTTTTAAGGTTTTTTTCCAGGCTGGTTTACAGACCGCTACACTGAGAAGCCTTTGCTACTAGTTCTGTAAAGTGTGTTGGAAAGAGCAACCTCACCCTTGTTGCTACATGGCTGGACCAAAGTATTTGGAAAATAGCTGTGCAGGCTCTCAAGGCTGGTCTTTGCACTTTTCTGGGTGCTCCTCCCTGCTCCGTTCAGCTGCACAGAGTCACTTTCTCAGTGGGCAGCGGCCGCTTTGTGGAGCTTGGCTGTCCCTGCCATCACTGTGGATATTTGCTGCTCTTCTCAGAGATCCATGTTCATTGTAGATGTGGGGGTCTCCTGGGGCAGGAGGCTGTTTTTAGACTGTTGCCCCTGGGGACAAACAGCTGGTGCAGTGTGTGGCGTGTGCTGCTTGTTTGCAGAAGTGGCAGCTCGAAATCCAGCCCGCTGTTCTCACAGACAGTGATGTATTAGATTGGTGTGAATGTACACAGAAGTCTCTTGGCAACCCAAAACTGAGCACTTCTAACACTTCTTTTCCTGAATAGTCTTTCTCTAGGCAATATTTTATTGTCCAACTTTTAATAAAGTCTTGTGAAGTAGCAGTAAAGCAGAATATGAAGGTATTACCTTCACCAGGATATCAAATATGTAAGAAGCAAATTGCAGCTAGCCCAATACTTCAGTTTGACAGTTAAACTATATTGTAACAATACGTGCATGTGGACCATTCACAGATGGTATTGTAGCTGTAAATTAAACTACATTAAATCTTCAAGCATCCAGTGGGAGATTTTTCCCATCTCTTCTCTCTTCAATATGCAGAGGAGTTTGGTCCAATTAATTTTTCCAGCATAAGAATTATGAAGGATCCTACTACTGCTTTTTAAATAGATTTCACTAGGGGTTAGAGCTTCAGGATACAGTGTCCTGAAGAATCCCTCTGGCAATATCTGAAAAGAAACATCAGTGTCACGTTCTTTCTATTTTTAATGCACTTCACTATGGAAACAGATCTATGCTTCTCTGCTGTCTGTCCATCTCCCTAGTAATTTTGAACTGTTGGATGACATAAATCAAATGTGACAGAGGTAGAGGTCTTAAAAGATAATTAGCTTCCTGCAAGTTTTTGTGCAAGTTACTGTCTGGATAGAGATGAAATTCTGCTTTATCCCTTTATAAACTTAGTCTGCAGCATATGTTGAACCTTTACTGGAGAATTTAATGAATTTGCAAAGAAAGGAATTTACCTTCCATACTCTAAGCATGGGTAATACTGCAGCTGGAGCAAGATAAAGCTGTTTCTGTAATTTCCAACATTTGCTGAACTGTGTGCTTGTGCTGAAGGAACTTGGCCCCGGGCAGAAAAAGCACAGCGACTTTGCTCTTGGTCAGTGCTAAAAGATGTTGGCTGAGCTTTGGCTTTAAGGGATTACTTTTGGTTGAAGCTGCTGTACCCAAACCTGTGCTCTGCAGAGCATGATCTCAGTATGGCCACTCTCCCAGGCTGGGAGTTCTGCTTGTCAGTGTATCAGTCAGGCCAATTTTGTGTATTTTGTTGCTGTATTTAGGGGTGTAACCTCGTGCACTGCTGTGGTGTTGATGGATCGTGTGCTGTACACCTATGCTCAGATCCATTTGTATTCCCTAACGTACCTAGTGCCCACTGCTTTGTTTTGGACCTGTCTGAGGTAGAATGAACTGCTTTTGGGGCTTTTTACCATCAGGGTCCCTGTTCACCCACCCACCCACAATTCTGACCTTAGCCACTGCCCCAAAAGAGTGGATTTCCTACCCAATTTCTCCTCCAGACTGTGTCTACATCCAAGTGTAAACTGTGGGATGACTTTCCAGTTTTCTAATGCTATCATTCTGATGAGCTTTCAATGATTTATTAGCCCAACTGCTGTTTTGAATGCTGTTAAACCCATTTTTAAAATACCATGCAGCCCCAGGGTTGCAACGAAGTCTTAAATTGGCTACTTTTACAAGCATCTCCTGGATTTGCATTTTCTGTTAATGCTTTGCCTGTCTTTTGTACACACCTGAGTAGAAGAAATTGTAACAGGGGCATATAAAAGAATCCAGTTCTCGTATTCAACTTGTCTTACAGCAGAAGAATAAAGGAATGCTTGCTGATGAGAAGGAACATGCTCAAAAAGAGTTTGGGAAACGGTTTTCAGGACAGATAATTGGTGTGGAGCATTTTCAGTCCTGGGAAATCATTAAGGCAAAGTGTGGCTCGATGTCTTAGAGACCAACAGCAGCAGAATAATGTGACATTTCAGATAAATCAGATGTGCAGAGAATGCCAACACAGAACTGGCATAGAGGTCATTGAGTAGTTTAGGGTGGTTAATTTAGATATTGTGCTTGTAAATGGAAATTGGCGAGAAATAAAAGGCAAAAATTATTTGTTTGACATGACAAGATGAAAAGGATCCTGTTCCCCACATCTTCCAGCTACTTTTTTCCCCTCCATTTCTCATTTCCAGCTCTAGTTACTTGCTGTGCTAGACTGCCATCCCGGAGTTTGATGGACAAGAACTGGAAGGATTAAGACACTTTTATGGGATGAGGAGAAGTGATGATGTAAAGAAAGTACAATCAACTAACAGGCGATGTTTTTGGCACTCCTTTCTCAGACAAACACTTCCCAAACCCCCGCTGCACTGTCTGCCTCAAGTAGAGAAGTGCTTCTCCTGTAGTGTTCACTTTCCATCTTCATGCCTGCTTTTCTGCAGGGCAGGCTGTCTCAAACTGCAGTGTGCTTCTGGGTGGGCTGCTGACAAATTTTATTTGCTTTTTGTTTGCTCTGAAAATAGCTGTCAATGGATTTTGTGGGGAGGGAGTAGGGAGGAAAAGAGATGCTTCTCTGCTAGTCTTCTCCAGCACTATTGAAAATGTTAAATAACTATCTGGTGTGAGCAGAACTGGATTCAGTGTCTGAAGACATAGCAGAGATGGCTGAGGATGTGAGATTAATTAACCTTTAATTCATAAGACTGGCTTTGTTAACCTTTTGATCTTTGTGCTCTCAGGTTTTTTTTTTCAGTTCTCCTGAAAAATTGCATCTCTGACGTTCTAGTGTAGGCCTTGCCATGGAAAAATGGAACAGCACTGCACATATGAACATAATGTAGCAGGAGAGCAAAGGAAGTTATCTGTCTTTTGACTGAAGATGGAGCTTGTAAACAAACAAGTAGGAAATCCGGTCAGCTATCTCCAAATACAAAACATTTGGAAAGATGGGAAGAAGGGCCTTAGGCTCCTGTTGGAATGTGGTTGCTCAAGGCACCGGTCCCTGCAGTGTCCACCAGAGGGTTTCTAAAGGCACCTGACTTACAAAGGGGCTCCACATCTATGCACCTCCCTAAGGTCTGCTTTCAGAAATTAGGATGAGGAAATGTTAAAAGATTCCTTCAGGTAAAAAGGGCTTTTTGTTTGTTTGCTTTTCTGGGTGTTGGATTTTTTTTCTGAGATTTGGTTATTTGGGTGTTTTTGGTTGGTTGGATTTGGTTTAGTTTTTTTTCTTTGTTTTTTTTTAATCTTCCCGCCTTCTAAAACCAACTATCATGAACTTCAAGCAGTGTTGTTTGCTGTTTCTGGTGGGATCTTTTTGGTTGTCACTAGAAGCTGTTTATGGCCCTGTGTCACCTGTCCCTGGTGAGTTTATCTCAGTCATGTTTGTAACATTCGAAGTCATGCTTCGAATGTGAGCACAGAACTTCACAGGTTTTCTGCTTTATGTTACAATATTTTAGGAGTAAACTTAATACAAATGCTTTGAAAATTGGGTAAATTAATTTATTCTAAAGTCCTAGGGAGGACCCAGGCCTTGATCCTGCAATGTAATTCACCTCTGAAGAGCTTGTGGAGCATTAGCACCTGTGCTTTTAGAAAACCTCTTTCTTGTTATTGGGAAGGTGTCTTCCAAAAATCTCAACATAGATCGGATAGCTCTTTAAAATAATTGGTTGAATATTAATTTCTGTGGCTCACTGCAATTACGTTAATTATGGGGAACTCGTTAGGCACTAATGTAAATATTAGAACCCCTTCTGTAACATTCACTGTAATTTAATGCTAATTCACAGAACCATTATTAAACTGTTGATAGCCAGGGATGGAATCCATTCAAGTACATAACACCTCACGCAATCAGTAAAGCATTGCAGCTGGGGAGGAACGTGTGTTGCAGTCCACACACACTTTTGAACACACAGTCATGAGCTGTTGGCAGCCTTCCCATCACAAATGAGAGGAGACTCAGAGCAAACTGTCAGGGGTTTCTTGGTGTCTTGGCTGACCTGGCCTCGCCAGTCCCCATGACCACCATAAATGCTGGTTCCGAGGCTGAATTACTGCATAACTTTGTATCTCATGTCATCTGTTTGGAAACCCAGATGATTACGTCTCCTACATAATTTAAAAATCTAGCATGCTAGCAAAGGCGGTTTCCCAATCTTGTGTTTATTTTGTATCCATGCACTTTAGATTTCCTTGGCATAGGGGTTGCTGATAGTTCTGTTCACATACACAGCTTGCAGTTGTCTGATTCAGCCTGTAGTCATTTGGTGCAAGAGGGGATGACCTCGTTGTTTTTCATGAAATATTCGCATCTGTTGTTTTGTTAGTCAAGGAGGCAAAAAGGTAGAAATTTAGTCGGTTTGAAATAACTGGGTGAGGGACAATAAATTCCAGGCTTTGGAAAACGCTCTATTTTAATAAAAAAGCTTTATATTCTGAAGTGACAAAAACGCAACCTGAAATAAGCGCTGACATGAGATCTGGATAGAATTTAGGTGCTCAAATTGCTGTTCTGAAGAAGTAGATGCTGTCGAACCTCTGGAAGGGATTGAAATAAAAGAATCTTGGCTACCTGGAGCTGTGCTGGTCCCTTGGCAGGCCTGGAGGGCTGCACCCAAATCCACCCATGGTGGGGACTCTGGGTGCCTGTCCCCATCCGTGCCCTGTGGAGCTCAGGGGGGAGAGCTGTGCTGGTGGAGGGAGGCCACTCACAGCCTTCCTGTGGCTCCTGCTTCTACAATTTGCTGCTGCATATGTTTTTATTTTTGACATTTGGCTGAGGGAAGCAGCAGGACCTGAATTCACCTGCCTCACCCACCTGAGAGCGTGGATTCATATCCCTGTTGTCCTGCACGGTGCTGAAGCCACCAGACAGCTGGCAGTTTGGGCAGGAGGCATGCCCACATCCCCTTACTGAAGGGTTTGGGAATGCTGGTCTAAATGTATGAAAAGAAGGAGGGGAAAATGACTGGAAAGTTAGGAATTTGAGTTCCAGGAATCAATTCATGGTAATGCATATATTCTCCGAAATGATTTTGTTAAAATTATTGTTGTCGTTCCCCCCTCAATCCCCACATCCTCGACCTCCCATCCAGGAGGAGCACAGTGTTCCACGAGGAGTGGAACCTCCTTGCACCTGCTTACAAAGGAGCAAGGAAAAGGCCACCTTTCCCACCTTCCAGAGGCTGCTGGGCTGTGGGTTCCCAATGCAGAGAGGTTCAAACACGCTCTTACCATCTGCCTGTTCTGTGAGCTGAAAACAGTGAATGTCAAATATGCTGGTGCCAGGCAGCAGTTCACTGGCTGTGGACAGCTGGGCTGGAAGCATCCTGCACACTATCTCTGCCCAGGCTGCGTTTTGGAAGTGCAGGTCTGTCTCTCAGGGTCATGATGGTTTCTTTTCTGTGGTCAGATGCCTGAAAGCTGAGGCACAGTCTAACTCCTTACAGACTTGAGCTGAAGATTTTCTGCTTTAATGGGCTATACTGCCCTCAGCACTAACTTTTCTCCCTTCTAGAGACAAAGTCACAGTAGGAGTCTTGCTTGTTTAATAAACATAGAATTAAAACCCCAGCATTTTAAGACCATTTAAAAAAACCCTATTTTTAAAAAAATTTTCATTAAATGATCAGTTTGAAATGACTTTACGTACCATCTTTAACAGCACCATCTGGTGGCTCTCAGGTAATGTTGACATTGGCCCTGGCTAGAGCTGTTTCTTACATTATCTCAGTGTGAAATTCTTGGTTTGTTTTATTATGAGTGCCAGAGGAGGCGTGTGGATTCTGTATGGGTAAATATGGCAAAAATAAGTAGATTTGACAAAAGCGTGTTGCTGAAATGTGTGGGGTAAAGTAGGGCAGAACTCCAGGGCTGTATGTGCATAAATATTTGAGTACAAGAAGAGCGATATTTTCTCATTCCTGTAATATGTTTAAAGATGCCTACTTACCATACAAAATCTATTATTAAAGATTATTTTATATTTGCTTCTAATCTTCTTACATATATGTGGAGTCAGGAGAGATCAGCAAAGTCACTGATTGGAAGAGCAGGCTGCTGAGGAGCATGGGGAATTTATAATATATTGGGGGCTTAGGAATGTGAACTTTCATTTAGATTTATTCAGGCTCAGCAAACAGAGAGGGTAGATACCACAGGAGTGAGCAAGGATCCACGTTCAGCCAGGGAAGCCTCGAAATACAACCAAAGGCAGAATCTCTTTCTGCTCTGAGCCTTTGTGCAGTACACAGGGCTGAAGAATGGTTTCTGGAGCTGCTGGCTGTAGAGATGCCATTAGATTTTCTGCACAGGAATTCCAGAGTGGGCAAAGGATCCTTCTGGTCCTTCTCCCCCCAGCTGGAATTCATCGCATCAGTTCATTAGTGATTTATGAGTGGCAGTAAGTGTAAGGTCACGTGGATTTTGATCTTTGTTCTCACTGTAACAGCTGATGATGCTGCATGGAGCTCCTGCTTATATTTTGGTCTCTGTGCTGCTATCTCGAAGATCCAATTCCCTCAGTGTTAGGTGATCCCTCTGGCTGAGTATGTTGTGGGCAATTATGGCTGTGTACAACAAGCCTTGGCATCAGCAGCTTCGCACTGGCTTCACTAACCAGAAGCAGAATTTGTGCTTGGCTGTTTGTAAGGCAGGTAATGTTGACATCAGCCATGGCTGGAGCTATTTCTTACATTATTACATTATTATTTGTAAGGCAGCTCACTCACAGCTCCCAGGACAGAACCCTTTCCAGAGCAGAGCTTCCTACGTCTTCCCTTTGCTTTGTCCTCTGCTTGCTAACACGAAATAAAGATGACCTGGAAAATATAAATTCAAGCATTACAATTGCTAGTTATTATTTCTGAGGAATATAGATTATTTTTAAAAAAATCTATTTGGAATTTGTATTGAGAAAGACCAAATTAAATGATGGCAGGTTTGGCATAGTAGGTGGGGAGGTGCTGTCTCAAAAATCTGTGTGCTCTGTGGCTAACTGGGGCTAATAGGCATGATTGGTCACACCACAGTTATCTCCTCCATGCCTATTCCTGTGCCTATTCTCTGAGCTGTGCTCTCCTCACAACAGCAGGTGTTTTAAAGCATTCTGCAGATATCAAAGATATTTGCAGTGTCCTTTTTTATCCAGTCTCCTCCTTATTTTGTGTGGCCCAGTATTGTGGTGAACACAACGAGCTGCGTCCTCAGTGGGTTCAGGTCCCCCCACCTCTGATGATTGCAGTGGAGTGTTATATATTCACAATGGCCTGGAAGGCACCCGTGTCTGGCAGAACCTGGAGGCACAGCAAATGTAGTGTCTGTTTTTCCCTCTGAAACAGTGTCTATTTTGTGTATTTCCACTGAGCTTTCTGCTTCATCTCTGGAATGAAAGTGAAATAGCAAGCGATGAAAATAGTGATGAAAATGATGATGAGCATTTATGCATGTAATAATCATCTGCAGATATTAAAGCTTTGCAGTACCCTTTTTCAGAGATATTCATGTGAGTCGGTAAGATCTGATGACTTGCTCAAGGTCACAGAGCAAGTTTGTGGCAGAGACAGAAATAGAAATTGCATCTTAGGAGTCAGGACAGTCTCATATTCCTGGGCTTCCTCTTACAAGCACTGTTACGCTGCATGATGTGGCATTGCCTCAGGCTGTGAAGGAAGGGGGAGCACACCCAAAAGCGAGCTTAGCTGTGCATGCTGGGTTTAAAAACTTACTTTTGCATCTTCAAAATTGCCTTAACTGCGTTGACTTCGGTCAAATTAACATGATACAAAATTTACAGAAACAGTGGTTAAAAGGTTATCTGGTTTTTTATGTGTTGGTGATGAAACTGTTGAATGCTCACCCCAGGCACCCCCAGTATAGCCACCCTCCCTGACTGGTGATGGGTCAGATGCATGTGCAGGGCTGAGTCTGCCATGATCACAGGAGTCAGGATGTACAGTCTTCCCTGTAGAGTTTAAGGGAGCCACTGTCTGTGGTATGAACATTTGGAGCTGCCCTACTGCAATGTGAAAATACTTCTCGCTTTTGGCCCTATCATAATGGCCTAAGTTCTACTTTTCTAACCAAAAATGGTGCCTCTTAGTGCTGAATAGTACACAAACCTGGTTCAGAGCATCAGTCCAAAAGCAGAAGTAGTTTAATTAGTTCCAGGATCCGTGGAGGAGAAACAGAAGCCAAATAATCTGTTGCAGCCATGCTCCACTTCAAGAGGTACGTGGAGATGGGAAATAGCTCATGCCAGCTTGTTGGAAAGGAGGCTGGAAGTTACAGATTGCACGGATGTGGTACTGGAGGCAGAGAACAAATGTTTCCCACCTAGCGAGAAACACTTCAGAAAGGAAGAGTCTTGGCTTAATAGCAGCATGATGGTTACTGTTGAAAGCAAGAGAGAGTCCTCTAAAAGCCTAAAGCTTTATCTAAATGAGGAAAATACACAGGATTATAAGAAATGACAGGTTGAATGTAGAAATGCAACAAGGCAGACTGAAAAAAAAGGGAGTTAGAGGAGCATTTGCAAAAGACATCAAAACTAGTAAAAAATAAATCTTCAAAAACATCAGGATCTGGGAGCCTGCCAGAAAAATCTCTAGGGCTGGTAGATGCTCAGAAATGACAAAGGAATTCTTTGCATCTGTTGCTCATTGTGAAGAAATGGCAGTTCCTTGTGCTGGCACACGTCTTAAAGAAGAATTCATCAGGAAGTCTCTTTCAAATTGAAGAGTTGGTAGGGGAGTTTATGAATCAAATGGAAGTTGCCAAGTAATTCATTAACCCAAGCTTTCTGCAGGAATTCAAGAATAAGGTAGCAGGACTAACTGTGGTGTTCCATAGGAGTACTCTGGTACTTGGGGACTGAAAGATGGCAAATGTGATACAGCTTTCTAGAAATGTGATAAGGGAAACCACAGGCTGATGGGCTTGGGCAAGAAAAAATTACTGTACAATGGTACATTGAGAATGGAATTGCAGGCTACAGAGACGAGAGTCAGCCCAGTTTTTGTAGTGGGAAATCAGGCTGTGCAAAATATCAGAGCTTTTCTAATGAAATAGCAAATGCATCTGTTCAGGGACCCATGGTAGTCAGCTGATGCATAAATTATCTGGGAAGAGTTGGATACTTGTTATTCATTGCTGTCCTGAACAGCTTTGAGTTATTGAGGATGACTGAAAAATTTTATAAGAACCTAGTGAACCTGAGTGAGTGGGCAGTGAAATACAGAATGACTGTGTAGATAAGCAGAGTGATACATCACTTTGTATATGGGAGGAGGGAATCAGAATGGGGAAGAATTGGATGTGCCCTGAGCTGTTTCTTGGATAAGAATTTGAGTTGTGAGAGAAATGCCATCTCAGTGCTCAGGAATGGTCCAACAGGTATCTCAAATATTGGAGTTGTTAGGACAATAAGAGAGAGCAACTTGAGGAGGCATTAATTGCTTTATGTGCTAATATCAATGCCCAGAACTTCTTCCTCCTGAATACTGTGTGCAGTTGTGGTTCCTTTACTTCCAATCCAGTCCCAAATACACTAAAACGGGATAAAGCAGTGAGTAGACAGGAGGACTCTTTAAAATCTTGGAATGGGATCTGTAAAAGAAATGAGCAGTGAGGCTGAGGCCCTTCAGCATGCAAAAGAGGCTCCTGAGGAAAGTGGTAATTAAGGCTGTGAAGTCATGTGGCATGGAGAGAGTAGGTACAGCTTGATGTCTCTAATTCAGAACGAGAACTGGGGGACATGAAATGAACCTGTCAGGTTCAGGGTAAGTGTTGCTATTTGTGTGACCTGTCCTTCTGTGCCTTCCTAGCTCCTGGTTTGGCTGCTGCTAGAGGCAGCACAGTGGGCTGTGTGAGCCCTTCTGTCTCCTCTGTGGTTGTCTTATGTTTGGCTTCAGGTAATTTGGGAAACCACTGCTGCCACCGTTCACAGCAGAGCTGGCCTCCCATCAGGATCTCTGTTCATCCTCTTTAGTGCTGATTCAGAGTCAGAAATCAGGCAGTTGAGTTGACAGCTGCTGGTCCCGACCAAGCAACTTGTTTTTAAGATTCCTGCAGTAAATTTGTTTTGTCATTAGTTCAGAGCCACTCCATGCGTGTGGGGCAGTGGGGAGGGTCTGAACAGCATCTCCACAGCCACATGTGAGTAGCTGGACCCCAGCCCCCAAGGCAGGGATCCAGACTGCCTCTTGCAGTGATACAGAGGCAGGAAATCGTAGCCCCAGGCAATGAAATGGGAATGGCAGTGTTTGGGTTTGCAGTGACTGTGTTTTGGTTTCAGCAGTATTGTGAAAGTCAAAACGTTGCGGATAATTCTAAAAGACTACAGAAACCAAAAGATAAAAGTGAGAGTGTCCCATATGCTTTTGCAATATTAAAACAACTCAGCTAAAGCTGGGTCACCGCCAGCCTCTTGATAAAGGCTGTGCTTTTGCATCCCAAGCAACAAAAGACTAAATGACAAAGAGCATACTGACCCTTTATATGCAACTGTAGAGGGGAAGAGAAATCTCAGAAAGTATTGAAATTTTTCTTCGAAGAATCTTTTCATGTTACTTGCAGACATGAAAGGTAAGAGCATGGTATTGGTAGAGGCTAAAGAGGTTGAGGGAGTAGTTGAGAGTACATGTCCACACATGGAAGTTGCTGGAGTGGTGTGTTAATCTGAAGGCAGTGGTGTTCCTTATAAAGAATGATTTAGGAGACAATGTTTTGTGGAATCATTAAGTTTTGTTTATACTGAAAAACTTCACAAATTTTCCACTTCTGAGAGCCTGGCTCTCACAGGTTACTTATTGCAGATATGAGTAAGTTGGTTTTTCAGATACATGGCTGTGGTAGTGGACTTCCATCTTGATATCCTCCAATACCTTACTGGTCTTCCTTTTACTTAAAAATTCTCAGGTAAGGTGGATTATGTGGTCTCTGGTCAGGACACAGCTCTGACCTTCTTATACCTTACGAAGTTGCACTGAGAAATGTAATAGTCATGTGGAATTTAAGGCTTCCACAAGTGCAGTCACAGTACCAAGCAGTTGTGTGTGTTGCCATATCAATGTGGAACCAATTGAATTGTTCACTACTGGGAGATGGGCGCTTGACCATTCAGGTCAAAACGTGGCCACACATGCTGTGCCATTGACCAGGCATAAACCCTTCCAGCTTTACCAAGGACTTAAATCAATTTGAAATATTTAGTGTTGGTTCTCATGGCCTCCAGGCATCCTCATTCACGTGCAGCAAACTGGCTTCCCAGGACAGGATGTAAAACATCTCACAGCCCCGGGGAGCAAAGATGCTCAGTGAAGCAGTGAGTTTACCCTCTGCCCCACGTGCACAGTAGGAGGAATGAGAGAATGTAAATGAGAGAAGCCCAAACAGCCATTACAATATCCTGCAGATTCTTCACAACACGACAGTAAGTTCCCTTAAAGAGGAGCAACACTGCTGTTGATTTATAGTCTTTCAACTCAAACTGAACGTTTAAGGCCAAATGTCTCTGTCCAATCCCTCTTACGGATTTCACACAGGTAAAGAAGATTCTTATTCTTTACCTGGGTTGGGATCACTGAATTCAGAAGATTAGTGTGCTGCTGTGTGCCTGATCTCTAGAACTGCTGGGACACCTGGACAGGTACTCCCTGCTAGCTGTAAGTGGAAATGGAAATAAGAAACACTAGAAATGTTATTAGACCCAGAAGGATCAGATACAGTAATGTGAACTGAATGCTAAGACACTGGTAGAGAGCATACATGGCATGAATCATCTCAATTAAATGGAGGAAATTACTTAGCCATGCAAAAAAATTATGCCCTGACATTAAAAGCTACCAGTTTGTTTTACTTTTTTCTGGCACTTTATTATTTCTGAAGGCTTAAAGAACTCCAGCCTCCTAACTCCCATGATGAGTGTTCTAATTATGAATGTTTTCTGATTGTTTTGAGTTAGGTAATAACTTGATATGATAAATAAATCAAGTAGTTCCCAATCCAAATGTAGTGTCTGGCTTTGGAAATACGGTATGCTCCCTTCTTTCCTGCATGAAATAGGTCTGAACAGCTGGAACAAATGTTCTTGTCATTAAATTATAAATTGCAGCTGTCAAGAACAAAACATTTAGTTCCAGCACTCAAGAAACAGATTTTTAAGAAGTCTTTCCATTTATCAGTTTAGCCATTGATTATGTGTGTAAGGTCATTGCATCAGAGCAGTAATGAATGGAATTCTTGATTGCTCAAATACCAGACTAAATGGTAGTAAATGAAATAGTTTTACATCCAGGAACTTGGTAATACCAAAGAATGCCTCAGAGCAATCCAGGAATTAATGCTATGTGTAAGCACTTATGTACTTCCTCTCTGATTACCAGTAACATGTTCGCTGAGTAGGGGGGGAAGATAAATTTACTTCCACGAGCTCCCTACTTGTCAGGTTTTCAGTCTGTCAAGAAAGCAGTTTAATTCTCAGTGGTTAGGATTGCCTTGATGGCTGTGGAGTGGCAGGAGATCAGGGTTAGGGTCAGACTGAGCTTCCTAGCATTAACCATTTAACTGACAGCCTTCTTTTCCTTGGTGCAAGAGGCAGGAGTAGAAAGATGGCCAGACCTGTTCCAAAATTGATACAATCTGCCATCACAGCCTGCTGTGTTCCTCACGCTTGTCTTGAGATGAAACCTGGAATTAGCATGTCAATTTGACCCAGTATTTATTTATTTTTAATATTGCTCCTGATATGTGGATTTGAACAGTTTTACTTTCCACATATGCTGACAGATTTGGTCTTCACCACTGTAGAGGGGGGGACTGACTTCAACCTTTTCTTCAGCCTTTTCAGTTTTATACCCTTGTTTTCACAAATCTCTGCTAATTATAGTTGTTTTTGAGCAGAAGGTTAAGGAGTGTCTGCAGGGTGCTTGTGACTCTGCTGTGCTTGCATGCTGTTCCTGTGTTCAAGATTTCTGTGAAATCATCAATTCAGCATCTTTTAGATGCCATTCTTCAATGGAAATAGCTAAGATGTACAAATAAGTGTTACAGATCCCTTTGAAGTGATGTGCAGTTGGGAAGAGCTATAATGAGAGAGGGAAAATCATGTCCTTGTGCTTGCAGAAATACCTGAAACCCATTTTTCTTAAAGATGGATCGTGGGGTTGACAGCTACTGGTTCTGATGCCTTTTATGATGCTTCCTGCACAGCTCAAGTGTTCTTTCTGGGCGTTTCATGGAAGGCTGCATTGGGAAGTTTTTTCCGGGCTGAACATTTACAGGCTTGCTTTCTCTGCCTTTCAGTCTTGGTAAAACTCACAGGAACCAAGTCAGCTTTGATTCCTCTGGTGTTCTTCAAGTATGAAAAAACGAGAGGGTAGACTCAGGAGAGAGAGGGGGCACAGTCTTTGCTTAAGTTGCTTTAAACAGTTTCTTTAAACAGAAACCCAAAGCCAAAAAACAGCTGTAAAGATCCGATCCATGGTCTGAAGCTGCCTGTTGCCCCCTTTCAAAGGCTCCTCCACAGCCTGTTAATTCTTCATAACTGCAGAATTTGCACTGACAAGGCAAAAATTACTTCTACAGAAGAACTGTAAAAGAACTCACCAGCAGAAACAAAAACCAGATTGCAGCTAGAGAAGAGGTAGAAAGAGACGTGTTTGAGCTGAACAGGAGTTGGTGAAGGAAAGAGGAAGCACTTAGGCATCAGGTATAAATTGGTAACTCGGCAATCTATTAAATAAATGAATCCCCTTTCTTTCTGAGGAATATCAATGAGCTTTGTAGTTCCCTTTGCTTTCTCTTCAATATATTCAGTAAATACCTCTCTGTAGGCTGCTGGCAAACTCTGCATTCCGTGCTCTAGCGGGGAATCCAAAAGTTGTGCTATGAAGATTTTTTCTGCCTCTGTTGGAAAAGCACACAAATATTCTCTGCACAGATGATTTTCACTTGGAAATTCACTTTTAAAAAATGTTTTCGGAGTAAACTCTGTTATTCAAATTGCAAGAAAAAGGGGAAGTATGTTGATCAAATGGGTAAAATGAATTTATTAGGAAATTAAGTCTGGACAGAGCGTCTCTGTCCAGATGGGATCTCAGCTCAAAAATTCAGCTTGAATAACAAAGTATTTTTGTTTCCCTAGTATACACCACAAGTGCTTTGCTTTTTAATCATAAAATATGATTCAAAACTAGAGTGACTGCAGGGTAAGACTAGATTTTGTTCCTGGTAAGCATCTATTTCTCTTGCATTTGCTATATATTTTATTACTCTCCCTCTTGCTCTGCTCAGTCTGAGCTCAGAGTTGTTATGTAGAATGGCCATTATGGGGTTCGATGCAGCATTTACAACACTCTGGAATTATATCAAATGCCTTCACAGAATGTATTTCTTTGCAATAAAATTATCACAATACGGACTGACTAAAGAATCCTGTATTCCAATTTCTTATTGTCGCATTTACATTTAAAATTTACATTTTGAGCTCACCTCACTGGACTGAAGTGTATATATATATATGCACCTATTTCCAGTGCAGCTGCAGTTTTATTCTGTGCTCCTCAAACAGTATCTCTTGGCCAACAATAAAAGAGGAAAAGAACACCAGAAACTGGACAGTGCTCAATATCTCACTGCAAGCCCTCTCCCCCATGTGGTCTCTTAAGGTTCAGGGGCTGCAAGACAGAAAGATGGATTTGTAATGCACACAGGCCAAGTGTCAGTATTTATTTACTTTATTTGCTAATTGTGATAGAAATGAGGAAAGATGCTTTTTAGATTTAAAATAGTTTTAGGTTTCTAAACTCTTTGAGGTTTAAAACTCATTCAAAAATGTATTTATAGAAGTCTGTGGTATCCTGAATCAGTTTGAGACCTCCTTTATGGCTCTCAGTAACTACATAATGGGTTCCAATGAGGATGGCTGTCCCAAATAGCCACATGCACAAACCTATCAATCTTTTAAGCCATAATGCCATTTATCTTTGTTTCATTCACCTCATGTACTCACTAGGCTCCTGTACCCTACTTAGAGGGGAAACTATCCTATGTCGATAGAGCAGAAGAGGGGTGTTTGGGGTTTTTTTTGTTGGTATTGCTTTTTAATATACTAAGAATTTCACATTTTTTGTCCTCACCGTTTCTTTCAAAGTCAATTATTTTAAATTAGCTCATGAAATGTTTTGAAGAATAAATTATTTCCTTTTTGCTTTGAACTAAAGGAAGAGTAATTTAAGTAGTGCTGAACTGAACAAACAACCATTACTTTTAGGCACCACAGACTTATTTCCCTATAATTTTTTATAGGTCAGTCAAGCTGTAAATTACCCAGGAAAGCCCTCAGGTAGACCTTTTGCTAATTATCTGACATAACTCCCTGCTTTTAAACCAAGTACTAACAGTTGAAGACCTGCGCTGTAGTGAAGGAGGAAAAAATGAAAGAGATTAGAACAGTCCAATATGAAAATAATTGTTTGTTTCACAGCTGCTCTGAACGTGGTCCCACCCCGAAGGCAGATCGTGGTAAAGGCTGAAAGTATTAAGAGAAGGTTAAAATAACTAAATGCTGAAATGGCAGAATGATTAATGTGGGGGTGAGTAGATAGCTGTCTGCCTGGGCACTTTGCAGTGGTGTTTCCTCTACACAAGTCACTCGAGGTTCAAGTTCTTTGGGCACAGTCACGGAGAAATAAAATAAATTATATAGTGTGGTCATTTGCACTGTTACCTCATACTTTCCTCCCTTTTCTTTCTGTCCATCTTCACATTTTGTGACTTGGAAGACCTACAGCATATTTTATAGGTAGATTAACAGCTGGGAATACTGTGTGTACTGCATGTAACTTAAAGTTGTTGGGTTTTTTGCTGGGGAGTGGCATTATCTGCTCTTATGCCCGCAGTGTGTTCCCATCCACTAATCATTTTTATGCCCTCTTCTGCAGACTTATCCTTGGAAGGCATCAATTTTACTGGAATATAATCTGGAAAATTTTCAGGTTTCGTTTAAGAAGTAGAAATGTTGGTTTCACAAGTTCTTGAAATTCTCTTCTTTAGTTACACTAGGTTGTAACTGTGATATCTGAAGGTAAAATATACCTTAGTGAATTAAAGGAGGAAAAACTGGCAGCTGAAAAAAACAGGAGAATTTTCCTGCACCAGATTCTTGTCTGTTCTAGCGTAATAAAAAGGAACTATTTAGATGTTAACTGACTTAATAATGCAACTTCCCAAACTGAGTTTCAGCCCTTGTGTTCTGCAGTGCCTGGAAAAGGTTCAGTCTGTGCAGATTCCTCACAACCACTTGGAAAAGGGGCAGTCTCAGTGACCTGAGGCTCTGTTCTTCACCCTCCCATTCTGCAGTAGGGTTTGCAGCCCAAGGTGAGTCACACACAGCAGTACAGGGTGCAAAGACAGAGACTTTTTCATAGCTCCTGCCTATACAGAATTCCTTGCCCTCCACCCCACCACTGCCCCACGTCTGATGGAGCAAAGGCAATAACAGTAAAAACATGGGAATTAATTGTTGTGCCTCTGGGGCTATGGGGTTTTTTTTTGTTTGTTTTTAGTTTGGCTTTTTCTGTATTGCATGATTGTTTAACACTGTTTTAAGATCTTTACTGCTCATTTTATGTGTATCTACCTATGTGCATTTGCTCTGGGTCTGGTCTTGCAAGGTGCTGAGCACTGCCCTTGGAAGGACAATGTGAGCAGTTGTACTGGTCTGAACCCACGTACATGGAGTGGATAAATGTATGTAACCCTTCATTCATCTGAGATTGAGGGCCTTCTAATCCAGTGGTACAGGGGTCTATTCCATCCTTCTACCTATATTAGCTTTTAAATGAGCAGTCTGATCATTAGCAGAAGATTTTGTACTCGTGTGTCAACACAAATTAGATTTTTTTTTTTGTTATGGGAATAGTATTGATTGTTAACTCTGTTTCCTTGCAGTGATAGTTTCTGTTCCATGGGGTAACTTTTTCTTTCTGGTTATAGCTACCTGTCCTAAGACTTCTTTTGATATTTGCACTTGAGAAGTTCTGCCAGGACAAAATAAGATATTTCTACAGTTTGTATGTCTGATAAATTCTTTTTTGGAGCAGTTTAATATATTGGTGGGATTTAAAGATGTGCTGAATCTAATCTTCCAAGAGTTGAGAAAAATATTCATTAGAATGCGTTGTCTCTTGCTGAGTTTGACCTTCACTACCCTGCTGGAGTGCACTACAATTTTTAATCTGTTTTTTTTCTGCTTTTCCTCCTTGGATGATAATGAAAATGAAGCAGTTTGCCTGTCCAGCCTCAGTTCTCCGCAGTCTTGGTGCCTTCCTGCCATTCAGTCTCCTGCTGAGGTCAGTGTCCCTGTGCCTGTGCCTTCAAATCTCCATTTTTTTGTCTCAGCTTCTGGCTTTGACGAGCAGGTAATGAAGTAGTTTTGGTTTTTGTATTGCCCTCACGCTCAGGAGCTTGTGCTGTGTATTGGGTGTGCATGGTAATGTTACCCTGGGTTTTAGAACTTAATATGTTGACGGTTCTGTGCTTTATTGCAGAAGTAGAGGCTCGCTTTTCATCATTTTTTTATTTGAAGCTTTGTTCAATCCTCTGGAGGAATGCATAATATTAGCACTGGAATAGCAATACTTTCAAAACTAACAATTGAGTACAACGGTGCCACGGGTCAGGTCAACACCCAGGCACCTCTGTAGGGCCAGGAAAGGGGGGAGAGACACCTTTCTTCTTTTCCACCTCTTAGGGGAAGTAAACAGTGCCTGAACTCTGCTGCTGCTGCATTTGCACTATTGAGGCACGTGCTTGGCACAGAAATAAAAGACAAAAGCTGCTGTTTAGTTGTTGTAGCCCACACTGAGAAGGGACAGTTTATTTCCCTGTAACTACCGTTCCATGGACATAAAAGTTTCACTAAATTCCAAGAGTATTAAGAATTGGTGGAAAAGACTGCAGGTAAGCTTGGGGTTTCAGAACAATTGCATGTAAAACTCTCCCTCCACCTCACAGTTAACTTCTTAATAAGTTGGGAGATTTTTCCAGTATCAGCTCAAACTGAGAAACTCTAGCACAACGCCATGAATACATTTATTTTGGATGGAAACTGGAGGAGGTGATTGTTGGCACCATTCATTCTGTTCTCAGAAAAATCTTCCAAATCCTGAATAAAATAGTTTTCACTTGATTTACATGGCTATCAGAGCAGGTCCAGGCTGACCCTTTCAGGTGTGGAAACACAAACTTATGAGCAAGGTTTTGGCTGTGGAGGTTCCAGGCCTGTGTCTGGGTCAGTGACATCACAGGGTGCAATATCTCTGCAAGCAGGATAATACACAGCCTTGCACCTGCATTTCCAGTGCTAAAAGTCTCAAATTGGAACCCCAGTTGTGTATCCCAGTAAACGTTTTCTGCCTTTCCAAATATGATGGAAGGTTGCTGTGTTCATCCCAACATCTGTGGCGTGGTAGTTCACACTATGGACAGCTGGAAGCCAAGTCTGAGCACATTTTGCACTCAAAAATTTGATATTGATGCATGACCATGGGTATACATGCTCTGAAGCAAAGGGAGCATTGCTGATCATCTCTGCAAGTCTTTGTCTGGGCACTGGGTCTGTTCTTCTCGTGAACCTTTAGAAGTGTTGCTCGTCACTGATGGATGGACGAGGCTCTGAAACAGTTATAATTAAGATAGTGTTCACCCTGTCATAATTACAAGATACAGCAATTTTATTAGCCTGGATTATTTATTAGTCACAGCAATCAAAGCTACATTTCGATCAGTCACAGGAGGACCTGACAGAACATGGATGTTAACATCAGGTATCCACTGCGTTCATTTGCAGACCTGTCATGTTTGTCATGGTGGCAGTAAATAGCGCTAAACTGCTTTTTCAATAGATTCTTTAGTGTTAACATTTTGGGTCGATACATCTGCCATGATTTTTACTTTTTTTTTTTCAAGCATATAAAATGTGAAGATTTAAATTATGCTTATTAGAAAGAAATGGGATTTTATTGAAATTTAATTGTTATGGGTTATTAAATTTGTTCTCATGTACCTCAGCTGCTACCTCAAATTTCATCAAGAAATACTTGTTTTTGTTCTTAAACAAAACCTGATCGTGTAGCTATTAAAGGAAGAAACTAGAGTTAAGAGATGCTCTCAAGAGTTTTGAATTATTTCCAGTTCTGAAGTTCTTTGCCATGCCAGTGCTCCTTTATCATTCTCCACCAAAAAGGCCATTTTACGTGTTTAGCAGAGAGCCCTGAATTAGCTCAGTAAATTATCAGATGATAACTTAGTTAATGATCGTTTATACAGAGAATGTAGCTCATGATTTTATTTTAATTTGGACCTTCTCTTTTTGGTTACTATATGATGGATCTTCTATGCCAAGGTATGGTTTGTGAGATAAGATTTCTGTAGAGAAATCTTAAATTACAGTTTCTTGTCTGAGGAATGGCTATAGCTGCTGTATAATTAAACAATAGGGTTAATTTCAGCTGGCATTGACTATTACACTTTCCTGAAAATCTGTTATCACACAGGCTCAGGCAGCAAGGTTGAGGAACGCACAAAAAGGATGGTAAAATATGCCAGTGCATCAAAGTGAAGCCAGCTCTGTAATTCCAGTAGGTTTGCTGGGAGTGCTGAGTCTGCTGGCACAATAAAGAGCAGTAATGGGCGTGTGGCTGCTAAATATGTGCAGGGCTGGCACAGGAACCTTCAGTTGGCAGCTGTGGGGTTTGTGCTGCTGGATTCGACAGGTGACTGTTCTCTAGGTGGGTGCTGGCATGAGAATTCCTGCTGCACTCTGCCCACCGGATCAGTGTGCTGGGAAGGTGGCATAAAGCTGGCACTCTAAACCACTGTTTCATATCTCATCCCTGGCAGAAGGTGCTGGACATACTTATGTGCTGTAAACCACTTGATCATGTTGGTGAGGCTTTTTGCTGCTTAAAAATGTAGGTTTATTTGTACATACCACTTGTCAAAACTGAGCAGTAAAGTTTTTCCTGGGACTTTTGATCGATGGAACAGTTGCTGCTGTCTCTATTGAGCATGAGAGTCCTTCTGGCACTTTGATTCTGTAGCAAACGGCTTAGGTTTCACACAGGTAAACTAAAGCAAACGCTAGAAGTCTAAACTTGAGTTGTAAATTCAGAGCTCCTGGCTGTTGAACTCTGACCAGTCAAGTGGTGACAGCACAGCACTTGGAGCAGGAGCCAGAATGTTGCAGTATTTTCTAATGCTAATGTGGAGCAGGTCCCAGTTCTCCTGCCTGTGAGCACAGCAGAGGTAGAATTTATGTTGAAGCTGAAGCAGTGCAGCAGCAAAGCAGAAAATTTCCAGCCTTTGGTGAACACACGCTATATTAGTTCAATGTCTCAATGCAATACTTCAGAGAAAGAGAAATCATGAACAGAGAAGATAGACCATGAAATTTTTTTCTTTGCCAGTGCATTCTTTTATATTGAGTCTAATTTCAAAACTCTCAAGGAACAGAGATCACAGCAGCTTTCTTGAGAGTGCCAAATGCTTTCCATTTATCAAGAAGCTTTGCTTGTTGTCCATCCTCCTTTCTCCCTTCTGGTTGTACCTTTGGGCCAGCCTAAGTTTCTTGATTGTTGTTTATATGCTTCACTGATATTTTGCCATCTTGCTGTTTGACAAAGCTGTATATATTATTCCTGCTTTCTAAGAAAATTTCTCCAACCTTGTAGCAAATTGAAAGGAGTTTAGGAAAGGTTTTGTCTACATTGGTTTGGGATAACGTGAGGCAAGAGAGGATATCACAGTTGCTTTCAATGGCACACTTCTGAAAAGAAGAAAATGCTATGACCAGCTCTGGCTTCATAGTGGAAGTTGCACAACAGTTGCAAAGGGGATTGATTTGCTTTGTTCTTTTACTTTGTTCCTATCAAAGACTTCCACTGTTTCTATCTAATGCTCAAAATCTTGTTTATGGGCGCAGAGAAATCCCCACCTTCCAAGTAAAGGCAAGGATTTTTTGTTAATGTAAGCGAAATCTTGAGAGTCAAATTGTTGTTAGTGTAGATCTAACTGTTGCAGAAAAAAATAACAATGCAGTTCAAACTGTGATACACGCACACTCCCTGTCTCTGGCTCTTTTTCTGGGTGCTGTGCTCCCCTATCCACTGCTCCTCTGGGTCATCTATAGTCACAGCAGTGCTGGAATCCCTTACCAGGAGGAGTAAAAACTCATGTTGTTGTGTTGCTTTGTTTTCCTTTCCTTCCTCCCTCTAGGATACATTCTGTATGGGTTTCATTTGTTTGCTAAGATATTTTTAAACCTTTCTCTTCCTTCACCGATCCTCAGCACTGGGTTAGATCCACATTATTGTACGTGTGCTTTGCACGTTAGGTGCTATTTCTTTCTTCACTTTGTTCCCCCCAGTTATGGTTTGCCCAGCTGCAGCTCTGTATTTTTTTTATTTGTCTTTCAGCTGACCACTGGTGAGTTGTTTCTAGCTTGGGGTCTCTGGTGCCAAGCCTGTGCTCCACCTCTTATGCCAAACCTGTACTCCACCACACCAGGTCCTCCCCCTTGACTTCCTAAGGCTGCTGTTGTCACACCAGCCCTTTCTCTGTCTGGCCCAGCTCCTGCAGGTTCAGAGAGATGCAGACAGAGCAGGCAGCCCTCACTCTGAGGAGTGGCAAATCCCCTGGGAAGCTTGTAGTCTGTCACTGCTCTGCAGGGGTGCAGTGAAGAGTGCTGGTGTCACAATGACGGACACGGCCTGGGGAGGAAGAAGAGAACCAAACTCAGGACTGACTAGAGAGAAATGCCTTTATTTATTTATATACAGAAGGGTTTTATACCCTAGGTTATAGAAAGTCATTGTATCTTAGCTGCCCACCCCTCAGGGTTGTTGGCTAGATCCTAAAAACACCCATTTCCTAAACAGTCCTTCAGACTGACAATAACAAGCTGCAAAAACACCTCACAGGTGCAAGACAGAAGAATTATTTACAAAAGCTCTCTAGCTGTTTTGCAGCTAGCTCCGTGAGAAAGTGAGAATGCTCATGGACACAGGCAGACACTGAAAAATCTCTCTGCCACCAAGCTTTCAGTGTCCACAGTGCTGGTGTGGTGTCACAGAACTGGTGCTTAAGCACCTCAACCTCCCGGGCAAGAGCGGCTTAGATCTCTGCTGGGAGCTTGAGACTTCCCTGTATCCAACTGGGATAGTTGATCCCAACTGGGGAGACCCTGGAGACCATTGCCATTACATTTCAAACATAATTTGAAGGTTGGATGCTGATCACTCCCTAGTTTTGCTTTGCCTCTTGCTCTAAGTGTAACTGAACCTGAAGTTTTTTCCTTCTTCAGGTTTCATCTTTGCCTGATGCTATTTTGGTTTAATTTTTTTTTCTTCAGCTGTATGTTTCTGTGATTCTTGCTTGTGTTCCTGTACTGTGTTGGAAACAACTTCTGTTTTCAGCAGAAATAGTATTACTGTAATTGCTAGTTTATTTTGTTCCATCAGACTGTATGGACCTCTCCCAGATAGAAGGAAAAAAAATTTAATCTGGGGGTGTTGAGGCCCTGGCACAGGTCTCCCAGAGAAGCTGTGGCTGCCCCATCCCTGGAAGTGTCCAAGGCCAGGCTGGAAGGGACTTGGAGCAACCTGGGATAGTGGAAAGTGTCCTTGCCCAGGGATTGGAACAGGATGCTCTTTAAGGTCCCTTCCAACTCAGGCCGTTCTATGCCTGGGAAATTAAAGCATTAATTACTCCACTGATTATGCTTCCAGTTAGCAGGTTTGGCACAATTTTTTAGGTTGTTTTTTCAGTGTTTTAGTCTAGCATTTTGAATGTTTGACTTCAATAATAATCAAAATCAATTCTGGTATGGTTATAGGTAAAAATTGCAGCTATGGCAGAGCAATTACAAAAATATACAAGAAATGCAATTTGTAATTATAAACATCCCTCAGATGGTTACATTTATGTGACCGTGTCCATACTAAGGGCAGGAGGTGTAGCTGTGTGCTTGGCATGAGCAGTTGTGGTTTGGTTTGGGGATTTTATGTAGGAAGCATTGTTCTAAACTTGTGTGCATACAATTACATCTTGTATTTCATACAAATGTAAAATGTGTTCATTAACTTTCAGTGGTGGAAGTAACACAAGAGTACTGGGTGAGGAGGGAGGGGTTAAGTGAATCTCATTTCATGGCTAGCCTGAAGTCCAGTCCCTATGCTGGAAAGTTTAGCCTTGAGCTCTCTTTGTAGGTGTATTAGTTTCTCAAAGTCTCTGTAAAGACCTAGTAACACAAAGAAATTGGATATAGAACAAAAGCAACTGTTGATTTAGCTGTACAGTTACTGAAAATAGCATATGGAATTTTAACTGCTGACTTGTTCTCCCCAGGGAGCAATCAAAGAGTGAGATCATCAAGAGATGTTTTAGCGGATGATTTCTCCGTTCCTAAGGAGAAATGTCTTCCCCTGAGTGGCTCATCTGCTTTCTCTGGGATGCTTAGCCATGAGTGTGCTTACTCAGGCCTGACTGCATGTTTACGTGGGTGCACACATATTAATACCAAATGCTACCTTTCTTTGTCAGAGATGATATTTTACTCAGGATAGCAAAAATTATCTTTTCCAGTTTGGCAGTATGAGGAAAGATCTGTCCTATGTGAAGCACACACAAATTAAGCTCAGAGGGGAGAACACCTTAAACACATGGTGAATAAGGGGTTTATCCTGTTGCCAACATATTGTAACACCACAGCCAAAGGCTGAAGCCTGCAGAGCTGCCTCGTGTGAAAGGACACTTGCAACAGATCCATGACTTCTACTTGTGTTTACAAAAGAACATGTGTGTAGCTCATATGTAGCTCACAGTATTCAAGTGTAATTCAAGTGTATTTGTGGTTTTGAGGAGGTATGCTATCCTGTTTTTGTCCTTTTTTTCTTTGCTAAAGCAGCAACTCAGATGAGCAAAATTGGAGGTATTCCCTGTCTTTCAGCTTGCTTTTGTGCAGTAATATAGGATCCTAGACAAATGGTCTAGATTCAAAGTGCTAAAAATAAGTCTTCCCTTGGGGCAGTTGAACTGGGGAGTTACTGAAACGAAGTTAATCCTGTGGAGCAAATGCATGGAATTATCAAGGAAAGATTCCCATTCATTTCCTGTCTCCTGCTGATGGAATATCCATCCAGTAAGGATTTGAGGCTTCTTGGCCTAGCTTGAAGTTGATTGTAGCGTAGACTTTTTGCAAGACTACAGAACAATTGCAGAGATTGAATTAGGAATATTACAGGTTTGTCTTAGTGTTGCTCTGAACACCAATATTCTCTTCAGATATGTGTTTCAAAGCTTTGCCTTGCTAAGGTACATTTACACCCATAACACCTTCTCAAAGGAAAGCACACTCAAGACATAAAGGCATCATGGATACAGGACAATGTGCCTTGCAAGAAAGAAAAGGACCAGACAGCACGATGGGATTACCGAGAGCAGAATCAGGTGTGAATCACTGATAGGAGCACAGGGGTTACTTTGCTGAAAAGAATTCTCTGCAAGTGTCTGCACTGGGGGACAAGTGACCTGCTCAGGCCACACACAGATGTGTGGCTGGAGGTGTGCAGTGCCCTGGATTTACACTGTGCCCTGAGCGCTCTGCCTGTGACTGCTGGTCCCCTGAGAGAAGCTGAAAGGACACTCCAGCAACAGCTCAATTCCTACTCTGTTCTCTGAACTACTTGTTATTCTCACCATGTCTTCAGGGTCTTTCCTGTGGGCATCAGGATAAACTGAAACAAAACTCTCCCTTGGTCAAACCTGATTTTTCTCTGTGCAGGCTGCTTCTGATGCTGTGGCCTCATCACATGTGTACAGACCCCAAGCACATGGTCGGTTCTCTCTTATTTTTGGTCTTATTTTTGGTCCACCTTTCCCTGCTGCAGGCAAGACAGGCCTGAGCTCTAGAGCAGCCCCCCGGGGAAGATTTTTAGTTGGTGTTTTTATTAAACACCCCTTTTGTTAAATTTGGCCTTATCTACATCCAAGTATGTATGCAGCATCTGGTAAGGAAATTTGCCACAGAGAAATTGCTCAGGTGAACGTGCAGATCTACTACTTGAAACTCCACAGATAATGATGGAGTGTTAGTGATACTTATGGACCCAGAGTATCTCTGTGTGCAGAACATCTATTTTTCTTGGATTTGAGAGATTAGTTGCAAAAATAGTTGTGGCACGTTTGTAAGCAGATGAGGCCATTAATTATAGCACAGCATATTGAGTGTTGTATTTAAGGAAGCTGGAGTTTAAAGCTTCTGCGCTCTTAGCTGTGGCACAGCTGTGCTAGCAGAGTTTTGCTATTAATATACTGCATTGTGATACTTGCTCAGCTTTCTGAATTTAAGGAAACAGAGTGAGAGCTCTGCTGTTGGATCGGGGCTCTGTCTGAGAGGTCAGAGCCCCGTGGCTGTTACAATAGGCCTGCTGTGGTGAGAAAGACATTGTTCATCTTTCCAGTATCTGGTGCTGGTGTGTGAAGCTCTGTTGTTTTACAGTCCAAGTTGCTCATAACTCACTTGCACGTACTACTGTGAAGTGCCCAGAAGGAAAAGTCAGCAAAAGTGGGTGAGCCTCAGAGTATACAGCGATTGTAAAGTCACACCTGGATCACAGAAGTGTTTCCTTTTCAGAGTAGTGGAGAGAGAAGATGGCTTGTTGACACATCAGTGGGCTTTGCCTGAACTGAGTAAACCTTTATTTAAATATATTGCTGGAATCACTGTTATCCTCAGTTTTCAAGAATTGGCAGTTAGAGAATTAAATGCATTATTAATCTTTCCCAATGTATCTCAAAGATATATTTGAGGTTTGCAACGTGTAGTAAATAAACTTGAATTCCGAAGAGTTCCAATTCACTTTCTATTATTTGGTTATGTAATTCCTGTAGTAGGGTTTCCTCCTTAACTGAATTACTTAAGTCACTATTCATTTTTTCAGACAAAACCAGTTTCTCTTCCTGTCAAGCATTTAGAATCGTAGAATTGCTTAGGTTGGAAAAGACTTTCCCCAGCACCCAGGTCAGACAGACAGGCCTGCAGTGCCCTGAATCCTCCCTCTGGGCCTTCCTCCAGATGGGAATCACCTTTTCCAACCTCCAGGGAGCTGGGACCTCCCTGGTGAGCCAGGACTGAGGTGTCCCTTGGTTTTCCTCGGATTTCTTGTTGCAGCTTCATCGCTATCTGCCTGAAACATCAGTATGGGTGATGGTCCTGGGGCTGTGCCAGGCTGGGAAGCTCTCCCATCACATCTTTAACCCGAGCCCCAGGCAGGCTGCAGACTTCTCTGAGTGAATTCAGTCTCCTGTTCCCTCCTCAAGACAGTCTCCTATGACAATGACCTGTCTTTTTTTCTGTGTGGAAGCAATTTTGTACTTTTTTTGTACACTTAGGAGGAAAGCAAGCTCTTTGGAGGTAGGAATTTCAAAGTGATGAGAATAAAAGAGGGTTAAGTGACTGTCCCACAGGCAGGTACAGCTGAACAGAGGGATTTCTAGTCCTGAGGGGTCTTTAGCATCACCTTATCTGTGAATGTCTGTGCTTTTAACACTTCCAGAATTCTACCGTAAGGAGAAGTAAATGTAGCCAAATCAAGGCTTATTTCTGATTCTTAATAAATTAATTTTCTGCTTAAATAGGGCAAATTTCTCTGGGAAGGAATGACCTGAATAAATTCCTGTCAGAAGGCTCTTTTAATCTGTGAAGTCAGCTGGCAGTCCAGTTCTGTTTTTCTAGCAGAGATGGATTGTATTTGGATTTCATACTATGAAATTCAGCTGGGAAAGAAAAAGGCATGGGAAAGGTTTTAGCTTCCATACTACCTAGTTGCTGCAGACCTTAGCTTAAGGAGATAGGTATCAGCAAGGCTGGAAGACAGTGCCATTTATCAAGGTATGGGGTTTTTCAAGGCGGGGGAAAGTTTCCAACTCGGTGCTTTTGAAGAACTCTGAAATCTTACCCTGAATCCCTAAGTAATGCTATTTATTGCAACAAATATTTATCTGTTTCATTTTATGCATGTAACACCCACCTGTACACATTTGAAGTTGATAAAGGAGGGCTGTATGAAGTTTTATGAGCATGGTTGCTAGAAAACTCTGTCTTTATCTGCTTTTTCACTTGAGCAGTGGCAGAAAAATCAACAAAGTTCCTAACGAAATGCTCATTGAGGTTTCAGACTTCTGGTTAGAAGAAACTTAAACATGCTTTCACTTCTTTCTAATGATTGAAATGTCTTGCTAACATCTCTGTCATTATATTTCTCTGCAAAATGGGTGATTCATCCTTGGTTTAGTTTGCTAAAAAACATACAGTCTTTGAAAAGTCAGATATTTGCGTTTCTGTCTTGACATTGCTTTCCTCAGCTTTTACACGGAAAATGTGTCACTCATTTATTTGTGCAACAAAGTTGTATCTTTTGAAGTGCTTACTAAACTGACTCTGAAATGCTGGCAGTGGATGTAGCTGTTGTAGATATTGCTGTCAATCCTCCCCTACCCGTCTCAACACTTTTTTAGCAAACTGTAGGAGAACTAATCAGCATATGCTTGTAAACTGTAGAAATTTGATCATGCTCTGTGCTTAGTGAGTTGCTTTAAACATGGACGGCCTGTGTTCTTTGGTAGGAGTACAGAATATTTAAAGATATGCAAATCCAGTTATGGTTTTAAGGAACTACGTTGTCGGGGCTGTTTTCCATTTGTGTGTCTGAGGAAAGCATTCAGGTAAGTACAATACAGAAAGCAGAAGATACCCAAAGGGTTGTTGACATTATAAAAAGGATGGGAAATACAGGATGTTCTTTTTTAAATGAACAGCTCCTGTTTTGGGAGGGAAAATTGTGATCTGTGGGCTGGAAAACAGGAATCCTCAGTAAGCCATATACATGCTTGTTAACAATAAGCAAGTATTGCTCTGTAGATCACCGGTGAAATAATATGTGGTAGTTTTTCAAATTAAAACCAACTGCCCCATGCCTCCATTAATGCATTTCACTTTGAAAAGAGGGTTCCTTGTGCTGGTTGACCTTGGGCATGCCTGGCTGAGTACTGTTCCATACAGGTGTGCTTGCATTTCCTTGAAAATCTGTAGGTTGTACTGAGCTTGCAGGACCAGGGTTTCCTGCGCTTGGGGAAGCATAACTTGGAGCCTGTAGCTGTTTTCATCTCTTAAGAGAGAATAGGATCCTGTCCTTTAAAGATTTTGTTTGGCTTTGAGGAAAACCTTTACATTTCTTTTTCCTCAGTGATTGTCGAAGGGAGTGAATGTGCTGCATTCAGTGTGAATATTGACAAAAACTTGAGTGATTGGGGTTGACTGAGGGTTTCGTGGTGACTTCAGAGGTTGAGTCTGTGCTCAGCAGATGCATGAGGAGGATGACTAGAGGGTGTGAAGAAGCTGAGTGTGCCAGTGCTAACTGAAAATCATCAGAGCTAGGAAACAAAAGGCCTAGAGGCCAAGCAGTGCCACTGAGGGTTGGAAAGTACTGTAAATGTTGGTGTTTCAATAGGCAGCAGGAACATGATGCTGGTGCTTTTGGGCTGTGACTAGTTTCAAAGCCAGGTGTTTCTAAAACATGGAAATGCTTAGCAAAGACTCGGTTTTGTTTTTGTTTTTGAGTGTTTGGGTTTTTTTCCTAAGATATACCTGTTCTTGCTAGAAAAAACGGTTTTGTTTCAAATGGAAACAGGAGCTGGAAGTCAGAAGAGGAAGAGAACAGCAGGAATGGAAAGCAAATTGGTAAATTCAGCCTGCTGTTGTGACGTGTTTATGGTGTGTGATTGGCCCTATGGAGCCTGATTAGCACATTCCCAGCAGACAGAGCTGTTTGCACAGTGGGAGGAATGGCAGGATTAACGTGAGCTCGCTGTGGATGCAGCGTGCTGAAAAAGCCTGAGCAGGGGGCAATCATCAAGCTGTGTTTAATGAATCTGGTAGTGGTCACTCTTCTGCAGGGAGATCAAAAACAGAAGCAAAGAGCTGCTGTGGTTTCAAGGCTTTTCAAGAAGCAGCAGATTGAACTTTGATTTAACAGGAAGAAAAACATTAATTACATCACCCTTGTGCTGATGCTCTGTATTTCAGCCCCTGGTTTAAAAAAAATCCAGCTATAAATAGAGTAGGAAATATTAATACTGGAAATAGGGTCTCTGATTACTGGAGGAGTGAGGGTATTGCATATCCTTTCTCTAAGGTCAGAACTAACTCTCATGAAGAGTTGATGAAAAAAGGATTTAGGTGTATTTTTCATGGTAGAAATAAGGAGACCCTGCAGAATCTTCTTTATCACTTTGTCCTTTTTGGATATGGTAAATTTGGGAAGGAACAGAAGCTGAAGAATGGAAGGGTTATCTGAAAATCACCCCCTCTGCACGTGTCAGGAACACCAGGTTGCAGCTGCTCTGTAAATAGTTGCTTTACTAAAGATCCATTTTAGCTTAATGAAGTCAGTTGTTACTCAGCACATGGCACATGGAGAACACCAGCTCAGAAAATTGAGTAATGATTGATCTAAGCTGTGTGTTAATTTTTTCATACTATTGTCATTCCTCCTGCCAGTGTCCTGAACACAATTAAGCATACTCAGATCCTATTTTAGGACTGCTCTTGGAAATGAGTCAGAACAAATGGCTGGAACATTTTTTTTTTAAAGAGAAGTATTGTGAGCCCTTTAAAAGCATGTCTGTAATAATCAGTAGGAACACTTCTGTTCCTTTAGCCGTGGATTGAAGGGGGTTAGTCTGAACCACTAGTGCAGGCACTAAACTGCATTTCCTGCAGGTTATAGTGTCATACATCCTCATATCAGGCATAAATGGTAACCGGAGAAGCGGTGCAGTGGCTCTTTGCAGGAGGGCGGATGACATTGTTTCTGTGATAAATGGTAACACCAACCATGACACATTTTACTTGTGGCAGTGCTGGGAACATTGGTGCCTAACTGGGAGGTGCTCACGCAGCACTTGTTGCCCAGGTTTGTCTGGTAGCCAGGTCTGGAGTGTATCGTGTTGTGATGAGTGTCTGGGAGTTGAGCACAATTTTCCTGAACAATGAGACTGTGATTTATGTGCATTTGATTTGACAGAGCTGGAGCTGGGTAAATCCAGCAGATGCAAGGCTTGTGGTGGAAGTACTGCTGACCAGCCCAAAGCAAGCTGGATGGGATGTTGTAAAAGCTGGGACTATCACCTGCACCTTGGACAGTGCTTCATCACTTTAGCAAGCCATGGGCTGCACTGCAGAGCTAAGAACTTCTTTCAGTGCATTGCAAAATCTGGATGTACTGTATCAAGAGCCTTCTTCATTATGCTCCCTCTTTTCTAAGAAGTTTCACTTTATTTCAAGGGACAATCTCTGTTTATTAGATTATGCAAATAGGAGAGTCGTCCTGTGCTTACCATAGAGCTTTCATCACAGTATTCCAGTGATGGAAGAGATTGTATCCTTTTTCAGAGGTGCCACCTTTGACAATTTCTATTAAGCCAATACATATTTTTATGAATAGTGAAAATGATAACATTTCTCGGTTATGAATGAATATAATATCAGTAGAAAAAAATCATTACCTCTTTGCAAAGGAAGATGAAGTATTGTTGTTCTGTTAGAACTCTTTGAAGGAGCAGATTGAGAACAATGATCTGCTTGATGTGGTGTTTGTATTTCCAAAAGCTTGAAAAAGTCTTTTCACTGAAGGCTTCTAAAGCATCCAGGCTGTTACAGAATAAGCATTTATAGAATAATGTCATCTAGATATCCATTGTAAATAAACAAGTTAACCCCCTCCAGAGAGTTACAGTTGTTACTGACCAGATTTCATTACTGGTGGAACTGAGAGTTACAGCATTCACTATGCTCATAACTGACCTGGAAAAATTACTGGAGTAGGGAAGAAACAGTCTGAGTTATTCCAGAGTGCTGAAATGACACTGGTGCTGTGAGTGCCAAGAGTTGTAGAAAATACCAAGAAGGAGCAATACAATGCCAGATGAAACTCAAAACTGGAGGAAAGCTCCCCTGACTAGCTGTATGTGTTGATGGGTTTTAAATTTGCCATTGTTGCTTATGAAAGAGATTTTTGAATAATTTGGGGTAATTCTTAAAATGTCAACTCAATGGCTGGGAAGCGTGCAAGAGAATAATAGGAGGTCAGGAGTTACTTGTGAGAAGACTAGAAAAGGCAATATGCCACTCCTGGAATGCACAACAGGAGGGGAACAGAGGAGGGCACGGAATTCCTCCCAGGGTGTGTTAGAGCTGGGAAGGTGCAAGAGAGGGAGCTCAGCACTGTTAAACAGCTCAGCACTGTTAAATGGGGGGAGAATCGATGTGTGGAGGAGAGTGGCAATGCCAAGGTCCCTTTGCTTCATGGATAGGCCAAGTGAGGAGAGCATGGCAGGCATCTATAAAGTGCTGGGCTGTTGGGAGAAGGGGAGCGAGGACAATGAGTGCTGTAGGGGAACAGAGTGTCCATTGATGTTTCAGTGATGCCAAGATGATTTTTGCTTTTCTTTTATATGCCTTTCACACAGTTCTGTGTATCTACAAGTATTAGCATGCACACTTGTAATTCTTTAAGTCTGATAACTTAGCATAGTTCTAGTGTTTGTAGGGCCAGGAGACCAAACACCCCAAAAGACATAAAGACCAGGAGACCAAACGTTCTACTATTTTGGAGAACCAAGGTCCCCTTCTAGAACATATTCTGTAAACTAGAGATTAGCCCACCCAGGCAGGGGGAGAGGATTCGATAGATGGGGAAACATATTGCACCATCCACCCAAGCCCCCTTATTGGGTACCCTTATTAGATATGTTAATGTGTAAGGTCTATAAATTGTATATGTGATTTTTGGTGGGGGAGCATTGAGACACGTTCCACCTTGGCAAAGGGATGCATCGATAGGATCTTATTAAAGATATCGAGGTAAACAACCCCCTGTAACCCTTTAACCCTGCCTGGCTTTCATTTCCTAAGACCAGAGAAAGGCATCATCAGCCCTCTAGATGCTGAAAGATGAAATGGCAGAGTGGGGCTCCCGTGTGGGAATCACCCCACAGCAGCCAGGGTTGGTCTGGTGCCTCCTGCCTACCTCATGCCTACCATCCTGCTCCTCTACCCAGCACTCACACTGGAGGTCTTTGGGCACAAGCCCCAGCAGCTGGGGGTGCCCCCACAGCAGGCTTGGAAACTTTTCTGAGCTGGCTCTTCCACCCTGTTTTCATCAGCTGGTAAAGTTACTGCTTTTTATCACTGTCAGTGTGAGCTCTAGGGCTTGGATGAGTTCCTGTAGTGCAGGAGGACAGCAGGTCCTTGTTGGCTTTAGTACTCCTGTAGTAATCACTGGTGATCAGTTGTGAGTGTCCTAGTTCATAAATACTGCACAGATTTCTTCTAGGATTTTTCCTATAGATCTCTTTGGTAAATCCCATGGATGCTTTATTATTACATCTCAATATTAAAAATGCCTTTGGCCAGGTTTTAATTTAGCTTTGTTTTGTATTTTATGATGATCACAATCTCCTACCGTATCTTCAAGTACCTGTGCCTGAAACTAAATTTATATCAGTATCTGGGTTCTGCAGAGCAATAGCATTCATGTGCAAAAACTAGAACTCATCTGACGTCCTCTCAAACATTTTGAGCAGCAAATCAGAGCAGCAACCTTTAACTTCTGCTTGTAAGATAGATGTTTTTTTCCTTGCCTCAATCAGTCTTATTAAACCATTGCTCCATCGTGTTACAGTGAACATGCCAGCAGTGTTAATAATGCATTACATAAGGAGAAGCAGTTGCAAGGATATATTTTCATGTGTAATTGATATTACAAGACTGTCAAACCTCTTTTGTTTCAGGTTATCTCGTCATTTATGAGCAGGAGGAGGAAGGTTTGTCAGCAGTATTATCTACCCAATGGCCTAATGCATGCAGCAATTACTAGAATGACCTGTTTTTTTGTATTTTGCTTGTAATTTTGCTTGTATTTTGCCTTCAAGAAACTTTGGATGGTCTTTAGCTGCTATTTGGGTCTGTTCAGCATGTGATATTCTGAAGGGTGGGTTCTCCATCACTGGGTACATGGGTCAAGTTGATTTCCTCTCCCCTATCCCTGGCTGCAGCTAATTAAAAATGTCCCTGGTTTAGGACAGTGATGTGCTAGATCTGCTTGCCTGGCAGTGTCTTTTGTGCTTTCAAAATCACTGGGTTAAAATTAAACCCACTGAATTCCACAGCGTTGTTTCTGTCCTTACCATAGGATTAATATTTGGATTTCTGATCAGTTAGAATTCAGCACTTTCTTAAGATACTTATTACTTGCTTAGAGTTAAGCATTTCTGTAAACAGTTCCAGCAAATCCATTAATAATTTCCAAAGTATAAAAGAGTAATGCAGCTAAGCTGAACTCTCCCTTTCCATCTTCTCCATGGATTCAGCTCTCTTGGGGGTTTTGTACCTGGTGACATTGAAACAAGGTGAAGGAAACTGGAGAGCTGCACTCCAGGAGCCCCTCATTGCTTCTCTCAGAAAGATCCCCTCCAATCTGAGGTAAATGATGAAATAACAGGAGGAAAAGTGAGTTTGTGTTATACCAGCAAGACACAGTTTTATGTGGGTTTAAATGCATTCTTGACAGCATTATTGCATAGTAGGTTTATATTTCCCATATTTCTGCCTTGTGCTTCTCTCTGTGGTGCACATTTGATGCTGGGAAGAATCAGATATTTCAAATTATTGGTAAGCAAAGGTAATATAGAGAGGATGGTATTTCTTATCTGCCAACCCCTCCAAAAACTCAGCACTGATCGTGGAAAAGAAATTCTCTCAAAAGATGAGACCAGCCTCTGAAAGGGGCACCATGACACAGGTGACACGAGGGAAAGCTCGTTCACCTGAGAGACAGGGACAGGATTTGGGTCCAAAGGTTGTAATGAAATGTATAAATGAATCAAGGGGGGTGGCTCTTTCCAGCTCGTGTTTCAATGAACACTCTTAGACTTGGGAGGATCCTCTACAAAAAGAGTATTAAAGTAAATTTTTTACATCTTTAGGTCTGTTGTTGACTACAGAGAAACCATCGACCCTCAGAGACAGATGTACTGAGAGCAGGGGAGGAGGGGAGGAAGATGGAGGTGGCTCCTGCTGGTGTGACCAAGCCATGGGTGCTGTGTAGAGATGACTTGGGATCATTTAATGTTATTCCTGCTTGCAACAATGCTAATTCAGACCCCTCTTGCCAGAGCATGTTTGCCATTGCTTGTAGTTGGTACCAGAACTGTTTGTGGATGACAGCCGGTAGATTTGGGGATTTCTTTTTCACTGGAGATGTAAAATCTTCCACGTTGAGGTTATGCAGTATGTGCCACTGTGAGTTTAAGCTTGGTTTCCATGCTGCTGGAAATAGTAGGTCAAGGTGAGTGCAGTAAAATAGATAAATGTGGGGAAATGTTTAAAGAAGCCCCCAAACTACAAACAATTACAGTCTTAAATTTATGAAGTATTTAATTCCTGTTATTAATAAAGGGCTTACTTCAGTCCAGGTCATAAAGACTGGGACTTAATAAATCAGTTGTGTCCACATCCTGCCCCTTCAGGAAGATGCCAGTCTGATAGCTGCCTTATTCTTGAGGGTAGTAAAGAGATATCCAGATGCAGCAGATAAAGATAGTGTTGCACAGATAATTATTAGCAATTAGTTGTAGGAAATAGTCACTAAAGTTTAAGAAACAATTTAGATACCTAATAATTCATTATATTGTATGTATTTGTTAGATGATAATTACTTTAACTTTCAATATGAAAGGTAGCCCTGAAGTATATTTACCTAAAGTGCTTCTTACAAGGCTTATTTCTTACCAGGAATCTGTCTTTTTCTTCGCTTCTGTTTTCAAGCAATTCGAGATTATTTTTTTTTTTAAGGAAACAAGGCGAAAGAAAGAGAAAAATTATTTCTACTCCAGGCTGTTTCAGTAGAAATACATCTTTATTTCTCTAGTGAAGCAACTTTATGCAAATAAAAACTACCAGCAATATAGTAGCCAAAATAAAACAGCAAACACTATGTCAAGTAGGAAAGTTGTAAAACAGTGTTCCGTTGCTGAATGTTAAATATTCATATAAACATTGTAAAAACTTCAGGGAGACTTTATGGGGCCGTAGATGCACACTGTAAAATCATTTGAGCTCTGCTATGAAACCACACCAATTGTTCAACGCATTCTTACCACTCCAAGCTGAAAGTGAGTATCTTAGGGGAGGGGAGTACTTAAGCTACTGCATGTGTGGAATTCACCTCTTAAACTGCATGTGTCCTGCTGCTTTCCCTATTCCACCTTTGCAGAGGCGGTGATGAAGTGCACAGAACATTGATGACATCAATAAAATGTGTGCAAACGTACATCAGTGTGTGGATAAAGGAGACAGTTGTTTCCCCCCTGTGTGCTGTTACTGCCCTGGCTCTGTGCTCTGTGTGTGTGTAGCTCTGTGCCACAAGGAGAATTAAAGAAGCTCTCAAACGGGACTGCACAGGCAAAAAAATTGCAAGACTGCCTGCAAAATATGGGAGGAAAAGGAAGGTTTAATCATCATGGCAGAAAAAAAGGGCTTAACATTAATCCATGGATTTTTCCTTGTATTAGTTTCTTTTTTTTAATAGTTAAAATGCATTAATAGAAAAGGCGTCTTGAAGAAAGACCTCAGTGGAAGAATTAGTCAAATTTGGAATGTTTAAAGGGCTGGCCTTATTCTCTAATGGCCCAGTGTTCTGTGGCACTGTGTTTCTGTTGCTGGAAGTTGACGTGTCTAGCAATGAATAGCAGGGGATGATTTGTTATCTGGTGGTTAACATGCCTTGGGTGAACATTGCTCCCAAAGCTTGCAGGAAGGAGTTGCTGAAAAATGTTTTGACAGATACAAGAACCTTTATGTGTTCAGATATGTTTTGGGCTTCTTCTCTCTGAGTAATCTTTTATTCTACAAATAATCTCATTGAAATAGATGGGGCTATTCTACAGAAAAAAAAAATCAGTGGGAGTGAGAGTGGCAGAACCAGACTCTACAGGAGATAAACAAGATGTTAGAAATGAAAAATACCTGTTAAGTAGTCTCAAGATCAAATTCTTTTAATCAACATGTGTCTGCTCATCTGACCTCATGCAGGAGGTGAGTGGGAGAGAAGACCAGCAAAGGGCTGACCTGTAGCACCTTGATGTTTTATACCACAGAATCACATGGCAGATCTAGGTGGCCTGAGTTTCTGAATGAGGCTACCTGTAATCTGGATGCAAATACAGAGAGATAGCCAATTTTATAAGAAGGATACTGTGGAAGCTTGAATTTCAGCTGAGATACTAAACTTTCCAAAACTTCAGGAATTTTTGCTGGAACATCGGCTCAGGGTAGAAAATGCTCCAGAGAGAAATTGTGTGGGTGTGGTTCAACCACAGTTTTTGCAGTACAGCTACTTAATGGGCTATTTCTATAACCCAGTAATTGCTTTACTAATTCTTTTAAGAGTTTGGTTTAGCTTTAAATAACCTGTGCAATTCATATTTTATTTTAAGAAATAAAATCACACCTTGTATTTGTTGTCCAGGACTTAAGTTACACGCTGATATCTGTCTTCCATTTTTTGGGTTTGGTTCACACAGAAGTTCCTGTTGACAGGGAATAAATGATCTTGTGGAAAAGATGTGCACTTGGGACTTGCAAGATCTCTGCTTAGTTCTTAGCTCCGTGCCAGTATTTCTTGAAATCACTTAATCTGGATGTGTTTCCCATCTGTTCTGCTTTTCCAGATGCCAAGCCTTTGTGACCATGTTTGCATACAGATCAATACAGGGGATCCCAAAGGTTACTGGGAGCTGCCTGTTGCTGTTGAAATGCGTATGCCCGTGAAATTAATTCCTGGTTTATGTCTTTGAGTGATTAGATCTTAATTATATGCAAGCGTGTATTCTTCGTTTGTAAGGCATTGTGGGCAACATTTACAAATGTGAAGAAGAGCTGATTAAACAAGCATGAGGGGAATGATTTAAGAAGGAGAGCAAATTATGAGCTTACAGAAGGCTTCTCATAGGGGGAAGCAGAGCAGAACAGTTCGGAGTCACCCACTTCAACTGTTTATGTCTTTGTGACATTGCAGCTTAACTTTTCAGTCTCAGTGGCCTGGTCAGGCACCACCGAGGCCTCTTCCTAAATACAGGATGCTGAAGTGCACTGGGTTGCAATAGAAGTGGTTAGTTATGTGTTTAAAGTGATCCTTGCTAGGAAGAAGGAGTCCCAGAGAGTTTGTTCTGGCAGTTAAAAAGGTTGTAGCTACATTTTCCTGGGCTCATTAGACAAAAATGCATCTTTCGCCTGATGTAAATTGATAAAGCTCCAGTTACAGCTACGTTCTCAGATAAGCTGAACATTCAAACTTGAGAATCTCGAGTATCATTGAATTAAACCCTGGACTGTTACTTGCATTGCTTGGGAGAAAGAAAATAATATCCCAGAAATTTGAAATCCTGCTGTATTCCTAGATTCCATCCCCAGTCCCTGCCTTTTGAAAGCTGCCTTTGGTTCTAGATCATGCAGAAGCACAACTGACCTTTGATCTCCTCTGGTGTGGTGACTGCTGGCTTTCAAATAAGTTTTTCCTGGAACAGACATCCTATGCTGCACAGCTTTACTTAAATCCAGTTTATTTGAAAGCAGATGGTGTTTTAAGTGTCCTAAATAGGTACTTGAGCTGCGTGGTATGTGCACTTTTTGGCAAACTGCCTTTCTGATCCATCATAAAAAGCTGTTGAAAACATATATTTGTAAGTTTTGTGTGCCCTGCCTCCCCTCGTGCCTGCAAAGATGTGGTTCATGTTTTTGTCATGGATATCAGGAATTAGTGGCTACTAAAATTACTGGCCATACTTCACATAAAGTTACTACTAAATCTAAGCAAAAATGTGTAGGCTACTTATGCAATGGATCCCAGCTTCCATCTCGTTTGATTTAGGTTTCAGGAGCTCCCTGTAGCAGAGACACCTTCCCTGTGTGTGCTCACTCTTATTTCCTTTAGCCCAGTTACAGGGAAAAGCAGATTTGTGCTAAAACAACTAAACCCTCCAGCTCAGTTGTGTCCAAAACCCTGTCTGTAGGTTTAGAGTGCAGTTGTGTGAATTGTAATTCTTTGAAATGGGATTTTTAGGTGCCGTTATGGAGAGGTTCACTATGGCCTGGAGCACATCAGGGAGGGAATGTGGTTATGGACTGTGAGTGGGGTGGTGAGAGGCCAGCACTGAGCATTTCCTCATGTTCCTCCTTTCTGTGGATCACTGCTGCTCCTCAGAGGTGGTGGAATTCGGGTGAGATTCTCAGAAATATTTTTTTAATCTCAAATATCAGGTGAGTCATCATGTGCTCTTCAAAATAACTGTGAAATGCTTTGATTCAAACTAAAAGATAAAGGCAAAATGTTGTCTGCAATTGTTTAATGGCAAAGAATTGGTCATGGGGATAAATTGATGGTTTTTCTCCACTGTCAAGCAATACAGATGATGTCGTGGAAAGCAGTTTTGGTAAACAACATTTATCCCTGTTTTTCAAGTCTCTATGCTTAATGACAATTATTCATGCCAACTAAATATTCATTAACAGATTTGAAAATGTGCTTGATACTGTAAGTGAATTGACAACTATTAAAATTGTATCTATTTTTTAATAATTTCATTTTTCAAGTGCAAAGAACAGTAGTCTGAATATACTTCAGAAACAAGACAGGCCACTTACAACAAACTTGCTTCATAAGTTTTTCATCCCAGGATCTCACAGTTAATATACTAAACCTCACAGCTAATATGCTGACCCTCAAGGAGCTTTGGAAATTATTCATTTTGAAATATAGGGAGTTTGCTGTGAATGTGGTATTAAAAGTGGGACAGATTTTTCTCAAGACTTCTCAGCCTCTGTGTGAGGAGCACAGTCTAGTTTTCCAGGTGCTTTGAAAATACCAGCCCACTGCATACTGAGTCAGTTAAATTTATTTACATCTACATTTAAATATTTGCTGTTGTACTCAAAAATATTTACTAGAATATCCTGTGCAGGTGGAGCCAAGTGCTGGCTCTTCTGAGTTGGTGTTTGTGAATATATTTGTGGATATATTTTATTGTACCGAGCACAACATTATTGATGCCCAAATCCCGACAGATGCCTGTAGATATCCACATAATTTTTATGTCTCAGGTCTTCCCTAAGCCTAGACCAGTTGCAATAATGTTGATTCATCACTGCAAATCCCTCTGAGGGAGAGGGTTTACTGACACAGCTCATTATGTGTTAGTGCTTTGTCCGTGTGGGATTCTGTCACTGTGGCATCCGCAGCATCACTGCAGTCCTGGGAGTCCAAAAATGCACAGGTCAGATGGAGCAAAGGGAAGGTGGAGGATGGGACTGGGAGACAACATCTGGTGGGAGATGGGAGTTTGGGTTTTGGGAGAAAAGGCAAAGGTGATGCCTTAGGATTTTAGCTTTTATGTTTTTCATGTATTTGTAATCCTGCAGTTCTTTAGTGTATCACTCTAAACTCCATATACAGTGTCAGCTGCTGCTTCCCTGTTTTGGTCAGACAAAACAATTCCTCTCCAGGCCTGGGAATCAAGGACACCTCACTGCCTCAGGCCTGAGAAATGTAAACAAAAGTGAGTTGAGGGGAGCAAACTTGGGGTAAATGACTTTGTGGACACTGAAAGCTTGGTGGCAGAGAGATTTTTCAGTATCTGCCTGTGTCCGTGAGCATTCTCACTTTCTCACGGAGCTAGCTGCAAAACAGCTAGAGAGCTTTTGTAAATAATTCGTCTATCTTGCACCTGTGAGATGTTTTTGGACGTTGTTATAGTAGGACCGAAGGTCTGTTTAGGAAATGTGTGTTTTTAGGATCTAGCCAATAGCCCTGGTGGGTGGTCAGCTAAGATCCAATGGCTCTTCTATAATTTAGAGTATAAAACTCTTCTGTATATAAATAAATAAAGGCTTTTCTATCTAGTTACTCCTGAGTTCAGTTCTCTCCTTCCTCCCCGGGCCGTGTCCGTTATTGCGACATGACTTCATTACCTGAAGCTGTAATTGGAAGATTAACCCCCAATATGCAAATGGACCAAACTTAAAAAAGTGTGAAAACCTGTGACCCGTCGTCCATTTTTTGGGTGTAGCCCTTTGGGGGCTTCATCTGCCCAAAATGTACTTGGAGGCCCTTCAACAAATAGAACTGCTTTTTATTCCCTTAATTTTGTCTGGCCTCTGTTTTTAGGTAGCCCAAAAAAGAAATCAAATGAAGTAGTTATTATCTATATGGCAGTGACAGGACGTGGAGCTGCTCTGCTGGCAGAATCCATGGGTGCAGCCTCTCTCCTGCACTGCAATTCCATGGTTCCACCTAGCCTGGAACATCAGGCAAACAGGGGGAAATAGAACCCAAAAACCCAGGAGTTTTGTAGCAAAAGTGCCCAGCTTAGCCAAGTCTCTGTACGTCTCTTTGATACTAAAGGGAATTTCTGTTCAGGAAGAATTGTTTCAAAATTTGACTAGCATTTAGAAGTACAATATTGTAGTTTAAATTATAATTTGGGAGGATATGATAAATTAATTTTAAATCACTGGCGTTTTGAAGCTTAATACCTTCTAGAATTTTTTTTCTTCTCTCTTCAGTTTTAGCTTAGAGGCTAAATTAAAATGAGCCAGCACCTCTCAGGTTTTGAAGTTGTTTTGAACAAATTTTGACTAGTGAAAATGTCTGATGTTTTCAGGTACAGAATTGGACCAATGCAACTCGTGTGTTCCTTTGGAAAGGCGTAAGTGAAGGAAATTCAAATATTCATTCACATGGAAAGATCACACCATTTTTTCCTGAGTAAAACGGTGTGAAGAGCAGTACAGATTTTACATCCATGGGAAGGAGCATACAACTTCACAGGAAGGTGTCTACTGTCAAATAGTCATTTTCCAGATTGCCTTCGAAAGCAGAGAATTTTCTATCAGAAAATAGAAAACAAATTCCTTCTAATTTCATAACGGAGGTTGTTTAAGGCTTTTTGTATTAAGGTATCTTAAAAATATGATGGCAGGTGTACATTTTGTGTTCTCTTTCTATGCCCAAGAGCCCCGTGCCCTGGAATTCCTGATGGAGAACATGTCTGTGTGTCTGTCACTTACACGCAGTTGCAGGGCTGTCTTTTATAAGAAATTCAGATCTTAATCCTTTTTCAGGGTTGTTTTTAAGTATTCAGAGGGCCTTATTGATGGGGCTAATCCAAACAAGTATCCAGTCAGGTAATTTCCCTAAAGCCCAGCTTGTTTTGGCTGTCAGTATTTTCTCCCTTCATAGCTGTTCATTTATCATCTGGCAAGACATGCAGTGGGGATTTTTTAAAGCAACTGCTTTAAAAAAAAAGCCAAAAAAATACCTCCTTGGTGAAAGTTTATTTCTAAGAGTTACCAGAGGATTTGTTGCACAATGTCAGCATTCTGTACTAATTATTTAATATATCCTTAGATCTTCCAGGATTAGGCCTTGAGTTTTGAGTGCAACAAAAGAAAATAATTTATCAAGATTATCTTTAAATGAAGAGTGATATTCCATTATTAGAAAACGTAATGTTCTGTGTTGAACCATTTACCCTCCTGAGACCCTGTAAGGTATTTTCAAGTGGGCTCAAAATCATTCAGTGCATTGGATTGTCGTGAGGAGTTAGTAGAAAGGCAGTGATTTCCCACATAATTATTCTCAAGTAGAGGTGCCACAGCTGTGTAGCAGCTATTCGTAAGGTTTCTTTTCTTTAAGAGAGCTCTGCTCACCAGCCTTGGCTAATTTTCCAAGACTGTCAGCCTTTCTAGTCTTTGGGAAGGTGCTCACAGTGTTGCCACTAACAGAGCTTTGCTGAATCAGGTGATCCTTTAGTGATTAATATAAGGAACTTTCTGATCAATGGGGAGTCTCTTAACCTTTGCTTCCCAAGCTGAATAAATTCGTTCAGTATCTTGAAGATGCTTCGGTGGTCTGGAGACTTCGAAAAAAAAAACTAATCAGGATGTTACCTGTTGGAGCAACAGAATAGCAGATTAAGTCCATTAAGTAGTAATGCAGAATGCAAAGAAAAAAACCCTTAATCTGGCATAAAAATATGCAGAGGAAGCACTATGTGAAAAAAGGTAGTCGTGCAGTTAAAAAAGTGTGCATTGATTTGTTTCACTGTGATGTTCCTCTGGAGAGATGCAAGCTGTGACATCATGTCCCTGCAGTTCTGCAAAGCTGAGGAAAACCTGGTGAATATGGACACCTGCTTTACACCTCTGTCCAGTGCTGCTTTTGGAAATCCATCAGACTCAGATGTGAATCCTGTCATCATCTCTGTGCTTGTGCCTAGCTCCGCTCTCTGCGTTCAATTACCCACAAATGCTTGTAGAGATTTATCTTGCATTTGTACATAGGATTTTTGCACAAAAATCTCACAGGTCTAATTAGATTTTTTAAGAGTATTTTTTTCAGTTTGCACTTTTTAGGGTGAAATGGTAAGGAAGACCCTCAAATGCAGGTGGTTCATATACTCAGTTATTCTCTGGTAATTGTCAACTTTTCAGCTGACTGATCGAGGTTGACTCTAGAAATATTTCAAGCAGTAAAACTGTTTCCCATTGGGATAACTGTGCTCTTTATACATTAGGACAATATCGTGCATTAAGGTTTGGCCAGACAAAAACCTTTCCTCCTGTGGCCTGACTGCCAATTAGCTGGAGAGTAAAGTAGCATTTATGTGAATGTCTACCCAGACACCTCAGTTGTAAAAGTGTGATTTTTTAAGTGCCACCAAGGGCTTGGGCATAAAGTCCAGCTCCTGTTTGGCCCCTGAGCTGTTGCAGTGCTGGAGAGCTGCAGTCTCTTGAAAGGCTTTTATTCCTGGCTTTTCTTCGACTTCTCAGCATCTAAACTTCATCCTGCAGTTTTTATGCCTGTCATAAGTGCACTGGATGAGAAAACAGAAACGGATAAGGTAATAGAGCTCCCAGATGTGGATGTAGTTTCACACACCCGTGACTGGATCTGCCCTGGCACTTAGGATGGCTTCATTATCTGTGTGCCTACACCAGTGCAATACAATGGGAGAAAGTTTAGCCAAGAAAAATTACAGAGATAGTGCTTCATATTGCAGAACTGTTCTGCAATTAGCCAAAATCCTTGGTGATTACAGAAAAGCCAGGCTGGGTGTCTCGAGATTGCAGAAGGGATGTATGCATATGCATGTACATGTAAGTCAACATATCCACAGAATATTTTACAGGTACTGTTTCTATCAAAATTCTGCTGATAATAGCACCCTCATAAATTAAAATAATTCCTATTGCTTTGTTCTGTTTGTGAGTGGTGATGGAACAGAGGTTCTGGAAGCTGTCTTGCATGTCTGGTCTCTTCCAGTGCTGCCCACAGCAGGGATATTGGGCTGTTCACATCGAGTTTTCCACACTGTGGTAAAGCTGCTCCACTGTGTCTCTCTGTTTCCTCTCCTGCAGTGAGAACCAGGCCAGAGTGGAAGCTGTGTGAGTGGGCACTTGACCCACCAGACTTCTGACTTGAAGTGCCCTCTGATTTTTCAGTTACTGAGCTTCTTTGAAATGGAATCACACAGGTTCCATGCCTGTTTTCCATCCCAAGAACCAGAAACACTGAAATTGGAATTATTAAAGAGGTAAATGCTATGAACATTCTTTTTTTCTAGCTGGTTGAAAAACTGCTTGTCCTGTGAATCATCAGGAAATGAACCTCAAATTGGGGTCTGTGTCTGGTGAGTCAAAGATGAGTCTGAGCTAATTAAAAGGTTGTAGCTTGACTTCAATATTGGTGGTTTCCAGCTGGATAAAAGCCTGAGTGGATTTTGTTTGTATTTGTCCAGAAGTCTGTTGAGGCTGAGTGTGCTGGTGGATAATTGCAGGTTTTCCCCCCATTACCTGTAGCTGCTGGGAGCACTCAGGGATTTGGATGAACTGGGGTTTTTAATGCACATGCACTGAGGGTTTATGTCTCTAATGAATGCTGTGTGAGCAGCGCGTTACTTATCCTAAGAAATAAATATTGCTGATTGATTTTATTTGTAAAAATTAGTATCCTTGAGCCTACTGAGGGACTTGAGAGGTTAATGTAACCAGCATGGTGAGAAACAAACACTCATTTTCAATGCCATAAGGCAAATATTAGGAATAGTCTTCCTTTCACAAGACACCAGGGTAGACTTTAGATTTTCTAACATTCTTATATTCAAAAACAAGACCAAATATACTCATTTTTAACTTTGACATTTGCTCTTTTGTGATTACTAATACCACAACTGTGTTGGTCTGTCATCACGCACCGTGTATTATCCAGAAGCAAAACAGGCCTCCAAATCTTCTTTCCTGCAACGGAATTGACCTTCTCATTAGTTGGAAATAACACCGTGATAGGTAATCAATATTTTGTTGAAATGCCAGCATCTCATCTTGAGCATTACTCATCCTTATTTCTGAAAAACACTCAGACCAAAAGCAAAATGTTTACACGCAGCTGTGTGTGGCAAATCTGTCCTTATACATACAAATTATGTGTATACAAGTGTTATTTTGGAGGTACAAATTGCAGATTTGGGTCTCTGATGCTCTCTGTGTGTCAGCCTGACCTTACACTCCAGATCCTGCATCAGAATGTGAAACAGCTGCCCTGAGAGCTGCCAGGATTCCCTGCTGCCAGGGGCTTAGTTAAAATTGCTGCTGGGACCATTATGAAACAATTCAATGGCAGTTTGGTTTGGGTTTTTTGGTTGTTTTTCTTTTTTTTTTCTCTTTTTTTTTTTTTTATCTGTAGAGGCTCAGTAGAAAATCACTGTTTTTCACCTTGCACTTTTAAAACCATGTCAGATAAAAATTGATTCACATATTGACTATTATTCAGAATTGTGATGTCAGTTCATTTTTGGCACCTTAAAAAGCACCTTCACCTGGCTGTTTTCTGTAAAGCTCAATTCAGGTCTGCTGGAGCTGTAATCACACTGAAGGTTTTGTGAGTGTGGAAACCCCTCTTTCACTTATCTCCAGTGGGGCAATGCAAATTCTGTGCCTTTCCAGTCAAACTACCCTTCCTTATAGCACCACTCACCCTCTCTTCAAACTGGATTCCCTTTAGATTTACTGTCTCTCTCTCTTAGTCTTATATTTCTTGATTTTTAAAAAAAAAAATTAATAGAGATGCAAAAAAATACCAGTTATTTCCATAGGACTCTAAAAGAGTGTTCCTTCTATTCTGTTTCTCTGGGAGTTTCTTAAAATTTCAGTCAAGGGTATCTGATTAACTGGATTTCATCTGTGAAAGAATTCAGGAAAGAAACTCCATGTATTGAACAGTTTACTTTTTTTTTTTTAAGTACTCCAATGTCTCATTAATGTTTAGGAAATTTCTGCTCGTCAGTGATCCATTATACCTGTGTATTTTTACACTAAAGTAAAAGTAGATACTCGAAGAGTGGGCAGCTACTTTCAAATTTATCATGGGTGGCCTTTTGTTTTTAGGCAAACTTGCTCAGTTATTCTCTCAGCAATTTTATAGAGCAGAGAAATATGTACATTTTTCTCAATGCCCAGAACAGCAAAAGAGGTGTGACATCAAACATTTATCTACATTGGTGGTGGATGATTTTGCTTCTTCTGGCATCTTATTGTCACCATTAGAGCGCAGATTTTGCAGAAACTGAATATGACCCCTATTTTGACAGAAATATTAAACTTATCTCTTTCCTTGGAACATATTTTTCTGGTCATATTTTTTCTGTAAACCTAACTGAAAGCTTCCACACGAAGTCTAGATATTGTATTTAAGACATTAAGTACAAATGTGTGTGTTACAAAGGTGTTGCTTGCTGCTGTGGTAGGTTTTATACAGTGGATTTTTGTGTTAAGCTCTCTCACAGGTGTTAATTGACTAATGCAGTAACTTTGCTCTCGAGACATCTTGGCTATTTGGTATAAAATACCAATTTACAGTATTCTGATAATTTCTAGACAACAGTTTCATATGTGTTCACAATAGAAAGTGATTCATCAATAATTCAGGAGCTATGCTTAGTTGGTATGGGAAGTGCAAGAACAGGTATGGAGACAATATTATTAAAGGGGGGCAATAAAAGAGTAAGAAAATCCTGGAATACAAGTATAATCATGTGTATTCTAAAAAGCAGCCAGCACTCAATTTGACATGCAGTGGATGTCAGCTTTGCAAATGAAACACTGGAAGCTTCCTCAGCAATGAATATAAAAAATGCAAAGATCAGTTATGCAGAAAAAGGAAATTAAAAAGTAACTTTCATACATAGGTGTGATTAAAATCGTAGGACAGTTTTTAATCCTTTTGGGACAAGTTTTCTGATGTGTCCTTTATTAATGATAGACTTTGCCTTTAGGATTCACTCCGAGCTTCGAGGAATTGTAATTCATACAGTGAATTATTTTTTGTTGAAACGTACAGACAAGCGGCGTGAAGACTGCTCCTCCTGGGATCCGAGTGGCTGGGGATGGGGAGGAGAAGAAAAGAATGGCTTCATTTGCAGCTAACACTGTGGTGCCATAAAGGGCCCTAAGAATACCACACTGGGATAGATTTTCAGGGAATTTGCGATGAGATATAGTGCAGCAAAGAGAAGGTACAATACAAGCAGAATAGAGTGCTTCATCTTACAGTAGAGGATATTCCCAGCACTTGTCATGGATGCTGGCTGCAGGGCAGGTGATTCTAGGCAGAGAACAGACCTGAAGATTGCTCCAGTCAAACCACTACCTGGGCATTAAATGGGGGAATGGTTTGTGCTGGAGTGCCGTAAACTTATTCTCCCACATTCTGTAATCCCATGTCCTGCAGCAATTCTGGGGAAGGCTGACTCGATGTTGAAGTAATTTTGAGTTTCTAAATTGTTTCGTACGAGTATCTCTTCTTTTGCACCAAGACACTGGAAAAACAAAGGCCTAACAGCTGCCTCTGTGGAGCTCTGAGTGGAACTGTGGTGTAGAACCTGTCCTGTTACTGAATGTGAAAGGTGCTGTTAGTTACATCTCCACGGTTGTTCTCTGCTTTAGGACAGTTGTTTTGACGTGGAGGACAGATGGCATTCAAGAAGCCCAGAGACTGATTGCTTTCTCATTCAGCAGAAGTGACAAAAGGAATTAAATCTCCAGTAGCCTATTTTGTAACCCAGGGTTACCTGTGAGTACACAGGAGAGCTGAGCATTAATTTCAATACTTGTATTCATGGCAAGATGAAGGGGAGAGCTGGCTCTCTCCTGTGTCAGGCAGACTAGAGGTGGGAGGCAGGAAAAAGCCATTAGAGCACAGCTATTGCTCAGGAACTGTTTTCTGATGGGAATTGTTAACATCACAAGGATTGGGTAGTTGGCTATTTTTAGATGCCTGTAACTTTTAGAGGCAATTTGAAGCAGTGGATATCACCTAGGGCATGTTTTTTGTGCTGTCAGAACAGCACCTTGAGATAAGGAGGATTTCTCTCCGTTTGGAATCCTTAATTTCCTTCCGGACAGGAACTGCATAAATTCAGACTGGCACGTTATGACCTCCCTATCAAACAGCCTGTGAACTGCTCTCTGAGAAGGAGAGCCAGCTGGGCACTAAGTGGAGTGGTAAGAAGGGAGGAATTGGCACCAATTGCAGCAGCAGTGAGAAGGTACTTTCACAGATGTTCACTTGCTTTCTCTCTCCTGCAGGGCTGACATGAACAGAAATAAATGTTATGACGTGGTTTACAGTGGGATGGGGAGGAGAATCTGAAAAAAAAAAGGAAAACCTCATGGGCTGAGATAAGAACAGTTTAATAATGGAAATAAAATAGTGTAATAATAGTAATGAAAAGGGAGACAACAAAAAGAGAGAGAGGAATAAAACCTGAGTGAGGCAAGTAATGCACTACAGAGTTGCTCATCACCTGCTGGCCAATGCCCAGCCTGTCCCCAGGCAGGGATCAGTGCCTCCTGGCCAGCTCCTCCCAGTTTCTATACTGGGTATGGGGGTGGAATCTCCCTTTGGCCAGCTCGGGTCAGCTCTCCTGGTCACACTCCCTCCCTCCTTCTCCACTTCCTCACTGGCAGAGCATGGAGAACTGAGAAATCCNTGTAATAATAGTAATGAAAAGGGAGACAACAAGAAGAGAGAGAGGAATAAAACCTGAGTGAGGCAAGTAATGCACTACAGAGTTGCTCATCACCTGCTGGCCAATGCCCAGCCTGTCCCCAAGCAGTGACCAGTGCCTTCTGGCCAGCTCCTCCCAGTTTATATACTGGGCACGGGGGTGGAATCTCCCTTTGGCCAGCTCAGGTCAGCTCTCCTGGTCACACTCCCTCCCTCCTTCTCCACTTCCTCACTGGCAGAGCATGGAGAACTGAGAAATCCTTGACTCAAGGTAAGCTCAACTTGGCAACAGCCAAAACATCAGTGTCTTATAGACATTATTCTCCTAATAAATCCAAAATACAGCACGGTACCCACTACTAGGAAGAAAGTTAATTCTCATCCCAGCCAAAACCAGGACAGGTTAGAACCAAGCGAGGAATAAACAGTTTTGGTTAAAACAAAGATGCGGGCTGTCTAAGGAAATATTTTAAATTTCAATTTAAAATGGAGGGAGGATCAAGTTAACTGATTAAGTCTCACTTCCTGATGCCACTCTGATCTCCTAAGATGACAGTGAAATAGCAAGTAGCAGGAGCTGGCCCCCTCTTCAGCTGCTGTCGTTGTCAGGATGCATAAACACGTGGTAGTTGTAGACAAGAGAAAATCAGAGAGTAGAATTGCTCCAGCTACCCTGCCCTGTTCTCTGAGCAATGTAATACAAACAAATCCCACAAACAGCACTCCTTGGATTTACATTGTCATGAGTGGAAGAAGAGCTTGGTCCCTGCTGTGTAGTAAGGAAAGCATCCAGCACTGCCTTTGTGAACCTCTAACTGCTGGCACACAGAGTTACTTCTAAAGAAAACAGAGTTAAGTTGCTATCAGGGTCTCAGAAGTGCTCCTTTTAATTTTGGCCATACCTGCTTTATTTTGGACTAATTTTAAGTTATCAAAGCAGCACAAAGTAATTGAATTGTATCAGAAGAACTTTGGTTCTGGCGTAGACTGGTCTCGTGCTGTTGCAATCCACAGATTGATCTGGCTTTGATCGTGATGTGACTCGGTCAGAATTGTTTATCCAGGCATCAAAAAGGATCTGGCTTGACTTTCAAATGTTAAGTGGAGCTTAGTTTTATAAAACATGGCTTATTGCTTGTGAGATCAGGAAACTTGAGCAGAAGCTACAGAGACAGGCTGAGTAGGAAACCACCAGAGCTCTTACTGCATTTTTGCTGTAGCTGCTGCATCTCACATGAGATCACTTAAGCCAGAAGCACACTGCTTTCTTTCCATCCAGTGTGTAGTCTACAATGGAATTCAGAAACTTATCCTACAGGAGTTTTAGCAGACTGGAGAGGTGAATCCAGGTCCTGCAAGCTTTGGTGTAATGTCCAACCAACAGACACCCTTTACTAGAATGCACCCTTCCAGAATTATGAGTAAGGCTTTGCCTGAGTAGATGTGGGAACAGCACACAGCCACAGATCAGAGAATTTTAAAATGTTCAAGGGGAAGAAATTCACCCTCTTGATGATGAAAAATCATCATCAGATTTGCTGAAGTTTCTTTGAAAACAATAGTCAGATTATTAGATTTGATTTTCTAATATTTTATACTGTCATCCTTTCATTTCTGGTTTTTTTTTCTTTTGCAAGAAAAAATGTTTTTTCCCCTTTGAAAACACCCTAATAAACAAACAAAAAGCCACACAAAACCCCCAACAACAAACAGCCACTGAATTGGAAATACTGGAAAGTGATTCAGGAGTTACAGTGTTTGTCTTCTGGAGATGAGTTCCTCTATAATATCCCCAACAGAACTTTCAAGTTAAATACACTTGAACAGCACTTGGCACTTGTTGTTCTGCTAATGGCAATTGATTCTCAATCACACACAAATCTATACTATGGTGCAAGCTCTGTGGCATCCCAAAATGTTTTCCTCTAATTGCGATACCTGAAGTACTCCAGAGTTTAAATCAAAATGTGATTATTTTGTTCCTTATAAATCAGCGTCTGTGAAGATAATACCAGCTTGTATAAGAACCAGCTGTGCAGCCATTCCTCTTTTGAAGAGACAGAGTGTTCCTAGTGGCTGGCTGAGAAGTTGGTTGCTCCTTGAACCATTTGGAGGCCACCAGTTTTGTGCAGAGCAGTGGTGGATTTTACTGTAGTGAAAGAACATAGCCTCAAACGTGCACAGACCTCTGAAGTGTACAACAGCTGATTCTAACAGATTAAAAACTTCATCTGTCTGCAGATGTAACTGTCTTCCCCCTTTACCTGTAACAGGTGGGGAGCTGTTTTCTGTTCCTGCTGTGAGAGGGTTCCTGTGAAATGCCCAGACACACACAGGGAGCCTGAGAAGCAGATAAAATACAGTTCTTTGGGGTTTCTAGTCTCACACTCAGCATACCCTGTGTGGTAGGGGTTGAGCTCAGACTGTGAATGTTCTTTTCAGTTGCAGTAGGCTTTGCCTGGGATGCACAAACTTTAATCCTGTCCTGTACCAGAAGTATTCAAAACCTGGTTTACTTTTTTAAAGGTACCAAACTTTTAAAACAGGTCCCGTGATGGTCGTTGTCAAGGTTCATGCTTTGAAATGTGTTCTGTGTCATAATTAGCTTTGTGCGTGCCCACGTAGCAGATGCTTTTAATTAGTGAATTCCATATGGATCTTTATGTACACTCGAGCTAACACAAGACACATGGGCTTGAGGAGGGTGGATTTTTGGGCTTTGGATGCAGGAGAGACTTAAGCCCAAAGGTACAACAAATCAAGGCTTGTTTAACATGATTACCGTGTGACCTGGCTTTAGCCAACTGTTCTGGTTTTGAGCAAACATGAAATGCAGTTTTTGAGCCTGAATGGAAACCAGGAACAGTAACAAGAGAATTCTTGTCCTGTGAGGTAACTGGGAGTGTCTCTGCTGCTCCATTCCTACATGTCTGTTTATTTTCTAAGATTATCAGATATTAAAAAAAAGTGCCTGCAGACCCTCAGCGTCTCTCTTGAAGAAGTGCATGCATCTGCAGAAGGAAGTTACTACTGCCACGATAGTCTCTGGCTGAACTGTGGCTATTCATAGTTGTGGACTTGGAATAATGTTTTGACCCTGGCAAAATGAGTGGGTGCTGGGAGCCTGGACTTTGAGCTGCAACTCCCGGCCAGTGCTCTCCAATGAAACAAATGCTAGAAGCACACAAATCTTCTCAAAATGCAGTTATTGCCAGCACAAGTAGATCAAGTTGCCTCTGAGTGTGCTCGTGGACTGAAAACAAATCCTCTATGGAAATATCTTTCATCAGGCTTGAACTTCCCCTTGGAATCTGTGGCTGTGCTTTGCATTCAGCAGGGAGAGCATCAGCGAAGCGCTGCTGCTGCCACGGGCCCCAAATCCACGGCATCAGTCTTGTGTGGCTCCCCAGTTTGCCATTCCTCCACTCCCTCTGGCTGCAAAGCAAATCCTGATTCTGGAGCAGGTGTCCCTGGAGGCTGCTCCTGCTCCTCCAGGAGCTGTGATCCCCCCGTCACCGACCACATCCTTTTCTTACTTCCAAACTAAGCCTTTGCCAGCAGCTGGAATGTTTTGCTCCCTGCAGCCTCTGGCATTAGCAGTGAAGCCCTGAGAGAAGCCCAGCAGTGCTGGTGCCATCCAGTGAGGTCCTGCCCGGGCTGAGACACGGCTGCTGTCAGTTCAGCCATCAGCTTTACAGGATCTGTAGGAAATGTCACATCCACACATGAACATCACCAAGGGTGCAAAGGGCAGTACTTGCTGGAGCTGGAATGTGCTTCCTGCCTCCATCTGCTGGCTTCTTCTGCCTATAAATGCTGCTCCTATCCAGAAGATGGCCTGTCTTCATTTAAGCCTCTCTGTGAGATGGCTCGACTCTGCTTTATTTATTGCACGCTATTCACACCTCGTTCTGATTAGAGGAGTATTGATTTCCTCATGGGCTTTTCTGTGGTACTCATCATTTTGAGATGAGTGTTTCACGAATGCTAATTGATCCTCGGCGTGTCCATTAGGTGACGGGATGCTGGGCATTCTCCCTCTCCAGATGAAGAGCTGAGACTCAGATTGTGTCAAAAAAAAAGCAAAAAAAGAAAAGCAGCTCATTTCTGCTTGCCTAATTTGATGTGACACTGCCCTGGCTTGTCACAGCAGATGCTGACAGGCTGCAGTGCAGTGACCCAGCTGCAGCTGTGAGCACTTGGGGCTCCTGCCTTTCAGACCCCAGGCTCTCAGAATGCCCAGAAATGAGCAATGTGATGAGTGGCTCCTGTGGGAAATTTGGTTAAAACCCTGCACTTGATCTGTAGGAACTCAGAGTAGCAATTATAATCTGTGTGCTCTGGGACAAGAGGGGCTGCCTGAGCCATGAGAAAACCCTTCCTCTCATTGCTCCCCACTCTTGCAAGCTCCAGTTAACCCCTCGTGACCCACAGCCAAGTCTCCTGCTATGTGCTATGGACCCGTTCCATAGATCCTAACTTTTCCTCTCCCTCTTGTAGCAGCCATGTTTCTTTCCCAAATTTCCCAATTAACATAATTAACTTGAACTCAGAACAATTTTCGTTAGCATTAGAACTGGTTGCTGGGTTTCTATGAAGCAATGCTCTCTGTCTGTACTTTGAGAGGACATGGAATTAAAACCTGAAACGTAAAGCCCTATACTAAGCCTTGGGTGAGGATGGGAAGATAAACCTTGTTCCCTGAATCCAAGCTGAGAGTTGTCCACATTGTGTGTATCCTTGCTGTGGCCCAGAGTTACTGCAATGCAAAACTAATCCAGCATCAGCTACTGCTGAAATGTGCTGCAAATCCATACAAAATACCTAATTTCAGGAACAAGGTAGTTATTATCAATGTGGCCTTTTTTTGTTTGTTTTTGGTTTCTGTTTTTTCTTCTGGTGAACTGGCTTTGCAAAGCATTTTTAGTATTATGTTCGTCCTTTAAAGAGGAAATAAAAATGAAGCTCTAAATAAGGTGTTCCCTGTAAGAAGGAAGCTGGTGCAGCCCTTAGACACAAACAAACACTATTCAGAACAGCTATTTTTGCAGGCAGGTGCTGTGTTCACCCCAAGAAGTGGTTTCAGGGATGCTGTTGAGCAGCACAGGAAGGTTCTGTGTGTCAATAAAGGTGTTGTCCCCCCCTGCTATGTAATTTGGGCAAAGGAGCAGATTTGCTGTTTTTTTCACCAAAACCACTACAGAGATTAATTGAGATGCATCGTCTGAGGCTTGGACTTCTTATGCCTGTTTAGATGAAAACAAAACTTTTTATGGTTTTTTAGAGTTTCTGCCTTTTCCTCCTAACTAGCAAACCCTAGGTCAGCATCTTTTGATATGAATAAAGGACAAATCTTTAGCAACTGTGTTTTCCAGAATGTCTGACATTAAGAATGGCTAGCTGTTACCAATGGATGCTGCTTTTATGCTTTCCAAAGAAAATCTGACCACGCTTTGGATGTGTATCACAGGAGGAAAGCTACTGGTGGCATTTAATTGCTGCAACAAACCCTAATGCCCCTCTCTTCCCTCCTTTCTCATCTGTGCAGCAAGTGTGCTTGAAAAGTGTTTAGAGTAAAGAAAAAAAAAAATGAAAGACCCTTTGTGCAGCCTGTCACTTCGCTGATATTTTGGGGAAAGGATGCCTGCTTCTTTTCTTGGGAGAATATAAATTGGCCATCTGCTGAAAGACCAGGGGCTGCAGCTGCACGCTGGTATTTGTGGAAGCAGAAATCTCTTCTTTCTGGGCAGCTGTGACCTGCAGCAGGGTCTGAGGGGTCCCTGGGGTGCGTGGGGACCCTGGGACAGGTGTGGTGGCTCTTCCTGGGGAAGAGGTGGATGGCTGCAGTGCTGCCAGGCTTCTCACTGGGGCTGGAGCTGTGTCACTTTAGGGCATCACCCTGGGTAGGGGAGATCTTCTTTTGATCTGGCTTTTCTCAAGAGTTCAGTGTGAAGAAATACCACTGTCTCCAGAACAGTATACGAGTTCTTTGCACCTTTATGGGGCACTGGTCAGCACTGTCCATGTAACTATGAAGGCAAAACCTGTTATTCTGAAAGATCTGTAATGTTTTTCCAAACACATGGGGCATATCAAATTCCTTGACGTTATGTTGAAGAATCCCAATGCTTTCCTGCAGCATCATTCTCTGCTTTGTGTTTAGTTTTCCCATAATGCTGTCTGCCCTTCCATGTAAATACAAAAAAAAAAGGGAGTGGGAAAAGATTGGGATTTTCCAGATGGGTTATTAGAGGAGAGCTTAAAATGCTGTAGGAAGTGCGATTCTCTTGAAGCCTCAAGGGAAGGTTCAGCAGGAGGTCACTGTGCAGCTCTGGGTGGCACAAATATCTGTGATCTGGCAGTGTGTGAGCTTTGCTGCTGCTGCAGGGCTGCCAGGAGGTCACTGTGCAGCTCTGGTGACACAAAGCTGTGTGACCTGGCAGTGTGTGAGCTTTGCTGCTGCTGCAGGGCTGCCAGGAGGTCACTGTGCAGCTCTGGGTGACACAAATATCTGTGATCTGGCAGTGTGTGAGNACACAAAGCTCTGTGACCTGGCTCGGTGTGAGCTTTGCTGCTGCTGCAGGGCTGCCAGGAGGTCACTGTGCAGCTCTGGGTGACACAAAGATCTGTGATGTGGCTCTGTGTGAGCTTTGCTGCTGCCCCAGGAGGTCACTGTGCAGCTCTGGGTGGCACAAAGATCTGTGATCTGGCAGTGTGTGAGCTTTGCTGCTGCTCCAGGGCTGCCTGGACAAGAGATGCTCATCCCACCCTGGCTTTGGGGGAGCCTCTGTCAAGCAAGACACCTGTCTGGGTCCCCCTCATACTCCATTTATTAACACAATGACCTTGATTTGGTGCAATGTTTTTAGGTTTCATCAGATCGACTTCAGCGTTACAGCATGTGGGGCTTTGGGACTGCTCTGTTTTTTCTTGAGAGCACTTTGTGGAAGAAGCTTTGAGATGTTGTTGCACAGACACAGCGTATTAGAATTGGATGAGGAGCTTTTCCTCTCTTTCCAGGCACTTTGTAGCCTTTTCTCTCCAGATAATTCAGCCTCAGGCGCAGCACGAGAGCAGTTTTCACCTGCAGACTTGCCAGCTTTGCTTCTCCAGCTTTCAATCCTTGCTTTTTCCTGTGGCCTGCTGCTCTGTTTGGCAGCTTTTGGGTCAGCAGTCTAAGGGCAGTTCCAGCCACTTGGACAGCACAAGTGCTGCTGTGTGAATGCCTCCTGAGTGTGTTTTCCTGTTGCTCCCAGGCTGGTGAGCTGCTGCCAGCCCATACCCTCCATGTGTGAAATGCAGGTTGTGCCCCAGCTTTGGATGAGAACAGAGCGACAGAAAGAATAAAATGGGTTTTTTTCCCACAGCATTGAAAATCATGGATTTAATTCTGATAGCTCTTCTTTTCCAAAAAGTAAGAAAAGCTGATGTATTTAAGGGCTTACAGGGTTTATTTCAGTTTTGGGCCTGTTATAAGGATGAAGTAGGGAAGGAGAATGTGGAAGGAATATTAGGAGAAAAGAGGGAGAGCAAAGCTTTTAGTAGACTTTTCCAACTGTCTTTATATTTCCAATACATCCAGTAAGTTTCTTTTTTTAAAAGTCATTTTTTTCTGAAGCTTAGGAAGAAGCACGTCCTGCATCCTTTCCCCTGAGATGATCTCCCAGTGGAACTCCTGCCTGAAAGCACTGTCCTCCCATTAACAGCCAGCAGTGAAATGCAGAACAGAGCTATAGGCAAACTCCATTCCCTCTGCTTTTTTTTTTTCCAGGAGGCAGTGCTTAGCTGTCAGTGGCAGGAAGACAGCTGCCATATTGTGTTCTTTTCATTTTTCCACTCGGGGTAGGATTTACCCTGGGTAACTTCAACAATCTCAACTTTGGTTTTTAGCTTTGATTTCCAGTGAGGGAAGGGACATCTTTAAAATCTGATTTATCCTCTCCTAAAACAGATAAACAGATGTCTGGGTGAGTTGAAATCACCCTTATAAAAAAACCTGTCTTTCCCCACTGACTGTGGAGGAAACAGTAGAAGGAAGAGCTTTGGCTGTCTTCCAGGAGTTTCTATCTCCCCTAATTTCAGGCTCTTGTCTCACATCTAGTAACTCCTCCAGGTTGTTGTCACTGCATCAAGCATCCCTCAGAAACAGCACTGGTGATATTCATTTGTACCTCTGGTGACAGGATGAGAGCCAGAAGAAATGCCTTTTCCTGATCTTTGGATGAGGTTTCTCCCTGGCTTTGTCCTGCAGCAAACACACTGCTGCTTCCATCATGTTTCTCCTCCACCCAAAGCTCAACACGTGCATTTTTGAGTTAACAGGTCTTTTGCAAATTCAGTTTTAGATAAATAACAAACAGAATTTCAAAACACAAACCAAAGGATTCAGACAAGGTTTTTTTTCCCCCTGTTCTCCTACACATAGCAAAACTTCTCCAGCTTTGGAAAAGTTAGGGACAAGAAAAGAAAAAAAGTTAGGGACAAAAGAGAAATGAAATTCCGCCTTCTGCTGCTAACTTATTGAAGCTGGAAAAGCTTTGAAAATGGAAAAGCTGAGACAGAAGGAGGAGAACGGGAAGGAGAATGGGAAGAAACCCCAGTCCCTGCAGAATCTTTATTGCACAAAGACAAAGAAGAAGAAAATGCAGGAGAAAACATGTCAAAACTCCAATTCTTCTTTTTTTAAAAGCAAGTGAAAGTGTCTTTTCTTTTTCTGAAGTGAGCGGTTTTGCAAAAAAAAGTTTGTATTGGGTGAAAGGAAAATCAATAAAATAATTTTCTCTTTTTTTGCCTAGTTGTGACTGCTGTCACATTAACAACCTACCATGGCAGTAATTATATTTGTATGCTGCTGCCGATGAGATGTCTGTATTTTTAATGATTTTGGCACCTTCCTCTACTGCATCTCAGGTCTTGTTACTGAGCGTGTTGTGTTTAGAATGCTATGACTTAGCAAAACAAAGAAGAAATCCATCCTTTCATGAGGCCTAGTGGGGAATGCTGCCACACTCAGTATTATTCATTTTTTGGTGAGTTTTTCTGTGTGTTGGATACCTCGACAGACACCATCCTTGTCTGGAGTGAACAGCACCAACACTTGGACAAAAGGAATTCTGAATTCAGTCTCATGCTGGGCAGGAATGACTTGCATAACTGAGTGAATCACAGCACTGGCACTGCAGCTGTCTGGACAAATTCTGTGGTAATATTATTCAACCAACTAGTTTGGAGCATTCCCCTGTATTGGCAACTACATCCACAGAAATTTGTACATCCAGCCATGCAGCTCAAGGGTAAAGAACATTTTCTTCCTGTTTTTAGGGTAGCAGTGTTGGACTTTTGCTTTTGTAAATTCGGGTTTGGAATTTGCATCTTGCAGAGTCTGGATGGATCACGTCTCTTACCACCATCTCCTCTTGCCCTGTCCAGCTGTCTTTGCCCTCTGCTCCACTGCCTTCAAGAAAGAAAAAATGCTTTCTGCATAAAGACACCTTTCAAAAATCACTTGCTTAATTTACTTTTTATTACAGGATCTCTAAAATTAAGTATGAGGCTAATGTTTTCCAGGATAATGAGTCTCTAACTCAACATGCTAATTTTAATCAGCTAACCTGAAAAAGTTGAAGTCATTACATATATCTAGAGATATATATCTGTCTAAATTCAGGGTTTTTAATACAAACTTGAGTGAATTTTTGAAAAATTCTGGCCAATGGGAACAAGATTCAGTTGTAATAAAAGAAGACTCCAAATTATGTGTGTGGTGCATCCCCTGTGTGAATCACCCTGGCAAACAGTGTAATGCCATTGCTAATCAGTTGTGTTACTGTCATCTTTGTGTCCTATGAATCTTTTATTACTTCCCATTTCTCCATGGTCAGAACAAAAATGCATTAATTTAACAAGCTAGGGGCCTAAAGAGCATGTTCTTTCAGAATAGCAGGTAGAGTGTGCTGTAATGGATTGAGGATTACTGTCCAATTGTTTTTCTCTTAGAGAGGACAAAAATATTAGCAATGACAATTTTGATTCTCGTTTGATGAGTTCAGTTTAGAATGTGACTCATCACTGAAACAGAAGGAGCTTCCTCAATTCAGAGTCCATAAACAGTGTCAGAGGGGATGCAGCATGAGAAAGCTTCTGAAATCTTGAAAATTCTTCTGGAAGGAGTTGTTTTTCTTGCTTTCTGGGAGCTGGCAAGAGCAGTATGCGCTTTCTATCTGACAAGCTGTATTTTCTGATGATTAGATTGTGGCAAAACAGAAACTCTGCTATGGGAAATAACCGTGTCTCCAGACCAGGTGCCCTTATGCCTTTGCTGGACACACCACTCCTTGCAAATATGCCTCAAGCATTTGCAAGAAACAAAGCCTGAAACCTTTACTGAGTGTGGTGAGAATAAGCACACACAGATGAATTTCTATTTTCTTTGAACAGTACAACCAGCTACTCTGATTCGCTTTGACATCTACTTGTGCTCATATTGATTTGATTTTATAAACCTTCTCTGTGATTCTTTCTGTGTGTAGAGCAAGTAATTGTATGCACATTTTAATCCTTCAATTGATGCTCTGTGTGTCTGGAGAAAATCTTGGAAGGTTTTCTGAAGTGTGTACCTAAGGCATTAGAGAAGTGTCCTTTCCACAGAGCATAACCAAACACTTCTAGGCCTGGGGAGCTTAGACCTGAATTATTTTTTCACTTTGTTTTATTGAGTAAGGTTCTATGCCATTCTGTCTTTCGGGACTATAATCATGTTTCTAGAAGACAGATAATTGCAGGTGTTATTTGTATCAGATTGTACTCAGTGGTCAACTCCTAGGAGGTTGTGCTGAAGCAATGTTATCCCTCACACAAAAACAGCAGTGGTTGCCTGACTACAGCTTGTTTTCAGGATTAAAAGAGGCTGCCCTTGTTAGGGGCTGGTGTGAGAGCTGGCTGGTAGTGTTCAGCATCGTGCTTTGTGGCAGTTTATAAGTATCTGGCAAGAAAATCATAGCATTTATGCTTCTGTCTCCAGCTTCAGGAGAAGGGATTAATTCAGCCGAAAAACCCCTCTGAATGTTCAAACTCAACCCTAAAGCAATGATCCTATTATATGAGTAAATTTAAGCTTTTCTACAGTGAGGTAGATTGTTTGTCAGAGCTAGTGAGTGGCATGTCAGAGATCTCACTTAACTTCTCTGCTAGACTGCAAGTTTTTAAAATGAGGTTGAGGGAGACTGCTTGTATTTCCACTCATAAAACAGGGGCAGAACTTGGTTTTTGTCCTTGCCTGCTAGTTCTAAGACAAGGTTTTCAGAGTATAGTTTGGGATGTCCCTGTACCTACTATCATGTGGGTGACAAATTTCTCTTTAATGCGTTATAAAGCAGATTGATCAATGCTAAATGCTGTTGAAAAGAAATTACAAAATATTTCAATAAGGAGAGAAACCCCTGTACTCTGAAACATTTAAATTTTCATAAAATGGGTCCCTGTTTTGGGATGTGTGCTGAAAAGGCTTTTTTATAATACCACAGTAATAAACCCACACTTTGCAGTAACAGAGCTTGTAAAGAAGCCTCTTTGTCAGTGGACACATTTTGTAAATCTTAATAATAGTTTCCTCTGAAGGATTGCTGAAGATACTTATGTGAGAAATGGGTTGGTGGTTAAAGCTTTCCTCGGGCATCAGAAATGGGTGCTGTCGTGTCCAGATGTACTTCAATTATTTCCAGGCAACCTTGGGCATCTTAAAGAGAAAATAAAAATAAAGATGGCCTGTGTTTTAATCTTTCTTCTTTCTTGCATTTGACTTTTTAAAAATGAGTTATGTACTTAGGCAAATCCCTTTTTCACTCCTCATAAGCCCCTGGATGGCTTTTTCACCTGGTGATTCCTGGCCCTGTCACTGAGCTGGCAGCCTGACCACGGGACTCAGAGCCAGCTGCTTGGTGTTGCAGAGGGAAATGTTCAGGTGATCAGTCACGAAATTAAAAGTATTGCTAGGGTAGCTGGGAGTGCAGCTGCTCCAGAGAAAAAGGGGAATGGTGATTTCTTTCTCTTTTCTTCCCCTTTCCTGCTCCCCATTCCCCCAGTGACACCCTCAGAATCAAGTTGTGCAGCAACCTAATTTTATATCAGGTCTTCCATTCTGCTCCTTGCCATTATTTCAGATCTAGTTGCAGCTGCATTGTGTATGCTTAACAAATAAAAGCTTTCAGAGAACATCATTCAATTCCCACCTCCTGCTAAGGGTTTTGGAAGTGTAATACATCACAGAATCAAAATGACTTTCACTAAAAGTTCATGCTGTTTAAATCACACCAAATGTTATATTGAGCTGTAGCATACATAATTCATGTATCATTAACAGCTTCTACAAGTTTTTGGCTGCATGGCATACCAATGAATCAGAATGTGTGGGTATTTTTTGATACCTGCCTTTCCTTAAATTGTATTTAGAAGCAACAGCATGTAATTATACTAACTTGGAAAATCAAACAGGCATGTAATAAATTATGGTTTGTGATTGACATGGTAAAGTAAGTCTCCTTCCTTTCCTGATGTTGAGTAAAACAAGCTATTTTAAGCTGGAAAGACTCAATAGGTTTTTGTGCTTCTGTTAGTATTATAAACAAAACCCCATTTTCATTGTTTACCACGTGAGAATCCTCCCGCAGTCACTTGATTCCTCCCGTGGCTGATGAATCAGCAGTGTCCTGTAGCAAGAGGGCTCTGCTTGGCCAGTGTGAAGGTGTTTCACAAGCTGCTAGCTCGGACTGGGGAGCATGGCTGGGGAGATGGGATGGCACTGCTGGTGTGATGGCACTGCTGGTGTGATGGCACTGCTGGTGTGATGGCCTGGCACCCACGTCCCCAGGAGGTGGAACACTCACACTCCGTGGCTGTAGGTGTCTGTCAGTCCCACTGTTGTCCTCCTTCTGTCACACAGGTGTCACAGGCTGTGATGCAGGATATCTGTTAGTGCCAGTGAAAGCATTCTGAAGCTGCTAAATCCCCACGGCAGATTTAGGAGTGTGCTGCAGCACCTGACTGAACCTGACCCTGCGTGTAAGGATGGGAATTCTGTTTCAGCATCAGCAGGCAGTGAAATACCCCGGATCGTTCAGTATGGGAAGATAGAAATCAGAATGCAGTTATGGTGCTGGAGAAACCATGAGCAGTAGAACTGCCTTGTGATCCCTGATTGCCAACAAAAAGAAACTTTCTGGCAAAACTAAGACTCTACCTGGCAATCAATGGCCTCGTGCTGGATATGGGAACGGATGATTAGGAAGTGGAGGTGGCCAGGGTCTTGCAAAACATAACATTCTTCTGAAGCAGAAGATATATTATATATGTCATATTATAAATGTTGTTTATAGCTCCTGACTAGCTGACAAGTAGGTTAGAGGCTTCCTACAAGAAGTTTTCTATTCAGAAATTTGACTGCTCTAATAAGTGTATTCAGCCCATAGCCGTTTATATACCAATTTATTTAAGCAAAACTTTGATTTGAATATGTATTTAAAGTCGATTTGGGCCCCAAGCGCCTGTCTGCATACTGTATTTAGCAATCTTTAATAACTAAGTACAAAATAGAAAACTTTTTAAGTGGTTACCAAGAAGTGATTTTTTTCCCACATTTATTTTTATCAGTCCTCAGTTTCCATGAGAAACAGCCCCAAGTTGATGACTTCTCAAAATAGTGATCTGCACTTTGCAATTAATACTGCTTTAACTTATCCTGCACTTAATATAAATGTTATAGTAGGAAGTCGAAGCAAGTTTGTTCTTTCTATATCTTTTTTAAGGCATAAGAGAAGTGTCTGATCAGTAAAGTTTCCTTAAAAAGGTACACCCTCTAACACTGAAGTACATAATTTATTTTCGTGAAAGGGCCACTCAGGAAATGACCACATCTAGAAAAACAGTAAACTGTTAAAAATGTTGGTAATTCCTAATTCAGCAAAACACTTCTGCCAGTTTATTTGCCCCTAAAGCTTCACCCTTTTAAAGAATAAGAGAACGAGCATCCTTCCAAGTCTGGGCAGAAGGGAGCAGCTGCACTCTGTCCTTTCACTGCAGGATCTTTGCTCCTTCCTTCCACTGAGTTATGGTTAAACGAGCTGGAGCAAATTATAATCACTCTTGCAAGAAATCTGGGGGGAAAAAAATTACCTTATTAAAACTTGTTTTAATTAAACGTCAGGGCCTACCAAATATTTTTACCAGGTACGTGTGGCATAACAAGAAAAAATGGAAAGTGTTCTCATGAAAAATAGCGCAGTTTTAGTATCATTAGCAATTAATGGGACAGACCTGTTAGTATGTAATTTAACTTTTAAAAATAAATTTGAGACTTAATTTTTCTTTCAACGCTGATTCACCACTGTTTATAGCCAGGAAAAATTGAGCATTAAAGTAAGGGGTAGTGAGGCTGGGAGAAATTATAAATCATGCCTAAACCCAGTGTGTTCAGAGCTGTTAGCATTTCTAGCAGGACTGTGTGTTATTCCACAAGTAAGGAGCCCTCTTGGGCACTGAAATATTCAAGTCCTGAGGTGTGAATCAAGTCCTCAGGCAGGAATCAACATGGTACATCCCTGGTGTAAAACAGCCCTGTTTAGAACCAATAAAATTCACTAATGATCACTACTGGGTTCTCTATCGTTTTTGCATAGAAATTCTGTGTTTTCTTGCTGGGAACTCTGAGTGGGCCTGTATTGTAAAAAGGGAGATGCTGACCAAGGGTTTGCTGTGCAGGATTAGCTACAAAAATTCATTTGTGTGCTGAGGTGGGCCCTGCCCTGAGGACCTTTAGCTCGAAAGGCTGAGGGAGGTGGGGAGAAGAGAAGCATTTATGTTCATTGTTCAGTTTGTGTCTTCATCAACTTTGGACTTGGCTGCACGAGTGAGAACAGAACTAAGATTTTGTGTTTTGGAAAGGTCAGCCTTCTTCTTCCAGCCCTGACATTTGGGCAAGCCTGAATTTGCATACTTGATTACAGAATTGTTTTCACCTGAGTTTCTCTTTTCTGTTGCAATTTGAAGTAACTTGCTCCAGCTGTGAAAATCCTCCAACGTGGAGAGAAGAGGACACATTTTCACCTAGCTGGTAAGTACTCTCTAATTTTTCATATAATATCTACGTCCATGTGCACGTGTGTTTGTGCTTGTGTTTGGTGAGGGGTGTGTGTCAAGAATTCAGAAGTTTGTCAGGAAAGCAGTGCAGGTTTCTGGGAAGTGAGTGCAAGTGTCCTGATGGCAGATTTGCCTTTCCTCATGTAACTCTTGCAGTACTTTGGGATTTTACACCAGAGTTTAAACAGCGTAGGAATGGCTTTGGAAGCAAAACTCTACCCTGAGATGTTGAGTTCGGGCACGGCTGTGATCTGAGAAATTTGTGAATGTCACCAGCACAGTCTGCTGAAGTGATAGCTATAAAATGAAAGATTTAAAGGAGGCAATCATAGTGGTTAACAGCAGTATGAAAAAGCTTAAACATGTTCATAAATTTCAATAACTGCTGAGCAATATACTGGATTCATCTAGGAGAGATTTAATATGAAAAATGTTAAATAGGCTATACAAAGCCTGGAAACAGACATTTCTCCTGAAGATAGAGTCTCTGGGTGAGAAATTTACTTTATACTTCAGCTGAAGTGATACTAAATGCAAGTACAATCTGGTAGAAAAGAAATGAGAAAATAAATTAGAGAAAGAGTTTTTAAATTTTCACATTAGGAGAAAAGGCTTTATTTTGTATTCTCACTTCAGATGGTATTTGTGTATAGAACTATAAACGGCCATGCATGCTGAACTAAATGAGATAAAAAATGTTGGTGTCAATTACATAGATATTTAATAGAAAATAAAAAAGACTGAAATCTTATCACAGGGAAGTCTAAGCATATATATTTGTGTGCAAGTACCAAGAACATATACATCATTTAAACAGATCAACTTTGTTTAGAATACATCGCTTTAGATGAATTTTAAATTTTCCTTTTTTAAAATTAATAGTGTTCTGAGGCAGAACCTTTCATTGCAGATAGTTTTAGTAAGATGCATCAGTGCACCAAGATTTTTGAAATGGTGAATACCTTCTTTGTGTTGCTAATTGCATCTGTGCAGCCTGCAAATGAAGGATATCCACCATCTTATTTCCAAGTTCAGTCGTTTTATTCCTGTTGATGAACAGCCCTTATCTTATTCCCACAGACCAGCTAGATTTTACATTACTTTATAAATGACAATTTTCCATTGTGCTGCAGCATATTGTTAGCAAGCTTGAGCATTATCAAAAAGAAATAGAAATACAGAATTTGGAGAATTTCTCCTTGTTCAAGTGGCTTATTTTTAGACGCACTGATGCTCTTGCAGCAATGATTAAATTAATGAAGGTGCCTTTCATCAGGGTAAGATGGTGAAAGCTCATGAGCCATCAGCTTGACCAGGGATGCTGCCTGTGACAAAACACAGTGTGTTCTGCCATTGGAACCCAGCCCCTTCCAAGGAGCAGCACAGCCCTGCAGATCAGTGTGCTGCTTATGGAAATGCTACCTCAGAAGTGTTCTAGGACATGAACCCATCTTTTGAATTCATTTGGGAACGGACTGAAAAGATGCTGAGAAAAATCTGAGTAGGCACCCCTGTAGCAACTTGTAGGTTTGTTTTCATCTTATATCTCTGTCTAGGATGTAAGGGTGCACAGCTATTTTCTGAGTTGGGCTAAATTTCACTGTCCATCTTTGCTGGTTCCATGTATCTCCCTGATCCTTATACAATATTTTTAAAAATGCACAGAAGTGTATGTTTTTAGCAGAGAGTGGAAGCCAGAATGGCTGAAGTTACCAGGCAGGCACTGTTGGGATCAGCACAGGGAGAGTGAAACAAAGGGAATTTCCCTCTCTGGGGTCACTACAAGTTACTTCTGAATACTGGAAGTCATGAGTTTCCTTCAGCTGAGACAGCTTGTGTTCTCCGTGTTTAATTATTGAAGGAAGCTGTACCTGTGTTAACAGAGTTTGGAAAGACTAAATACAACTACTGGCAGAAGAGTGATTAACCTGGCAAGGAGCTCAATACCAAAGTTTAATTCTCAAGATACATTACATTTTTGCCACGACACTTTATATTCTGAATGGCTTTACTGGTGCAGTTGCATTTGCTTCACAAACCGCTCAAAATACAGGGAGATTTCTAGAGAGTGAGAATAATGATTTCCAATAACAGAATGAAATATTCTAGCTGACAAGTTCAGTGGCATGGCTCTGCGAATCCTCCTACATCCCCTGCCAAATCCCACATCAATTTTGTTTGACTTCATGCAAACGGGATGCAGAGGAGGGGCCCTTATGTCCCTGCATTCTTACATACACACTGTAGATGTGAATAAGTACTCCTAAATACGTTTGTGCTGGTGTCTCAGCAAAGCATATGGAATTTCACATTGATTTGTGAACTCTATAAAGCACTAATGGAGCTGCTGCCTTAGCTTTCAGTCAATTGGGAAAGACTCAGTGATGGGAAACTGCAGGCAAATTCCCCTTTTGCTGGTCCCAGTAGTGCCTTCCTCGTAACTTTAGCTGTTCTGCTTTCCACTGTCCTCAGATTCATTTCTCTCCTTTGGGAAGCCACGCAAACTCATTCATGATGCAGCTTAGAAACGAGTTCTCTCTCCCTACATCCGATACTCTTTATTTCTAAGCACAGCTCTCTAAAAGGGAGAACAAGCCCCACAGTTCCATGCGTAAAATGTACACCTACAGTGCTGTAAAATGCTCCATCAGGAAGAGATGGGGAACACTGCTCTTCTCTCCTTTTTATTGTGAGATGAATTGTGCTGCCTTGGACAGCCTACACACACAGATTTGTTATATCTGATCTCAGCTGAAGCAGATTCTGCATTTCGAGGTTTTGTACGTACCTTACACTGCTGTTTAGGGCACAGCCTCAGGACAACTTGATATTCAAGCTCGGTTATAATAAGGTCATCTGCTTATAAAGAGCTCCTCATTGCCATGTAGTTTTTACAAATTATTTTAGTATATCATCATTATTCCAGTCAGTGCTGGAGCAGTTGTTTTTTTTAGGAAAATGTTGTTATTTCACAGCACAGTTGTCACAGGCAATGACAGGGTGAATTGAAACAAGCAGAAACCTGGCTGGAATGTAGATAGTGATCAGAATTACTGACCTTGACCTCATTTGTGAGAAGCCATGACATCTCTTATAGCAAATTGTAGCTTCCTCACTACCAAATCACTGTATTAAAAAACCATACCCTACACATGCAGCAACATGATTCCCTCACGTGCTGCACAAAGGTATTTGTGCCATAATGAATTCAGGATATGTGCTACCAATTGAGGAATCATCTGCTCCTCCGAATGCTCCAAAGGCTCATTTTCTCTGCAGAAGCTGGAGGAGGCAGTAAGATGTTTGGTTGGGGTTTGGGCTTTTTGAGGAGCTGAGAACAGAAAGCAAACTGAAGCTGGGCAGCCCTGCATATGGAGCAGCGTGGGGGCTGCCCTTCCTGAGCTCTGGGGATGGTGTGCTGGTGATGCCTCAGGATTGTAGCTTTTATATTTTTCATGTATTTGTAATCCTGCAATTCTTTAGTAGATAACTCTAAACTCCATACACAGTGTCAGCTGCTGCTTTCCCATTTTGGGCAGACAAAACAATTCCTCTCCAGGCCTGGGAATCAAGGACACCTCCCTGTCTCAGGCCTGAGAAATGTAAACAAAAGTGAGTTGGAGGGGAGCAAACTTGAGGTAAATGACTTCATTACCTGAAGCTGTAATTGGAAGATTAATCCCCAATATGCAAATGGACCAAACTTATAAAAGTATGAAAACCTTTGACCCACAGTCCATTTTTTGGGTGTAGCCCCCGGGGGGCTTCATCTGCCCAAAATGTACCTGAAGGCCCTTCAACAAATAGAACTGCTTTTTATTCCCTTAATTTTGTCTGGCCTCTGTTTTTAGGTAGTCCCAGAAAGGCATCACTGGTTCTGGGCTGAGCACAGGGCTCTGCACAGCAACTCTCTGCATTCAGGAGTTTGACCTGATGCTGTTAGCAGGGGCCGTGGATAATGATATCAGCCACTGGACCTAGCCTGACTCCTTCCCAAGTGGCCTTAACACCAAAGATGCACTGGAGATGTGGTTTCTAAAGCCAGAGCCAGGCTTTGGCACTGTTTCAGTAGCTGCCTGTAAGAACATTTTCTGTTGGGTTAAAGAGAAGTATCCATGTGCAGGGCACTGTTAAAATAAAGGGGTTAGGCTGGGTGAAATCCAGGCTGCTTTTCTGTGTACAGACAGCCCACTGTTGGGGTATTTCCTTGCTCTCCCCCGTGAGCTGGTGCAGAGGAAGGGGGTGCACAGGGATGAAAGGCACAGTCAGACTGTCGGCTCTCACTGCTCCCCTGGCTGCGCTTCATCAGCTCTTTTCTCCCTCTAATCACTTTCGTTCATTTTGATAATTTGTTTTCCCCTGGACATAGTCCCCTGTGGGAACCTTTATCAGCTGAGTGAACTGCTGCACGCATTTCATTAATGCATAAATGAGCAGGCTGAGAGCATCTTATTGATCAGCATATGCCTCGTTATCTGTGGTAGCCTTGCTGGGATGCTGTGGGGAATAGAGGGACTTTGGACTCTGGGAATCTACACTATTATTTCACTTCCTTTCTTTTCTTATTGTATGTGTACAAATAATTAAATAAATGCGTCATGATAATTTAGTATTTTGTTACTCTGATCTCTCTTCTTCCTTTTTTCCAGTAGAATAATATATTTTGTATTCTCAGTCTCACCTTTTTGGCCATGTGAAGGCTTCTGATTTTGTTCTGTGCTTTTACTCTCTGCACAATCAAGCCTGGGATTTGTGCAGTCAACATGGGGCGTGGCACTGGTTTCATTTGCTGAGGGTTTAGAAGTACAGTGCAGTGAGTAGCCAGGCATTGCTTCCAGGGAGAGAAGAATTTTGAAAAAATCATTTAAAAAACCTGTCTCTTTTGCCAGTCCCTTGTATTCATTGAAAGACCCAAACACTTGCTAGGAAAAATATCAAACCTGAAACTCCATTTGTCATTGTCGCCGGGAAAAATACCCTTTTCAAAGTGAAAGCCAGAGTAAAAGCACCAGTTCTGTTGAAGTCATTGCTTGGCGTAGTCTTCATGACCTTTTATCAAAGCTACAGTGACTTTGAATGTTCTTGAAAATTCTCCTCTAACATCTTGAATCTTCACTGGTAAAGCTTCAGGCATTAAGAGCCTCCATCCTCATTTGCCATTATCCCTTTTCCTGACACGTTCATCTGCCACGGGCTTACTGATGCCTGTGAGGGATCAGCCAGGTGGGATTTCTGAAACTGATAAAGCTGACTCGAGCTGCACTTCCCTGCAGGCACATCTTGGTGTGAAGCAAAGTGCAGGAGAGGACCCAGTCCTCACCACTCGCTGTCTTTGGAGAGGGAAATCCTGGTGTTGGGAGCCCTGTGGCTCTAGTGGGATCTGTGCAGCACCGTTTGCTTTTTGTACAGCGTGTAGAAACCACACTAAGTGCATTTGGTTCATGTTTTCATCTTTTTGGGGTTGTAAGAGCTTGGGGCTGTTCTATTACAAATGCCAAAATGTGGCTGCAGTGGCTGATTCTCTCAGGTTGCTGCTCAAGGGTTGCCTCACTCTGAGATCAGTCATCTTAGAGATGTTCCCAAAGCCTTGACATCTGCTTTTTAATTAAACTTACTTAAAATCCTCTTTTAGATCATAGATAACAATGACTCGGAGAACTCATTACCTTCAGTTGCTTTTAGCAACTTTTCAACAAAGTAGTAAATTTAATATGTAAGAAATCGATTTGCAATACAAATGGAGAAAGCTGATACCCAAGTCATATACCTAGCTTCCCAAAATTAAACTCGAAACCTTCAGCTCCAGAATATTGTACTTAGAAAATGAGCTTTCTTTCCAAATCACTGCTTTACATGGATTTTGGAGCAATCCATTAATGGGAAGTCAGCACTGGTTCCATGCATTTATTGCAAAACACATGGTACACTTCACCACAGTGTGTGCTTTTGCCTTACAACTCTGGTTTGCAGTCCAGAACATTATAAATAAGAACTTCCAGCATGTTGGATGTACAACATTCATGGGATTTCTTTTTGCTTGTTTTCTTTTCAGATTTTTTTCTTCTCTTTCTACAAAAGAGCCAAGGGATAGCCCACAGTGCCAGTGTGGCACACGTGTGGGCACAGTATTTCAGCTCATGACATTCTTGTTCCATCTCCTGCCATGTACACATCAGCTCTCTAGGTGCTGTCAAAAAAGCTTTCCAAGTGCAGTAACTGTATACCTTTCACAAGTATAGTTTAATTATTTTTTTTTAATTTAAGGTCACTGAGAGATGAATTTTTCACTGGGCCTGCTAATGAGCAGCCCTTTCAGCTTGTGTCATTCCTCAATTTACCACTCTCTAAAATGTGTCTGTCTTTGACTGGGTTGTGCAGATAGAAAATAGTAAGTTGAAAGTTTACCTTGTGAGCCAGAAATAAAGTTAATATACACAAATATGCACACTGAAATGCTATGCTTTGAGGTTAAATCAAGGCATACAGTGAAAGGTTTATACAGTATATTCCTAAATTATGTTTGAAGAGCATGTTTTGTACCTAAGGCTGCAGTTAGGGAGTATCAAATCTTAGAGAACAGTCCTTTCCTCAAAAGCCTCCAGCCTCTATGGACAAAGCAAGTGAGAGCAATGAGGGGGAACAGAGCTTTAAAGAGCTTTCCTCTGGCTGCTGCTTGCAGTAAGAGTGGGGCCAGTGCTCTGTCCTTGGGCTCTGTGTGAGCAAAGTGTTCCAGAAGGCAGAGACACGAGGGGATAAAAAGTCTGTAACCCTCTGGGGATCAAATTTATCACTGTGGGGTCCAAATTTTTGAATGTTGTGCAGAAAAAGACTTCTAATAACTGATGATACTTTAGGTGACCAATACTGTGACTCTCATGCTTGGTTTGGTGGGTTATTGTGTAAATCTTTGCTACAAATCCATCGGGTCAGATAAATTCCTTTTATATGTTCCTGCATGCTCAGAAGGATGCGTGTGTGAAACTTCAGTAGCTGCACATCAAGGTGCTTTTTTTTTTAAGGGACGCGGACAAACTAGCTTTAGGAGTGGAAATTAAACCCAGACTGATGCCTAGTCTGGAGCTTTACCAATTAGACTACTATCACAAAAATATTTTCCAATTCATGGTGTCATCTGCTGTATCTTTGATTTTAAGTTTTCATTTCCTGTGGAGTTGTGTTTCCACCAAAGTTGCCCTGGACAGCAGTGGATTTCTGGTAGCTGCCACCTTCTGATTTCAGAGTGATAGTGATGGACGAGGTTTTGCAGCTGAGGTTTGCTTGTCTGGGCTGCTGGAGATAACCTGGGGATATCCCTGGCTGAAACGAATCCATGTGCACAGCACTGGGTGCTTCTTTGCTATTTTAACTTTTCTTCTGCTGAAATTTTCACATACACTGCACACAGGAAGAAAATATATTGGGGGCACACATATTCCTCACCATCCCAACACATCTGTGCACTGCTTGGGGTAACATGGGTGAGTTTTTTTCAAATATCACTTGTGACAAGCTCAGTTTTCAGTGTTTAATCTTTTCCTCCATGCTGGGTGTCACAGAAGCTGTAAAAACACGTGATGAGGAAAGTGGGCAACACAGAAGGAATATAACCCACAACAGTGGGGGTTACAAGATGCTAAGCACAGTTATGGATCAGGATGCAATAAAGCCCTATTTAATATATTGAGTTCAACAATTGGCTCTGCCTTTGCCTATATCCATACAAGGTAGGTGGTGAATACAAACCCTGATCATCTCACGGCTCTTTCTGAAGTACACAGAGAAGCCAGGTTTTGAGTATTTTGTGTTCAGAAATTTACCTGCAGATGAAGAGTGACAGTACTGTGCGAAATACNTTAGGTGACCAATACTGTGACTCTCATGCTTGGTTTGGTGGGTTATTGTGTAAATCTTTGCTACAAATCCATCGGGTCAGATAAATTCCTTTTATATGTTCCTGCATGCTCAGAAGGATGCGTGTGTGAAACTTCAGTAGCTGCACATCAAGGTGCTTTTTTTTTTAAGGGACGCGGACAAACTAGCTTTAGGAGTGGAAATTAAACCCAGACTGATGCCTAGTCTCGAGCTTTACCAATTAGACTACTATCACAAAAATATTTTCCAATTCATGGTGTCATCTGCTGTATCTTTGATTTTAAGTTTTCATTTCCTGTGGAGTTGTGTTTCCACCAAAGTTGCCCTGGACAGCAGTGGATTTCTGGTAGCTGCCACCTTCTGATTTCAGAGTGATAGTGATGGACGAGGTTTTGCAGCTGAGGTTTGCTTGTCTGGGCTGCTGGAGATAACCTGGGGATATCCCTGGCTGAAACGAATCCATGTGCACAGCACTGGGTGCTTCTTTGCTGTTTTAACTTTTCTTCTTCTGAAATTTTCACATACACTGCACACAGGAAGAAAACATATCAGGGGCACACATAGATATTCCTCACCATCCCAACAGATCTGTGCACTGCATGGGGTAACACAGGTGAGTTTTTTTCAAATATCACTTGTGACAAGCTCAGTTTTCAGTGTTTAATCTTTTCCTCCATGCTGGGTGTCACAGAAGCTGTAAAAACACGTGATGAGGAAAGTGGGCAACACAGAAGGAATATAACCCACAACAGTGGGATTACAAGATATAAGCACATGTATTGTATATACAGGATACAATAAAGCCCTCTTTTATATGTTGGGTTCAACAATTGGCACTGCCTTTGCCTTTCCATACAAGGTAGGTGGTAAATACAAACCCTGATCATCTCATGGCTCTTTCTGAAGTACACAGAGAAGCCAGGTTTTGAGTATTTTGTGTTCAGAAATTTACCTGCAGATGAAGAGTGACAGTACTGTGTGAAATACCTCTTAGGGATTCCCTTCCAGTTCACCTTCTTCCTCTAGTCTGACAGTGATGACACTTGTAAAGTGTGTTTTAATAGTGGTCTTTGAGGCCAGAACATCATTGAGAGAAACCATTTGTGAGAATAGAAAACGCCACAGTGTGTTTCAGGCTTGCAAATGCTTCTTGATTTCAAGACAGGAGGATGTTGAGAAAGGGGAACTTTCAGTCTTACATTCCAAGAGCCTGTAGTGTCAAGGTTAAACCTTTGACAGAGAAAAGGCAGAAGCTGCTTTTGCTTTGATTTGAACCAGCCAGTGGAAATTGGGAACAATATGGAAAAGTTTGAGCAAGAAAGGACAAGATTTATAGAAGCAGAGCTCACATCTTGGACTTTTGGAGGTTCTTCCCCAGTCCATTATATTTTCTCAGATGGTCTCTTGTGGAACTGTAATTCTAAAATGAACAGGGGATAGTCTTGATGTTCAAACTAAAATGGTTTGCATGTGCTCAACTGCAACCTTGCATGTACTTAACTCTGCATCATTGTTTTCAAACAACCCTTTCTACACCTCTGTCGTAGAGCCCTTTGCATTCCTAAATCAGCATNCACGTGATGAGGAAAGTGGGCAACACAGAAGGAATATAACCCACAACAGTGGGATTACAAGATATAAGCACATGTATTGTATATACAGGATACAATAAAGCCCTCTTTTATATGTTGGGTTCAACAATTGGCACTGCCTTTGCCTTTCCATACAAGGTAGGTGGTAAATACAAACCCTGATCATCTCATGGCTCTTTCTGAAGTACACAGAGAAGCCAGGTTTTGAGTATTTTGTGTTCAGAAATTTACCTGCAGATGAAGAGTGACAGTACTGTGTGAAATACCTCTTAGGGATTCCCTTCCAGTTCACCTTCTTCCTCTAGTCTGACAGTGATGACACTTGTAAAGTGTGTTTTAATAGTGGTCTTTGAGGCCAGAACATCATTGAGAGAAACCATTTGTGAGAATAGAAAACGCCACAGTGTGTTTCAGGCTTGCAAATGCTTCTTGATTTCAAGACAGGAGGATGTTGAGAAAGGGGAACTTTCAGTCTTACATTCCAAGAGCCTGTAGTGTCAAGGTTAAACCTTTGACAGAGAAAAGGCAGAAGCTGCTTTTGCTTTGATTTGAACCAGCCAGTGGAAATTGGGAACAAAATGGTAAAGTTTGAGCAAGAAAGGGCAAGATTTATAGAAGCAGAGCTCACATCTTGGACTTTTGGAGGTTCTTCTCCAGTCCATTGTTATTTATGTTTTCTCAGATGGTGTCTTGACTGATTTGTGGAACTGTAATTCTAAAACGAACAGGAGATAGTCTTGATGTTCAAGCTAAAATGGTTTGCATGCGCTCAACTGCAACCTTGCATGTACTTAACTCTGCATCATTGTTTTCAAACAACCCTTTCTACACCTCTGTCGTAGAGCCCTTTGCATTCCTAAATCAGCATTATCATAAAATATAAAAATAAAATAAAGCATTTGCTTAAACGTACCAAGAGCTGCCCTGTGTTAACTTGGGCTTTTTCTTCATTAGTAGGGAAAAACTTGATATATTTTCTTGTCTTGTAAATGATCTTCTACCTCAGAGATGAGCTGTCCACTGCAGGTTATCTTCACTCCCATCACACCAGCTGCAGCTTGTACCTGGATATCCATTCCCTGTGTTGTGTGCACAGTATATCTTGAGTTGAAGAGCTTAGGGAAAGCTTAGAGCTGGTGCTTTGGTAGGCTTGACAAAGCAGCAGGACACTGATTAAAGTGCTGCAGTGCAGCACAGAACGGGACAGCTCCCCATGGTGAGCAGCTCACCACCCTGATGGTGAGTGCTCATCTACCACGGTTACCACACCCCAAACCACTGGGTACCAAAACAAATGCTTGTTTAGCAGCAGGTGCTGTGCTGGTGATAGGGAAAACTTGTGATCTTGTGATTTTACCCTTGAAACCTTTCTTCTTAGACACTGTAAACCTGCGTCGTTCCTGTGCTTTTCTCTTCTAGCTCAGCCAAGTGCATTTAATGGCTTTTATGCAGCTTCGTGCCTCTAGACAAAGCAGGCATGCTGCTGCCCTGGGAATCTATATATGGATCCTCCCTGTGTCACATGGAGCTCGCAGTCAATCACTGCATCAGCTGCTTTGGACTCCTCAGAGACCTTCTGTCAGGCACAACCAGTGACGAGTGGGTGCCTTACATGGTGTGCTACTTTTTATGTTAAAGAAGAGCATGAGAGACAGCTACAGACCTCTGACAGGCTCTGATGGAGAGCTTTGTGGAGTATTCCTAAATTCTCAGCCTCCTGCAGATATGCCTTGGAATAAATAATGGTGTAATCAATATTTAAAGATACTGCAGCATTTAACGTAGTCACATTTAACTGATCCTGGAGCCGACGTCAGGTTTTTTATAATGTTTGAGAATTTAAATCTGCTTTCCAAATCTCTAATTAATTGGGGGCTTCAGTGCTGAGTAAAATAGTGCGGTTAGTGGTTAGGCTGTGGTCCTGTATGTTATAAAGATAAAATATGCCTGTTTGGAGGGGTGACTTCAGTCAAACCTGGTGTAAATGAGCTTTTTCAGTATGCTGGACCTGAACTCTTGAAATGGCTTGGAGTGCGTGGGCTCTGTGTGGCAGGGACAGTGACACTCTGTACAGCTGACAGGGACGGAGCCTCCAGGAGGCTCATGCTGACCTCTTGGAGGTGTTTTGGGACATCCTTTAAAATGGCAGGACAGCATCTGGGAGCCATGCTGTGTGCTGCTGGTTTGTCTCTGTGAGTCTGTGATTGTGAGGAGGGGACGCCTTCCCTCAAGGCTGATCCCCCAGGGCCTGGCAGCCCCTTCCCTCAACAGCACGAGCTCCTCGTTCTGGTTACACAGCCCAGGATTTTACACCTTTGTCTAATGTTTGACTGAGTTAGCTTTGAAATGAGACTGATGCCTTAGGATTTTAGCTTTTCTATTTTGCATGTATTTGTAATCCTGCAATTCTTTAGTGGATAACTCTAAACTCCATACACAGTGTCAGCTGCTGCTTCCCCATTTTGGTCAGACAAAACAATTCCTCTCCAGGCCTGGGAATCAAGGACACCTCACTGTCTGAGACCTGAGAAATGTAAACAAAAGTGAGTTGAGGGGGAGCAAACTTGGGGTAAATTACTTCATTACCTGAAGCTGTAATTGGAAGATTAACCCCCAATATGCAAATGGACCAAAATTATAAAAGTGTGAAAACCCGGGACCTGTGGTCCATTTTGGGTGCAGCCTGAGGGGGTTTTGTCTGCCCTAAATGTACCTGAAGGCCCTTCAATAAATAGAACCACTTTTTATTCCCTGAATTTTGTCTGGCCTCTGTTTTTAGGTAGCCCAAAAAGGCATCAAGACCTGCAGCAGTAGACCCCATCTAGCTGGCTTTTATGGTGGGGGGTGAGAAGCTGAAGTGGGGTTCTCTCTCCTGGCTCCCACCATAGCAGCATCTGCCCCACACGGGAGCACTTTTCTGGAGAAAAGGTGAAGCAGAAGCTTAATCCTCTCCACTTGCATCCTTGACTGATGCCTCAGACAGCTAGACTGCCACTCCACCTGGAAGGGCAGGTTTGTGCTCATCAGGAAGCTGAGACTGGCTGGCTGACTTCTGGGATGTGTGTTATATTAGCTGTACTTCCTAATCCTTTGTTTTTCTCTGCTTGAGCAATTTCAGGATGTGGAGGTTGTTTTCAGAGGGGAGAAAGCTGCTCCTTTCATGCAGTGCGTTAATTTAGTCAAAACCAGTTTGACAGGGAAATGAACAGGCTTACCTCTGCTCATCATGCTCTAAAAGCAAGAGGCAGTTGTGTGTAATCCACACTTGCTCTTCAAAATACTGTGGTTCATAAAATTATAAGACCTTTTGTGTAACCCCTGTCTTCACTAAATGAATTTTCTCTTCTATGGAGTTGAACATCAGAAGAAGCTTTTTTGTATAATACATTTTCTAGCCATGATGAGACTTTATGATCTGTCTATGCCCAGCTTCCAGACTCCTGATGAGAAGACACGAATCAAATGATGGTTTCCAGATTTTTGTTCTTTTTTATTTCTTTTTTTACTAGTTAATTACCCTCACTGTTAAAGCAGAGTTTGCATTTGTCAGGCATAATTTCCTCCTGGAGTTTCTTGTTATGCCACTTTTGGTCAAATTAAGGAGTTCTTCTGCAGCAGATATTTTTCTCCCCTAAGCTGATCTCCCTTGTATCTTTTTAAAATTACTTTTCTCTCCAAAGACTTTAACCCAGCCTTTGAATGGAGTTTTCTTCTCTGAAATCTTTTTGCGTATTTAAAATATTTATTTTGAAAATGTGGGCACGGGGGTGGACGCAATATTTTTGATAGTTGTTCCAGCACTGCTGTATAGTAACCTAAAAATATCTATCAGATCCTCTTTGCTGTGACCTTACTGGTCCTCTAGCAGCATTTAAGGGCAATACATTCAACTGCTGTTCACTCTTAGGGAATGTATTACTTTTAGAATGAACTTACAGCTCTCTGGTGCATGGATTTCCTTCTATGTCCTCTGTTGTTAAATATGAAGAAGGGCTAAAATACATTTTAGGATAAAAATGTTTTGGTTTTTAAATTAATCTCTTTAACTGGACCTATCATACTAACAATCAAAGTACTTTGAAAAATCACCCATAATTTTATTCACATCTTTTCATTCGCCTTTCACCTGCTGACCTTTTAAGATGAAATAAAATACATTGATTAGCGCCAGTTTGTCGTTACAGCTCTCACATTCCAGTACAATTTCTCACTGAAAATTAATTCTTTAATTCTTTTCATTACCTGTAATCCGTTTAACATTGGTATGGTGTAGGGTTAAAGTATTCAGACTGTTAAGTGACTTTCAAGTACATTACCAAAGGCCTGAGATTACAGGTTTTTACCATTTTCAGCTAAGTTGGTCAGAGCACATGATATTACTTCTTGGAATATGAATGAAACAGTCATTAAATATTTCATCTTAAATATGTAATTAAATGGAGATGATTAAACTGTAAGTAACAGTCTTACATTTCTATTAGAACTTATTTTGTGTCTGATTTCTTTGACAGGAAACAGTACGACTGAATCTAATCAAAATTCTTGCAAAACTCAACTATATTTGTTTCATTTGCTTTAAAGTTCCACAGGACTTATATTAATTAACCAGCTTTTCTGTCCTCAGCAGATAAGATCTCTAAGGCTGTTTTTCTAAGGAGTAGTTGAGATCATTAGTTTCAATACACTTTCCTATGTGAGTGATTAATAATAATAATAAAAAATCTGCAGTCCTGAGCAGTGTGTGTCCTTGTCCTGCAGGCTTTGTCTCTCATCAAGTGTCCATCATTTAGATTTAGAGTGTCTTTTGAGCTCTGTACCTTAGGCAGCTGTTCTGTGCCAGCTTTGAAACAAAAATGAAATGATCAAAGAGAGTCAAATGGGCATGCATTATTCACTGTGTCTGTTTAACCAGTGTGGATAGATAATATGGCATTCAGATATCCAACAACATATTCAAAATGAAAACTACATCTACGAGGAGTGCAATCAATATGGAGATCAGTCATCTGAATTGTCACTGGGGGCCACTGAATCCTCTCACCCTGATTATGACATTTGCTATACCTGAAAAGGTGAAACCCTGCAGATTGCAAAGAGAAAGAGTTAAATTTGCAACACTTGATTTCCTGTAGAGTTTTTAACCACAATGACAGGTTTTTGTCCCGCTTTCTTGTCATTGTCATGAGAACAAGACATCATTTATATCCTCAGCGCAGTCAGTAGCAAAACCATAAACTTTTAAGGCACTTTAACCTTTTTAATATTCAGCGTTTTCATTGGTTAGCCTTTCACCTTTCCTTCGTGGGTTATTGAGGCAATAAACAAGGGACTGGCTGAATAATTGGTGACTTAAACTTCAGAACACCGCAAATGTCACTGGCATATATTTTACAGCTTTTTTTTTTTTGTGTATACGGCGCATGGAAATGCCAGCACAATGGACTCAGCTCAGGCTGATCAAATCCCTCTTTTCTGCTGCACATCAAACCCAAAGCTTACTTGATGAGCCTCCAGAGTTCCTCCTGCAGCTCCCTTCCCTCGTGGAGGGGCTGGGACGTGGCATCCTTGGCTCCTGGCTGTCGGTGTCCCCTCAGCACTGGTGCCAACACCCGGACTTGGAGACAAACCTGCTCTTGATGCAAGGGTTTGCTCCCAGGCCTGGGGAGGTGTTTGTGCTGGATGAGCTGGGAAGAACAGTCAGAGGGAATGAGCAGGTGTCCCAGCAGCCTGAGAGACACCTCTGCCTGTGGTGTGCACTGCTCTCCAGCCCCTCACACAGCGAGCACACGGGCAGCACTTGGCAGACAAATCAGCCTTCTCTTCTTCCTAGGGAATCCTGAAGAGGATTACCTGCAGCAGAATATTTATTATGGGGTTCCCACACTGGGGGATAGAAATTCCTTCACGGAAATTGTTGTTAAACATTGGAATGGGCTGCCCAGGGAGCTGGTGGAGTCTCATTCAAGAAACGACTGGACGTGGCACTCAGTGCCACAGTCAGGTTGACAACGTGGTGGTCAGTCAGAGGCTGGACTCCGTGGTCTTGGAGGTCTTTTCCAACCTAAATGTTTCTGTGACTGTGTGTGCAGGGTTGAGTGTGGGAGACAGAACGTGGTTTTGATTCTCTGTGTTGGTGCTGGGCTTGGTGGCACAGACAGAGGTATTTATTGCATGCCCAGTCTGTAGAGATTCAGCTGGGAGGGTGCTTTGGGAGTGTGTCCTTCCTCCCACTGACTCCCAATGCCTTGAAGTTATCCTTGCCCTTCCTAAGCTCATGTCAAGGGCAGTGGTGGGGAGAAAACCTTTGCTGTTTTAGGCCTGTGGTGAGGTGGCTTTTGGCAAAACTGACCAAGCTGAGCTATACTGACTACGAAGGAAGAACGTGGATTTTTCTGGCTGAAAATCCAGCAATTCAAGCAAAACAAAGCTTATACCTTGGGCTTAAAGACAATATAAAATGAGACCTCTAGAATTTGTCAGCTGATACAAGACTTGATGAGTTTAGTTCACTAAGCTTAGAACAAGCTATAAATCAAAGCGGGCAGGATTTTTTTTTTAATATTTTAATGGGGACAGCTGCAGGAAGCCAGATTGAAGCCCACAGTTGCAGTAACCAGGACAACACAAAGGTTTTAACAAGATTCAATATCGATAAGGAAGGCAAAAACCTGCCCTGCTTCATTATCTTTAAATTTTAGTGGCTTAGGGGCTGGCAGAAGGTGTCTTTGTAATTATTTTTTTTATTTGCATGGAACACTTGACCTTTTCTGATGAGCTACCAAATATCAGAAGGGGGGTTATTTCTTCTTTTGGTTAAAAGCATTTGATCCACATCATTGATTTTTAAATTTTTTAGAAGCATGATAGCATGGAATTGTTCATGTCAAATCAGGAATTTCACAGTCCAAATAGATCAAATTAAGAGCTCATGATTTTTGCTGCAGCTTTTGTGACTTGCATATTCTGACTGTTCGGGTGCCCCTCAGCGTTATGAGTAGCAAATTGCCCTTAAAGATGTTTACATTCGTTTTGCATTAACATTGTAGTTTCTGATTGTATTTGGAATGTTTCTTTGTGTTTACGTATGAGCTGCTGCACTGAATGCCACCAGCTAAAAAGTGTTTGAAACCTTACAGCTTGTGTATTTCAAGGGAAATGGAGAGTCTGTGACATTATTTATGTATGCTGCTGATGCTGAGACTCTTGGTGAACAATGGGCAGAAAAGAAGATATAAGAAAAAAACAACTGTGTCACTAGGGCTTGGAATGAGTTCTGGGTTGACAGCAAACCAACACAGGAGAAGACTAACAAGGCACAGAAAGCCTTAAAGCCCAACAATCCCTAATCTTCTAAATGATCCCATTCTCACTATTTGCCTGCAGCAAGATACAGATTCTTCTTTTGGGAAAGGATATTTAACTGTCCTTCTTATTGGGTGTTAGTCTCGTTGAAAGAAAGATGGAAGTTAAGTTTTCTCTGAGCTTTCTGTTCACATTTACCTTCTTTTCTGTTTTCTTATCTCTCCAGACTGTCAAGTCTGAAATATGGAATAGTGAACTGCAGACCAAAGCCCTGGTTATTTCTTCAACTCTTTCAGCCCTGCCTGCCATTAAAGCTTTTACTATACAGAAGAGCAGTGATTTGAAATCACTGCAACGCTGTTTTCTCTAGGCATGCTTTTAATGGAATAACAGGACTGCTACATAAATGAGCATGAAGCTGCCTCTTAGCAGAGGTAGCCTGCTTGATAGCTGAAGCTCTCCAGGTGAGCTGGCTTACTGACCCTCCTGCAGCACGAGCTAATGAAATATTGTCTGGAGTAAGGGAGTGCTTTAAACACCCCACAATGGATGAGGCAGGTTCCATCATATTCATGAGCTTTGGAGAATCATACGTATGTATTCCTTCCAGGAGAATATTTATATTATCAAAAGAATAAGTCCAGAGTGTCTTCAGATAGCTGGGCGTGCTGAGCATCTCCTTTTCGAGCAGATTGGGTCTTTCTTGTTTGTGTTAGGTACAAATGGCAGGATGCTAAAAATGTATGCAAATAATCAAAGAGTAATAAACTGATGATGTCTCAATCAGTTCAGCTGCTCCAGGCCTCACTCCATTTGCTGTGTCTGGAAGCTGTTGTTTGCTGAAGTGAGAAAATTATAGTGTCCAGTAGGGGTGGAGAGGCAGGTGTACATTCTGTCCAGAGAATCTCTATTTTACTCCAGGTGGAGCAGTTTCTAGCACAGTTGTCCTCAATTCACCTTTTATTTGCAGTGATCTGGCTCTTTGGAAGCATAGGAAGTGTCTGTGACTGCTCTAACCCATATTTTATAGAAAGGTTTGAGACATCTTTTTTTTTTGCTTGTTTTTCACTAAAGTGAAAAATACTGTCTGCTGCAACGTTTATGCCAAATCTGCTGATCTGATTTGTGTTAGGGGTTCACTGGGTCTCTAAAAACTTGCATGGAGGTTCATCTGTCCTGTGGGAACGGATCAGATCTGAATGTTTCTAAAAAGATACAGAAGTACCATTTGGCATTTGGGGTACAAAGTATTTTACGAGTAGATTTTTCCTGGACTTTATGTGTGATTTTGGGAATTGTAGATGGAGCACAGAAGTCTCTGCCTCAGGTTCCTTTTGGATGCTCAGGTTCTGCAGATCTGGGTTGGTGTGACTTGCTGTCAGCTGCCATGTGCCAAAGTGGCAAAGACAAGTCACATCTGGTTTGAAACCTGTTAAGAAAGTTCTTAGGACAGAATCTCCATGGCCTTCGTTTGACTTGGGCCCAATTTGGACCCAAATTTGCTCTCTAGTTACAAGGCTGTCCTAATTTGTCATTACTGAGAGTTTCACTGTGCCTTCAGTTTGCATGAATGCTACCCCAAGTGCTGAATGAGAATTCAATGAAATATGTGGGCTGGAAAGGTGAGCAATATTATTGCAAAACTTGCATCTCTGAAGTGCAGTTTACTGTGATGTGGAATACTGCATATTCTGTCCAAATGTTGAATCATTTTTTCATGAAATTCCACTTAACATTTGGTATATCTAAGTAAATATAAAATTACAAATAATCCTTAAATAATATGGGTCTTAACCCATATTATCCCATCCCAAATACAGGTCTGAGCTGCTGTTGTGTTCACATAGCATAAATCTCTTTGTAACACATCTGTATGAAGTGAAAATCCCTGGAAGGCCAATAAAAACGAGCACACACTGCACTTGGTAATCATCTCTGTTTAGTACAGAGTTGGTGATTTCATAGGCTGGGAAATAGTTTTCACAATGGAAATTACTCTGTTCCATTCTGCCCTTATATTGTCATTTGCTTTCCTCAATGGGAATATATTCATTGTCAGGCTTGCCATACAGTCTGGAGTAGAGAGCAAGCTGATGATTTCATTTAATGGCAATTAGTGTGATCCAGCTGAAATCCCTGACTGTATTACAGACAGAGGTATCTCATTAATCTGACAAGGTTTTCTGCTGTGATAGATCTTTACAATTTTCCCTCTTGGAGGATTTTTTTAAACCTTGGAGAATTATCTCACAGGATTTTGTGTATAAAGGGTAGTATTTCTTAAATTCCTGGAGTTAGGAAATTGAAGGAGTGGTGTCCCCAGCACTATGTCTTCAATGGAATATTGAATGGCTCTGGACTAGCCTGAAGATCAGTATTGGGTGGGCCTGATATAATTTCTGTTTTCTTTCAACATCTGCACTGAGGGATGGGGTGACCTTGACAAACGCTGTTACCTCTCGCTGGCTCTCTCCTTGCTTGTCCATTGTCTTATCTTTCCAGCTTGAAAAATTCCCAAAGCTTGGTGCTTTTTTGTGCTTATATGGTGCCAAACACAAAAGGCATTCCGGTGTGGGAATTGCAGTACAGACTTTAAGGGATTTTGCATAAATGTCAGGGATATAAAATCCTCTTTTCATATCAATCTTACACTGGTCCACCTTTCCAAAAAGACGTAGTTCTCCTGGGCACAGCAAAACTGGGGGATGTTCTCTTCAGGGCAGGTGTGATAGGAGCTTTAGGCTGCAAGATTTCTTAGCTCTGGTCAGGCTGTCCCAAGCTCAGAGGAACAGCAGTGCCTGGTTAAAAAGGACTCCCAAATTGCCCCAAGGAAAAAGAGAATCCTAACCCAGCTAGCTCCAGCTGAGGAATTGCTGTGGTGACCATATTTTAAAGCAACTTGCTAAGCCACGTGATAGCTCAGAACCTTCCCAGAGCTTAAATCGTGTTAGCCTCCAGTAGTGTGAAATCTTGATCTCACTGAAATCAGCAGCAGAAGTGCCAGGTGATTTTATCAGGAATGCACTCCAGGATTGCCAGGCACTGGTGTCCAGGCTGTCGTTGCAGACACCTGGAAACTGAGCTGCTTTTCTGGCCTGTCATCCTTTACAGAACCCATGCCAGTTAAGAGGATAAGTAGAAGTGATACATAATCCAAAAAAGCTGCTGAGTTTCAGTGTTCTGAGTTATGTCATTAAGGTTTTACAGGTGTTCAGTGTCTAAGGTTTGCATCTCATGCCCAATAAACACATCAGGGCTGGCTACAGGGCAAGATTCAGTGAAGAAAACCAGAACAAAATGTGTCTGAAATGTACATTTGTAAAGAACTGTCTTGCAGTTCACAGAATCTTGCAGTAGTGGTCCCTGCAGAAAAGAGGGTGAGTGGTTGGGCTAGGTGGGACTGTCTCCTTTGGAGGTTGTGCTTTGCACGTTTTACAAACAATATCAAACCTTGTGGGGAGTAGATAGAATGGAAATTTAGGCAGTATGCTTCCTGGGGGATCAGGTATGAGTAACAGAAGATTTTAGCCTGTGGGCAGCCAGCCAACTGGTAGCTGCCATAATTTGCAGCTAGAAAGGGAAATTAAAACATGGGAGTCCACTTCTTTGTCACTTGATGTTTTTAATAATGTTATTAATACACTTTATGTTAAGCAGTCACCGAAGAAAAGGTGAGTGACTAGACGTTAAATTAGTGGGCTCTTTTTTCTGCCCATAAAACCTGTTTAATACTAAGCAGCAAGCCCAAAAGATATTAAAGAACTACAGCTCCTTCGTTCTGCACAATATCACTTGAAAATAAAGTTAATCTAAGTCATGATGTGCATCTATAGGTTTTACAAGAACCTATAAATTTCAGGAAATTAACTTCCTCATCATCACATGTTTAAGCTGGTCTTTTTGAACAGGCATTTTATTTTAGGTTAATCACTACTGATTTTTTTTCTGAAATCTGTTCATGTTCAGTCTCTTGAAAGGGAAAAGAAAGTTGCTTTTATTTTATTTCTCGAATTGGGATTTCTTTCAGTCACTTGTATCAGGAAATGCTTGCTGCTAATGAACGTACAGGCATACATCGCTGGATATCTGCTTAATTGCTAATTAGCTAATTATTCAATTATTATGCAGATTGGTGAATTTGTCAGAGTTTATTTTGCAAAGCAGGGACAAATTTTGAGATAAGTTGAACCAAACTTAATATTATTGATTTCATTAGTGATGGGCAACTTTCAGCTGAAAGTGTGGCTTAAAAATAATAATGCAGTTATATGAGGTCATCCTGCAGGTATTTCTAGAAGGTCTCAGTTTATTCTCTTTATTCATACTTCCCCTTCATGTGCTGCCTGAAGTTCCTGAGCTGACTTCTGAAAGTTGAAACAAATATAAACTCTATTTCAAGCCGGTGTTACTAGGAAGTCGTCTCTGACACTTTTATAAACATGCACAATTCTCATTTTCAGTAAACATCAGATTTGTCACCTCAGTTGTTATCTACATCTTAAGTCGAGAGCACTTCAACAGCAGTTGCTTTCTGCTGATTAATATTTACCTGCATGGTCTCGTCAGTCAGTACTTGAAACCCAGAAGGCACCAAAACAGAGTTCAGTTTCTGTAATCACAGACGATAATGCACCTTCTGACGATACTGCAGCAATTCCACAGAGCGAGATTAACACAATTTGCATCAATGAAGCAGTGGCCTGATGCCTTTCTGAGAGGGTTTTCTCAAATTGTAAGAACGTTTCAAAAACCCCGGCTCGTCTCAGAGGCTTGGCTCGGCGGTTTGAAACAAACAGCTTTCAAACTTCCTGAGAATGCAAAAAACAGTTTTAACTACAGAACTGGAATATAGTAGGATTTAGCAGGAAATATGGACACTGGGGTTGTTGAACGCGGGGAAAGGCTTACCCAACTCTGAGCTTCTCTTTTAGCAAACACCACTTTTATTCCATTGGCAGCAAAGCCAGTTCTCTTTTTTATGTCCACAAGGAGTGGATTTGCTGAATGACTTGACAGATAAAATGTTCTTCACTCACTGTCAAACACAAATGAAAGCAGAAGGTTTGTAGCCTCATTTCTGGGGCCTCTTACCCTCTTTCACCATTACCTCCTGTTGTTTAGTGAACTGAGATATCTGCTGTCTGTTCTCTGTGTGAATCTGGGACTTTTTGTGTCAGGTCCTCTCTCTGCAAAATGAGTTTAATCTAACATTTCATAAGGTCTGGTTTTGGTGGCATTTCCCTCCGTCTCACCACTAAATGAGCTATTTTTCTTTTGCTGAAAACAGGGGTTTATGACCCCCTTTAACCAAACATTGGATAAAGAAAGGCTGGGATATTTTAGAGATGAGCTGTGCTGCTGTGTTACTGCTACTTTTGCACTACAAGGTGACATATTCAATGTGAGAAACTCCTAACCAATTGAAATGGCAGTCTCCTGGGTGTACAGAAAGCATAAACTGAAGAGAATCGGCTCGGGAAAGGCACCATTCATTGATAGTTCATCTCTTTTTTTGTGTCACTGAGCTAATAAGGAGAATAGCTGAGACCCACAGACTGCTTCCTTTTCTGTTGTCCCCCAGAGTGTAGCTTGTGGGACTAGAAGAGTGAAAATTAAATTACCTTCTCATGCTTCAGATGAGCTGGATACCAAGGGACACTTGAATAAAGTTCTAATCAACAGCCAGTTTTCTGCGTGTAGTCAGAGAGGAGAAAAAACCCATGAATGCAGGATAATTATAAAGTCAGTTTTTGGCACAGCAGTTGCTGTGAAAGGGAAGCCAAAGAACAGCCTGCTCCTTGGAGGCATTAAAAGCTGGTGTCGTCAAGGTGTGCTGACTCCTGACCCCGTTTCCTCTGCGTGCTGTCACGAGCAGGTGGCAGGGAATATGGACTCTGTGTGTCCCTTCAGTCCCAGAAATCTGGGAGGTTTTTGTCACCCTGTATTTCGCAGCAGACATTCAACCTGCCCTGCTGTCTCTTTTCAAAATCTCTTTGTTCTTTTTGACCTTGCTTTGTCCTTGCCTAAATATATACCTGGCAAGTGGTAGACCTCATGTAAGTGTTTTTAATTGTGTGATAAAGCTTTACATGAATAAAATTGGAGTCGCCAGAGGGAGACTGAGACATGGCCATCTGCTTTCACCCTTGCAAATTTTCTGGAACCTGCAATTATCTGAGCATTAGCTCAGTTCTCAAGTGTCTGAGTTCTTTGCTTGTAAATGCAATTGAGTCTGCACTGTCTCTAAATGACCAACTGTTTCTTAAAAACTTAAATTGAAAAACAACTATACCTTCGAATGAGCTGAGAATTGGCCAGTAGGTATGTTTGGTTTTAGTGTTCCTAATCCTTGGCTCGAGCAGTGAGAAGGGATTGTTTAACACGGTAGAATATGAAATAAAGTGTTGTTAGAAATGGGTCGCTTATTTTGAGCCACTTCAGCTGTAGCAGTTCAGATTGCAGCCTTTGGAAAAGCGTTATGCATGGAAGTAGAGCGCACTTCATCTCCAGAGTGACTTTATTGAGGCAGAGGGAACTCTCCCACACGGTGACCTCTGCACGTCCCGTGGCTGAATTAACCTTGGCTGGCCTTGGCTGCCTGCCAGAAGGATTTTCAGTACCTTCAACAGGAGCTCCCTACCAGCCCCAAGGTGCAATGCCAGGCTTTAAACTGCTCTCCGTGCAACCACTTTTGAATATTTGCAGTTGGAAGTACAGGAGGCCCTTAATCATCCAAAGGAGTTGGGACCGTGTTGCTTCTGGTTTTCATTCATTCATATTTCTGTCTGTTGCTTGCACAGATACGAGCTCTTCAGATAAGTTGCTGAGGTGTTTTGCTGAAAATTAGTGCCTTGGCATTAGAAAAAGCGCAAGGAAATCTGTGCTCTGAAAGTGATAAATACATAGAAATAAAAACCAGAAGCACAAAGGCAACAGGAAAAGCAAAGACAAAAGACAAGTTGTCCAAGTCACTGAATAGAAAATAGTAAGATTCTGTTGTACTGGGGCTTTATTTATATTTTTCATTTGTTTAATGTCCATTGCAAAGAAACTCAATAGAAATACTCACCTGAAAGGCATTCCCAAATTGAATCACGTTCAGCTGGGTGAAGATGAAGGGCTGTATTGGAATGGTTTGAAAAACGTTATGAGAAGACAGCAGAATTGGTAGGCTGGATAGTCCAAATACACGTGAGGGAGGATTTTTAGACTCAGAAGTAGTGGGACCTTTGCAAGCAGATCAGTATAGTCCATCCAATAATTAAGCAAACTGGTGACTTCTCAGTGTGGTTTCTCTCTTATGGTTTTTCTGGAAAGTCCAAGAAAAAATTACCTGTTAAAACCAGGTGAAATAAATGCTTGTTCTTTCTTGTGGTCACCGCAGGAGGATCCTCTCTATTTACTGTGCCAGACTTTGGCAGATTCTTCTGTGTGCTTAATAAAAGAGCGTAGAAAGGAAGGGATCGAAAAACAAACAATACGTGCAAAGACATAAATCTTTATTTTATAAAAAGCAGTATAACGTGGCTGATGGGGCTGGTGCACGTTAGGAAAAGGGTTGCAATGTTAATAATTTTGAAGCTGACCCACACTAGGACACCAATCAAAGTTAATGAGCTGAGTGTACATTAAAAGGACAGTATAGAACACATCTGCTTTAATGGTATCTCTTCTCTGCTTTTGACTGCACCTTCAGGTAGCCTAGAAATGATGGATGAGGCACTCAGATTAAAAACCTTGTGGATTATCATTAACTGAGCTCAAAGCAGAAAGACTAGTGTTGCTTATCATAGAAATGGACTTGGGGCAGATATGACAGCCCTTACCCAAACATTTCAATTTACCAACCAAAGGCTTTTTTAATAAGTGTTTATTTAAGCAATATATTTTGTAGATAATTTCTTCTCTGGCTGCCAATCTGGAAGACATTCCTCAGTGCATCTTTCCTTCATACCCTTGGTGGCTGAGTTTCAAGCTTTTGAAAAGAAAGTAAGAAAGAATTAAAAAAAAATAGTAACTTGTTTACATGGAAGCAGAAGAAAACTGTGTTTTTGCCAAAAGTGAGAATGTAAAGATAATGTCTCTTTCTTGTGCTTCTTTCCATTAAGTCCAAGCTAAATATTGCCATTATTCAGTTGTGTTCCACCCAGGCCTGGTGACTGCCAGCGGGATGGAGCCCATGCAATACTGAAAGCTGCACAGATGTGTGAGAAGAAAAGGGATTTACCTTTGAGAACTTACAGTCTAAATGAATGCAACAGACAAATTAGTGGAGAGGCTGCTTAAATCTTCTTGGTCCTTTTATGTTTTTTGTAAGCTCCTGTTTGTTTCTGCTGCTCTTTCCAAAGTGAGTCAAGTTTTAAACAAATCACTGGATTTCTTTCTTCTTTTCATTCTTTTTTTTATTTTTTAAAAATAATTTCCTATTTTTCTTTCTTAAATAACTGTTCAAAGATCTCTGAGTTCTTAATGCCTCAGGAAGTCTGGAAAGGCCCCCAAGCAGTTAGTCCCAGTGTCTCTCAGTTTAGAGTTTATTTCCTTAGGATTTGTTCCTGTACTTTTCAAGCCAAGAAGAACTTTATGCAGAGAATTCTGCCTGTGAATACCATATAAATTATGTAGCATAGTCTGAGAGCCTTTATTAGACTCGTGCTGGAGATCTCAAATTGGGAATTAATGGTTTTGTGGAGTTTGGATCGTTGTATTTCTTCCCGAGGGCAAACAGTAGATGGGTAGATTCATCCTGTGTCTCCTCCTGCCTTTGGCAATGTAACCACAGGCTGTTCTGTGGGGAGATGTCTTGAAAGAAGAGTGGTGCTGCAAGGATCCCTGCCTGGGAGAGGGAACTGAATTTCTGAGGCCCACTCGTGCTGCTTTCAGAGAGACAGGTGCTTTAAAAGCAGCAGGAAATACTGCAGTGGCAAACGAGGAGTTGTAGCCTGTATTTACTGATTCTGGAGAAATTGCTGAGGTGCCACTTAGCTGGACAAGGCTTCAAGGCATGCAGGGGCTGTTTAACATTTAGTCTGTTTGGCTGAGGCTAAGCTGGATCATGAGATTTTAGACATAGCAATATAATTCTTGATTAAATTTTACCCCGCAGTTACTGATAGTATATACAGTTAAAACCAAATGAGAACATATGTTCTTCTAACTAAAGCTTTCATTTATAGTCTGGGTTTTCTAAAGCACTGAAAGTATCTGCCGTTTTAAAGGCTCTAAAGAAAATTAAAGAAACAAAAGAAGTTGTAGTGCGTTCTGCTACAGAGTTTTGTGTGGCTGAGTAAAGAAAAGGTTTGGACTGCAGCTCAGAAACCTGCTTAATCTCTACCTGAAATCTGAGGAGACTGTGCCTTGTCCTGCAGCTCCTCAGGGTGATGAGAGGCTACACTGGTGCCCTGATGCTGGTTCTTTTCCAGCTGGAAAGCTGTGGTGATAGAAAGGCTCTCCAGTAAAATTTGGGGACCATAACTGCTTTAATGATTCAGCCACGAGAGAGTCAGTATCAGTTTTTTAAAAAACAATAATCTGCAGGGCATTTTCATGGGCTAACCTGAGTGTCTTTGACACACGTGAGAAAACTTTGTCACATGACAGAATTTTTTTTCCTGAATGACTTTAATGAAATGAGAACTCGTGGGACAGCAAATTGCCATCAAGTCTAGCAAGTCAGAGGTTTTTATTCTACATTGTGAAGTCACTCGATAATATAGAGAGTACAGTCAGATGTGTGTCTTGATCAGTTTTTAATGGCATAAAAGATTTGAAGGAATTGTTGTTAGCTTTCTGGCATTATAATGAAAGTACAGGAAGGATAATGTTATTAAGACATGGCCACGTGTAGGCATAGAACCCTTTAGTGCACACCATTAACTGAGGATTAAAGAAGAAGTAAGACTCTGGCAGTACTGAGAGATTTCATAGAAACCTTATGGTTTCCCTGTTCATCTTCTCCATAAAAATAACCAAGATTTGCTGGGGCTCACTGGTGGCATCTGTTACCATGGAGACTGGGGTTCAAGTTGTTTTTAAGGCACAGAAAACTGATGATTGTGGACCCATACCAAAGCTTTCTCCTTTAAAGCAAATATTATGTATAGGCACAGGTAAAGACTAATTTGCAGAAGTGTCCATGCTGTAAGAAGCAGGAATGTTAAGGATCAGACCAAAGGTCACTGGGAGCTCAGTTCTTCCACTGATGGGGAAGCTAAGCAATAAAAAGTCACTCTTGATGAAGTGCTTTCGAAGGCTGTAATTACTGCTGTCTGAGGAAAAGCAGTGCTCGACAAAAGCAGATGATATTAAATAACACACATAATGGCCTAAAAGCAACAGGGAGCCACAATCATGTCTTAGTGTGACCTATGGAATTGTTGTGCCAGATTTTAGAGTCTTGGGGCCCATCATTAAAGAAGGCTCCTTGGATTGGATTTTTTTCATCAGCTGTTTGTACACAGCCTAAGGCACAGCCTCCCCATCCACCGTCCTCTTCAGCTGGAGAATTCCTGCTTGTGGGAGTGAGCTGTGTGCCATTTGTACATTGATGCCATTTCTGCTGCTAGATCCTACTGCTGACCCCAGAAACCGGATTTTGAGCCCTCTCTCTCCTGTGGCAGCAGAAAGTTTTCCTCCTGACTTCTCCCATCTCACTGAAGGAATGAATAATGTTGATGTTGTGCAACTCTCAGCTCTGTGGTTTTAAAGTTGATGTGTTAAATTATCAGGCACACAGTTTTCTGTCCAGTTTGTCCAGTGCTCTTAGGTCATACCAGATGTTTTTCTGCCCTATCACAGCATGTGGTTTTAGGCTGGTGGAGAGAAATGTGCATGCATTATAATAAAATTTATGATTCCTCAATTTTAAATCTCATCAAAAGTGTTGATAAAATGTAGCTGTGTATTCTAATGAAACTGTTGTAGGAAGAGTTTCTGAGGCTAATATCCAGTCGATTTTCAGTTCACCCTCATGCGTAGAATTTTTGGAAATCTTTGCAGGGAATGATCAAGAAGAACATCTGTTTTTGAAAACGGCAGTTTAAATTTCAAAGAAACTATTTACATTTTAATAGCCCTATTCTCTGAAAGTTCCTGGGGTCTGTTACTTCTGATTAGGAAAATGATCTCTGGGCCCACATTTTGTATTTGGTATTCATTTTAGTAACAGACCTAATGGAATTATCTTGTATCAATGTGGATGCATGTAATGTGCAATTATGGAGGAATTCCACTGTTACTTAGCAGTGAATTATCATACTATTCCTTTAAAGTCTGTGATTTCAGTAAAAGACAGGGAGAAAGGCATCTAAACTAATTCTCAAGGATAAAACTGGAAAACTAGGATAAAACTAGCTGCTTCTTTTAATGAGAAGTTTTTTGTTTTCAGCTGCTTTGCCAGTATCATTTGCTAAATGACTGACTGATGTAGGAGTGGACTTTCAAGCAGCCTTATTAAATTTAAAATTTCCTCAGTGACCTGGATATTTTAAGATGCTCCCTCATTGGCATCCATTAATCATGGCCACAATATTAATAAGTACCTTCAACATGCAAAGAGCTTATTATTGTTGATTTTTGGGGAGCTTAGGGCTGTAAGTTACACGTGTATGTCCGTGTGTAAAATGCATCCTGGAGCATCGGGGTGGGGCTGGCTCTGGGACAGCTGACAACGTTGTCCAGTGACAGTGCCAGACACTTCCTGAGATCAGGTCTTGCTGCTCGTCATCTGTAACTTTGAACACCAGGGGACTGAAATTTTCAGGGTAAGCCATTTTCTAAAGAGTAATTGCTTGGTTGTTTGGGGGATTGGATGTTTGGTTTGGGGTTTTTCTTGGAAGGGAGGAAGGGCCGAGCTCTGCAGCACGGAGCCAGAAAAGCTTCACCATTGTCAAGAGTGAAGCTGGGACAGAACACATTCCCTTCTGCTCAAATTCTCCTTTGAAGAAGCCTGATGCCCTGACTCTCCAAGGCAGGAAATTGAAATCTGCTCGGGATTAACCACTGAGCCGGGGATGTCCCTTTTGATTTCCTTCTGAAATTGAAATGAAGCCTGTCCATTTGGGGATTTTTTTAAAATCATTGTGGCCCTATGTGCCAGCCGGGTGATGGCTTTTTTGTTAGCCTCTGTCTATCCTTCCACCCAAAATCTCTCCACAAACAGGGAGCTGCAGAGAGCACAACCATCTCTGTCCTCTGATCTTTCCTCCACACTAAATTTGTGTGATCCCCATGAAGCACTCCCTCTGCTACCTTGCAAAGATAATCCTAGCCTCTCTCTTCCAAGTTGGTACTCCTTCTCTTTCTCATCTAATTCAGTTTTTTTGGCATTTTTCTGCACTTAACTTTTGACACCCTTTACTTCAGAAATTTTTAAACGGCTCTCATCAAGAGTTTTATATTTTGTGACAAGTTTATAACTTAACCAGAAGTTTTCAAACATGCTTGAGGAGTGTGGGGGCTCATGTCTCCAATGACAAACCTTCAGGAGGTTTTCAAAACGTCAGGGTGGATTCTTAGGAAACACCAATATGTAAAGACAAATGACATGCCTAAGCAAAGTCCAGAACAGAGATCTGTGAAACATCTTTATAAACTTCAGTGAATTAAAGAATTTATATAGGGTTATAGTTACAGTTAAGATTGCCAGCTTGGCAGTTAGGCCATGGAGGGCACTTGTTTACCACAACATCACCTCAAGTTTTGTCAGGAGATCGTCACAGTTGCTGTTTTCTATTTAAGAAATTCATGCCTGGAGCATCTGATGTGAAGTGTATTGGAAGAGATATGTGCAGTTCATCTGTCTAAGACAGTTACTAGCCCATGCTGTCAATCTAATCACTTTCAGAAGCCCTAAAAAAAACCCCAACAACATAATCTGAGAAATGTTGATGCTTATGAGATGCTCAGACACCACATTTATGAGAGTCAAATGCCTAAGCAAGTAGCCAGATATAGCTACCCTTTTATAAAGGCAGGGAATCACAACAAACTACAAAAAATATATAATTTTTTTTAGATGTATCTATTTATTCAATATTACAATGCCTGAGAAACTTAAAAATACTGGCTTTTTTCCTTTGTTGTGCAGTCATAGGCACATTCTTATGGGGAAAGAACGGGAGCCAAAACGTCCCCTATAAAACTTATTTCAGACTAATAGTGAAGCTCCTTCTAACTTCAATGGACTTTGAATCCCACCCTGGGAGATTTTATGGGTTGCTCAAAACCACTTTACGAAGTCTGGAAGCAGGCAGAAGCAAATCCAGTTCCTAACATGCCTCAGTTCCATGGCTGCCATTTCCTCAACCCCTTGTAAAACCGTGTTGACCTAAACGCGGTGGGAAAGACGCGAGCTGACTGCAGAGAACCTCCACTGCCGGGGCCGCAGGCGGTCTGGGTGGCGTGGCGGTGTGCCAGGGCAGTGTGCCAGGGCAGTGTGACAGGGGACCCAGCCCTGGTGGCATTGTTTGGGGGTGCAGATGCCCCAGTTGGTGCCAGTGCTGCCGCTCAGCCTGTTGGTGTGGCACAGCCCCTGTCTGCGCTCCTGTCACGAGCCGCTAACACGAGCAGGGGTCGTGATAATTCGTTATCCTGATCTCGGAGTGCAAAAGAAACACAAACGGGGGAAGTTTTATGCTTCAATCAAAACAATGCACTTTTATTGAGTGCCAACAACACGATGATGCGATAGAAGAGGGGGAGAGATATAAGGAAACAAAGGATAGAGAGAAAAAGAGGGGCGGGGGGTTCATATCTACCGACAGCGAGTCAGGATCCTCATTGTCCGTCTTCTTTTNTCTCTTACAGCTCCCCATGTGGGCTCCAGGGTTGTGGCGTTGGGCACAAACTCTGGGCTCTGCCAGGTTGCCTTGCCCATTCAGCTGCCCTGGGAGATGTCCCCGAGGGACACAGGACAGGGCCAAACCGGTGTGTAATGCACCTTCCTGCTAGGGATGAGGAATATTGAATGGCAGCTGCATATGGAGGCAGAGAAAGCTCATCCAGGACACCGCAAATGCTGCTCCTCACAAGCCCTGGTGACAGTGCCTGACCTGGGTTTTAATGGAATTACTGTTCTTATAGCCCACAGAAATTACATGGGCCTAGGGTTCGAGGCACACGGCAAATATATAGGATATGAACAGCATTACTCGTATCTGTATTCAGCTTCGGAAATTTTGAACCAAGAAACAATTTTTGTCCCTAAGTGCTGTGTGCTGGCAGCGAGCTGTGGCTGCCTCGTTAGTGCAGTGAATAGCACCATCTAGGGACCAGGATGCTTTTAGTGTCTTCAAATTGTGCAGGATGGCCTGAATGTCAGCTGTACGGTGCACGTGTGGTGCTCATCTAGACACACTTTTTTATATTTATACTCTTGCAGGCACACATACAAGATTTCCCCCTGTTTATATCTATAAATATGCATAATAATTCACATACACTATATTTCCCTAAGTGTGTGTATATATATATATATTTATATGTATATTTTTATATATTTTTATGTATTTATATGTATTTATGTATATACATATATATTCATATATATTCATATATATTCATATATATGTGTATGTGTGTCTCCCCCCAGCAGTACCAACCTGAACTGGAGAGTAAATCCGTATTTACAAACAGGAAGCTTATAGATATATGCTCGATATTCACAGAATTCTTTGGTGCTGCTGTTATCAGCTGCTGTTAGCGAGTCTCTCCTATGCTGTAACAGGCTTTTCCAAATATTCCTGCCAAAAATGCAGCAGTTGATCCTGTGGGGTGTGATGCAATGCATTGCAGAGAAAATGGGAATTGCTGCCTCTGCTGCTTTAAAATCTCTTCCTATGCAAAATGGAGAAGATAAAGATAATAGAGCTGGGAGAATTTAGGAGGGGTCAGAGCTGCTGTTTTAAGAAAAATGTTTTTACACAATAAAGCCTTTTCTGTCCTGGCATTTAACCAGAGTGTCTTGGCCAGAGCTGGGATTATAATCTTCTTGATGAAAAGATTCCTTGATTCAGACCATGTCTTGAAAGCTGCTTATTGCTCAATAAATCAATAAATTTGGAAATAAAATCAAATAAGAGGGACTAGAATCACAAACTGATGGAACCATAATAACAAACCTGGATATTATAAAGTGATCTTTTAAAAACGTAAAGCTTACTGTGCCCTATTCAGTTAGCCTGTTCACCATTAATTTATATGTTTATCTATTTTATGCTATCTAGAATAGTTCTGTTTGAGAAGAACTTGTAAACTCCAAACACTGTTTTAGTGAAGTAGCTGTTTTGCACAGGCACCTAATTTTTGTTGAGCTATTTGCACTGCTAAATATTAACGTTTGACTGTATTTGTGAAATTATATTCATTAATGCAAATTTCATGCAGCCTTTAGTATACTTATGTAAACAGTGTTCATATACCATGTTCTCATTATGGATGCATCTCAAACCTAGGCCAGCTCATGTTGCTGTCTGTTTGAGTGGTTCTTGGTGGGGAGAAATGATGTCTATTGCACTTGAGTATGATGCCATTGGTTATTTCCTTTGAGGGCCCTGCTCCTGAAGAAAGAATTCTGGGTCAGTTTTCCATAAAATTGTAGCTGGCCATGACAGCCTTCTGTTTAAATCAGTGGTGCGACCCAAGCTGAGATGCCAAGTGAAATTTTTCTTTTTGTTCTTTTTCTGCAGTGAATCACGATGTAAAAAAATTCTACTGTTAAATGTGAACCATCATTTTTATGGTTTTACATTATTATTAAGTCACTAGTTTACCACTTCAGTACTACTGTACTCTGTACTTCATTTTCTATTTCTATATTTTTGCTTAACCCACGGGAATCACTGATGCAGTAAAAATTCTGGCTTTTCAGTCACTCTGCAAATAACAAGTTCTTGCAGACTGGACTAGATTGAATACTATTGGTGCTTAATTTTTTTTACACTTGCAATGTGTTAGCCACTGACTATTCCAGAAGCACATTCCCATCCAAACAATACTCTAAGTGCAGTCCCAAAACTGTCATTCAGCCATATAGTGAGTTCACTCCTCATTGCAGTTGCCTGTGATTTCCATGTGCTGCAGAATCAAGGAGCTGGAATATTTTCCATTCCTCTGTAAGATGCCCATGTTTGACTGAGCTCTACCTGATAGTGGGAGATTAGGGACAGAGATGCTTGGCTTGAGTGCAGGGACTCCATTTCTAAACTGCTCTTAAAAGCCTCCATGGCTGGAAACTGCACAACCCTTTCAAAAAGTCTGTTAAAGAAACTCCAGGTTAATTTTGAAACAGCTGCTACTGACTCGTGCCAAACTTAGAAGGAATGTCCCTAAAAACTATGTTTCTTCCTTTTCCTAGGTAATAACCAGAGCCTGGCCCTGGTCCTGGAGTGAGTTCCCTTTGAAAGACAGAGCTGCACAGATCCAGGATTTCCAAGGACACAGTTATTGTTAGAAGAGGAAGTGATCCTGCTTCATATTAGTGGGGGTCAAGAGCTCAACTCTTCTACTGCCTGCCGCCTGAATAGAGCCTTCAGGTGAGTTGATCTTCTGCAGTTTGCTAAAACAAACTGATCTAATCATGTCTCGGGTGCTTTATGATTGTACAGACCCTGAGTTGCTGATGGTAGCCTGTGGAATTGAAGTCCAGCTCCTCTGAAATCACATCATTCCCTAGCGAGGTGGCATGGCCATCCTAGGAGGTCTTCCCTTCTCTCCTGTGATGCTAAGCAAGGAGCAGATCTCCACTCCTTTTTGTGTGATGAATTGGGCCCCCAAATGTGTGTCAGTGCTGCTCTGCTGGTCAGTGTGAGGGTGGGCTCTCTCCTCTCAGCTGTCAGGAGTGGTTCCATATAGGGAGATCAGAGAAGTTGAGGTGTTGGTTTGCACACAAGAACTGCAATGCTTGATTCCTTCTGCAGCGTGAGCATTAGAAGTTTGGATACAGCGGAGTCAGCTGAGAGTAGAGCAGCAGAAATGAGGGATGTGGTATGTTTTAGGAGGGGCTGTTTGTGGACTGAGACAGCTGATGAAGTGAGAGGGTGGAGTTAGGACAGACATTGCCATTGTCACAAGTGCTGTGGAAAAGGGAGGTGGGGAAATTATACACTGTTTCTTACTGTACAGAAGTCAGAAAGTGCCTCTGATGCAATGATATGAACACGTTTGAAACAAGCTAGGAGGAGGTATTTTATCATACATTGCACTGTAATAGCTCTGAATGTTGCCAGAGGCTGTAGAGGAGACTGGAAGTGGATTTAGAAAAATAACTGACAGGTTCAGGGATGAGAGCTTCCATCAGTGACAAGAAGCCTGAGGGTCTGGACACAGCTTCTAGAAATCCCTCAGCTGCTGATTCCTGGAGTGTGTAGCAGAGAAATAAACATTCTGTAAGGAGTTTTTCTTAAGGAAGGAGAGGTAAAAATTTGCTATTAGCCACTGAAGAGTAAAGTTTGCAGGGTCAGATAAATCTGTAGTCAGACCCTGAGTATCCATCTGTTCCTGTATTTGATACATCCTTTGTGTTTCTGCAGCAGGCTTGTAGCAGGACAAAGCTTAACCAGCTACATTTATTTTCATTTGGTTTGAACTCCTGGAAATATTATTTAAGATAATGGCTGATGTAGGTTAGCCTGTTACAATGGTTTCAAACGTACTTCATAGCATTTGATACTTTATTTGGCCTTTTCACTGGGAAGCCAACTGACTGTTGGAGGACAGCAGGATCTGTCAGGTGTGGCTGCCACCCTCTTGTTCTGCATTATTAGGCTTTGGAAGGGATTGTTGTGCCTTTCCATGCCAGAGCACTGGCTTGGAGCAAGTAGGCACATCCCATTCATTTCACAGGGCTGGTTACACTCGCAGTGGACACAAAAGAAATTCCAGGATTGCTTGCAAAAATATTACCTTTTCATTGCTTGCTCTTTCTTTCGTCTTCTTCTGAGCTTCCTCACCAAGGGACAGGGCTGAGGAGTGATTGTAGCCCTGCTGTCCTTCCCTGGCCTGCTTGAAGCAGAGTAATTCTCATGATTCAAGCCATGAGGCTCTGGGATAATCTCCGTGCAGAGTGGAACAGGGAGCTGGTGAACATGTTCCTCCAAGAGATGTCAACACATCTCTGCTGTGACCCCTCCTTAGCAAAATTATTTAGCCCTAATCAGCAAAGGTTCATTAGCCCAACAAACTCTGCTGAGGTGATGTAACTCTGGTTTGGCTGTTGAAAAAAAAATTAAAAGATTGGTCTGAGAAATTGGTCTAGACCTACTACGGTGGAAGTCAGAGTTTTCTGCCTTTTTTGCAGCTCAGGAGGAGCTTGATCATTACCTGATTCCTTCACACTTTGTGAAATGGGCCTGCTGGCTGGGAGATCCCCTTCCATCATTGCAGCTTTTCTATGGCAGCATATTAACAGCTGTATTTTCAAAGCATTATTAGGGGATTCAACCACATGACTTGTGCTAATACCAGCAGGAAATGCACAGCTAAATCTCCACCTACTCCTTTAAGAACTTGCTTTTTGCTATCACAGGGTTATCTTTTGAAAAATAACATTTATTTTAAGTGTTCAAATTACTTAATACTACGTCTGCTTTGTCAAGAAGGGGTGAGTGTGGTCTTTTTGTGTGCTGCCACTTGGCTGAGCAATGTCTGTGAAATCCCACTTGCAGCAATGCCAGTTCAAAGCTTACATCCGTGCATTAACTAGATGTTCTTGGCTGAATGTGTCTTATTAGAATTATTAACAGGCCTCAGAAAATAGATAACTGGGAAATGAAAGCGAGAGATTGCTATGCCTTCTTTGTGTAAGTAAGCAAAATAGGAAAGGTGGCTGTATGGACACATTTATAAACCTCATGCAGAGAGAGAGGCAGGAGTGGCTGGGAAAGAGCCTTATGCAGTTAATGGCTTTTTTGGAGGGGATTTGTAAATCATTGGACAGTTTCCTTGGCCAGAACTTGTTGAACATGGGCCTTTTACAGTGCAGCTTGAACTGCAGGAAGGTAGAGAGGAATTCCACACTTGACTCTGTTCAAGGAGGGAACCTGGTTTGCTTGGTTTTGAGTTTGCCTTTTGCTAATTTAATCTGATTACTTAGAGGTGGTAGTGACTGAGTCCTTGATGATGTATGTAAAGTTAGGGTTGTTTTCTGCCACGTGTATGAATTCCCATTTCATTATATGTAGTTTCGTTTCCTAATTGTTTCCATATTTGTTCAGTCTGGGAAAATGTCTTTCTGCAATATTTATATGTAATAACCCAGATAGCTTCGTATTGTCACTGATGCCTTTTTGGGGCTACCTGAAAACACAGGCCAGATAAAATAAAGGGAATAAAAAGCAGTTCTATTTATTGAAGGGTCTTCAGGTACATTTCGGGTAGGCAAAACCCACACAGAGGCTACACCCAAAAATGAACGGTGGGTCACGGGTTTTCATACATTTATAATTTTGGTCCATTTGCATATTGGGGGTTAATCTTCCAATTACAGCTTCAGGTAATGAAGTCATTTACCCCAAGTTTGCTCCCCCCCAACTCACTTTTGTTTACATTTCTCAGGCCTGAGGCAGTGAGGTGTCCTTGATTCCCAGGCCTGGAGAGGAATTGTTTTGTCTGACCAAAATGGGAAAGCAGCAGCTGACACTGTGTATGGAGTTTAGAGTTACACACTAAAGAATTGCAGGATTACAAATACATGAAAAATATAAAAGCTAAAATCCTAAGGCATCACCACCAGATTTCACCATTATTGACTTTGCTTCCAAATCACTCCTGAGTATGATTCTGTGATCCAAGGCTGATGGCACAGTGTATCCTGGGAAGAACAAGGCACTGGAAAGAAATGGGCCCCAGACTGCTACTGCAGTCAGAGGGGACTCTGTGGGTGCAAAGCAGGGCAGTAAAAGCAACCCAGAGCCTGCACACCTGTGGTGTAGGAACTTGTGGGTACCTGCAACTCTCTGCTGGTTTGGCCTTGGGTGGAGTTACTTCACAGCAGCTGACAGGGGGCTGTGGTTTGGATCTGTGCTTAGTGGTTGGATAGAGAGGACCATGGAATGGCTCAACAGGGCGAGCACAGGTCCCTCTGTGCCAGCAGCAAGTGCCAGGCACCTGCAGGACAATTCCCAAACTAGGGGCTGCACTCTGCTGAGGCTGCTGCCACCCCCAGACAGGTGACAGGGGCATTGGGGCAGTGCCTCTCCTCTCCTGTGCAGAGGCAGGAGAGCTGCCTGTGCTGCCCTGGAGCTGAGTTACCTGTTCAGAGGTGCTGCCTGGCAGCTCTCCCCTGCATCCCTGCCCAGCCAGAACAGCTCTTCACAACGTGTGCAGCAAATTAGGGAGCTGAGAGGTGAGCAGGTGGGAAAGCTCAGGGCTGGCAAATCTCTCTCAGCAATCTGTGCTCATTTGTCATGTGTGGATGTTGTAGTAATCACAAGGACAATGAGATTTATTGCCAGAAGTAATAGAAACTTCAGAATTGCAACCTGGAATTATTTCCAATGTAGTCCCAGATTAGACAGCCAGAACTAGAATGCAGCCTGTGTCATTTTGTGAAAAAAAGAATCTTAAATACAAATGCTGCTTATGGATCAACTCTTACCATGCACAACTAGACTTTAGAAGCAGATTGTATGGACTTCAGGCAGTCAAAGGTATGTGTACTCCCTGAAATCTTCATATTGAAATGCTAGTGAGAGAAGATGGATGTTTACACACAGCAACTCTTTTCCCTAAATGCTCTTTCACACAGTTTGATGGAATAAGTAAAAATGTATTCTCCCCCAACCTTCAAATGCAGCACACTGTTGTGTATCAGATTTTGCCCTCTGGTCAGAGTGGGAGAAAGTCATGCCTTTTCCAGGGGAGCTTCTGTGGGGGAATAACTAACGAGTGCCTGTGTTCAGTGCTGTCAGTCTGTCACTAAGAGTGTGTCCTTGTCTTCTGGGAGGTCTCCAAACTGCATCAGGTTGGATAACTTGTGGAATAAGACCTGAATATAATATAAAAAAAAAAAGTTCTGAGGACAAATACTTAGATTCTGCTACTCTTGTGACTGAAACGTTTCAGGTAATGAAATTTCAGTGTGGCTACAGATCCTAAATAAAGATGGTTTTCTTTGTACCTGTCTCTATCTCCCCTGCTCAAAACTGATTAGTGTCCTCTACTGATTGTTAGCCTGCATTTTTTGTCTGTTTTGTTTTAAGTTAGGAACTTGCCTGAAATATATGGCTATAAATACATCTTTTCTCTGGGTTTTTGATGGAAGGTGTCACAGAAAAATGAGTCCTTGCTCCTAAATTTAGCAATAGTGACTTGTTACTAATTTCAGAGATTGGCAGGTGAGTCTGCAGGAGACTATTGTGCAAACATCCTGCAAAATCAGTATGTTTCTGTGATTCTAAAATCAGTACAGAAATGTGCCAAATCCAAATAAACAGAAATACACCTTCTGCCTTTGTTATGGCCACATTTGTATTTATTTGCTTGTTTTAGCTTTTGGAACATTTATATCACAATTATGCACGTATAATAACGAATGTTAATCATCTGTGTCACAGATCAAAGCCTTTCACCAGTCCTAGACAGCCTTCTACACTTTGCAGCTGCAGCTTAGGGTCGTAGCTGATGGGAGAATTTGGTTTGTATTCACCACTGAAACCTACCCAGCACTTTGGGTCTTAGTGCTTTGTGTCTGTGCACTTCCTGAACCATATTGGAGAAATCAGTGAAATTACTCATTAGTCAGGACATTTCCAGGCACTGAAGTGTAGTTCAGCGATTGTTATTTGATTCTCCATGATAATCACTGAGTGATTTAAAGTCCCTTTGCCATCACCAGATGGACAAAAGCTTTTGGGGCCTGGGCTGTCATTGACCTGTTTCATGGCTGTGCTGGCTGTCCTAACAGGGGGTGCTTGTGGCAGGGGGGACATATTGCAGCAGCTGCCACTGCATTTGAAGCATCTTTTTTCCTCCGTTTTAATTTGTAGTTTCTCATTGTTTGGCTGCCACCCCATTGTACATTTTCCCTCCCCACCTTCTGACTTTGGATAATGCCAAGTGTTCCTGTGGTTTCCTGCAAAGCTTCTGATTCCTGCCTTGTTCCCTTTAACTGGGAGCACCTTCCAGAATTTTCTGGCAGGACACCTGGAGAAAAGAGGCTGCTGCTGAGGAAGCAGCAGTGCCACTGTGAAGGGCAGAGAGAAGACTGCAAGAGGGTGCAAATTTCACTCTTTCTCTGCTTTATCCTGGCTGAGGAGGGGGATCAGCACAAGCAGAATTTGTTCATACACCCTTTGCACTCATATCTAATGGAGTAGCATGGATATGCTGAAATCCATGAGGGAAAAAGCTTGCAGCCTCACCTTCTTTGTGAATTATTGGAAACGTGACTATTTGAAAGAGCCTCTTGAGAAACATCGTTTTTGTGAGAGACACAGGAAAGAATCAGTCAGATAATCCTATCCACCATATTTCAGACAACACAAACAATACATTACAAGACACCACAGCAGGATTCGTGCTGCATTAGTTATTCATTAGTTAGGATTGAGAAGAGATGAGGAGCTGTGTTCTGGATCAAGTCCATTTGAGTCCTACATTCTTGTGTCAGTCAGGACAGGACTGCCATAATTTGGATGCACTGATTTCCACCTTGAGGTTATGCAGTATCCCACCTCTTGCAGATCTTGTTGGACAGGACAGGGCAGGTGGGCTGCCCCTGGCTGGGTGCCAGGTGCCCACCTGAGCTGCTCTTTTGCCCCCCTCCTCACCTGGGCAGGGGCCAGAAAATACAGCAAAAGGCTCGTGGGTTGAGACAAGGGCAGGCAGAGATCCCTCACTGGTTGCTGTCATGGGCAAAACAGGCTTGGCTTTGTGAAATTAATTTATTGCCAATCAAACCAGAGGAAGGTAATGAGCAATAAAACCAACCTTAAAACACCACTTCTGTAGCCAGTCCTCTGGTTAAAAATCCGAATGTGAAAGAAGCATTAACAGCAGACAAAAAATCAGTAATTTATGGATACATTTCACAAAAGAATTGCCTGAGATTTCCCCCAACACGAGTTCAGCAGATCCCGTTGTGAGGACGGACAGCACTGTGCTGCAGGAGTGGGATTGTTCAGGAGCAGGAGGGGATTTTCAGCACTGCCCATTTGTCACCTTTGTGCTCTCAGCCTGGCTGCACTGGGGTGTCTCTGCCACTGACACTGGGGTGAGGCATCTGGAGTGCACAAAGGTCCAGGAAACACCAATTGCTTTCAAATGATGGTACAGTACAAGTGCAAGGGACCTTAGAAGCCTAGATCCATGTTCTACCAATGCAGCTCCAAAATCCCTAAACCTTCCTAAAAAAAAATTCAGTGTACAGTGCAGTATGAGGACATTTTTGGTTCTTCATCTTAATCTTAATTTCTGTATTGTCTCAAAGACAGGAAAAATGTTATTATTGTCTTAAAACAGCTTTGCACAAGTAGTATTTAAATGTCTTTTTGTGGAGATAGGATGCAGTTTTCCTTAATCTGTCATTCCTGTACAGGACTCGTATTTACGGGACTAAATACTAAATTCCAAAGATCCACCCACTGAATTTTTCTTAAATGCATGGTTGGAGTACCCAGATTTGTTAAGCTGTCGTTTCAGTACTCTCCAGCTAAACAAGGCTGAATTTCAGTTACTTAATGCTTGTGATCTTCTATTGAATTGTTACAAAGTACTTTTTATCTCCTTCTCTCTTCCTCCTTTCCTCTCTCTCTCCTCTCAGTGCAGTGGAGGGCTCTGACCACATTACCATTAAAAACTTCATGAAATTGCATTATAAAGGAGACTTGGACGTGAAATGCTGTACAGTAAAACACTTAACCAGTTCCTACTATGAAGTAATGCCCGCTTTTAAATAATTGGCAAAAAATAGCAGTAATTCTAAACTGCCCCAATTTTTAACATGCCTAGATTTCAGTAAGATTTAACTGGGAGAATGACGACACATCTGAGTTCTGTTATGTTTGAGAGTAATTTGTTCTAAATTTCAGAGCCCGTTTTCAATTGATGCAGAAATTATTCATTCAGTGAAATCTTTATATTCTTGAGGAGATTTGATACCCTTGTGGGTCAGTACCTTCAGAACTAAAAGGAGATTCTTTATTCTTGACATGGTAAAAAAGCCAAATTTCCCACAAATTACAAAGCCATTTTTTTTGTTTTTTCAATATTTCAAGCAACAATTCAGCATTTAATACTGTGATGTAGAGGTGTCTAGGAGGGAAATGGATGTCAGAATATCCTTTCCTACTGCTTTAGAGGTTTCTTAGTAAAACCTCTGAAGAGGAGACTTGCTCCATAACTTTCCTTTTTCTTTTTTTTTTTTTTCTAACTGTGAGGAGAGAATCTCAGCTGTGAGAGGTCCTTTCCATTTCTCTGTGAAACTCCTCAGTGATGGGATGATACAAAACCCTGCTGGTACCACACTGTGTGTCACGTTGGCTCAGCAGCTGTGAGTCAGCTTGTTCCAGCACCGTGTGTGATTGCCATGTTTCCCAGTTAGGAATTGTTTCTGGAAGCAGCAGGAGGGAACCTTTCCAGTGGGAAAGTTCTTTCTTTCTGTTCCTTCCCTGTTCTAGGAGAACAAGCTCTTTGCTCCTCACTGAAAGCCTCGTGCCTGTTGCCACTCTCAAGAGTGGCTGTGTGAATGTTTTCATGAGAAACCCTCCCACGTTTCTGCCAGGACAGAGGCTCCACTCCTGGCAGATGCCAGGAGATCCCAGCTGCTCTGTACTTCACTCTGAGCACGGCCTTTGTAATTGTGATGGACCATGATTTTGGCTTTGGCACAACTTGGGTCGCTCACAACTCTGACTATGGCAGCTTGAAAAGAGTTAAACCAAGATGTTCTGTGACGATGAAGAGATGAAGAAACTCCTTTCCAAGAAAAGCTGCTGAGCTAATGTCCCAGAGGGATTATTGAGTGGGACAATATTGATGAGTGATTTGGGGTTTATTCCTTTTTTTTTCTGACCAGACATGAAATTCCTCTAATTGTCTCCTCCCCTCCTTCAGTTGACTCAGTTTGGTTTTGTGTTCTGCTCTGTGCTGATCCTATTATCAAGTTTTGTCTGTCGTATTTATTTGTTAATATTTTTATGAAATTGTTCTATTTATCATTCTCCTCTGGCTATGGATTTGTCTATTAAAGCCCATCAGCACTATTTTTATACAATCTCCTTCTGACAAAACAGAGCCCTTTGCAGGTGGGAACACGCTTTCAACTCCTATTTTTTTGTTTGTGGAGGTAATTAAGCAGTTTGCTGTGAGATTCAGGGAGAGGCTGAACAGAAGATGAGGTCTCTAACCCTTCCCACGATGTTCTGTGCAACACAAGACTGCCAGAGTGGAGTGAGCAAGTGCCAAGCCACCATCTAGGCCGTGGTATCAGGTGTATTTTCAGAGCCAGGCATGTTCTAAATTTCAGAGCCCGTTTTCAATTGATGCAGAAATTATTTATTCAGTGAAATCTTAGTATTCTTGAGGAGATCTTGACACCCTTGTGGGTCAATACCTTCAGAACTAGTGCCCTCAGTGCCCTCTCCATCACAGAATCTCTGTGTGTTTGAACCCCTGTCACGCAGGGTTCAGCTCCGTGTCATCCTCCTCCATCTGCGCCTGTGGCACCACACTCTTGTCAAAGATTTGGCCTCTGGACACCTTCAGCAGTGGTTTTGCTGTGCCTCTAAATACACACGTGTGTTTCAAAGTGTTTAGGCAGCTGATTTTCAGGAGATACTTCAGAAGAGAAAATGATGCAAAAGCATAGAGCTCAGTTGTTCCCTGCTGTCACCCCTTTTATTCCTCGTTTGCTCAGGGCAACGATTGTAAGAGTTCCCTTCTTCATGGGGAGAATTAACCAGTTTTGAGAGATTAAGAACATTATGTTGGAATGTATCCCTGAAGACAGTAACAACCTAACAAGCTACAAACTGAAATAATGGGAAAGTGTGGTATTCCTGTTTGCAATGGAGGCAGTTTCACTGTCTGCCACATTTTCTTAAAATCGGGTTTTTTTCAGCCATCTTGAAATAAGAGAGAAGTGTATTTGGAGCATGGATGGAAATTCACAAATGGCACGCTGTGGGATCATTTTAGAAAATTCGTATTCCCTGTTGCAGTCTGAGCGTGGGGGAGGGTGAAATGACATTTCCATTGCATTGTCTTCTCTAAGATAATTATTCAACATGCTTTCCCAGGAGAACATCCAGCCCATTAGTAGCCAGGCACTGAGAAGCTGTTGCAATAATAGGTGTGCTTCCAGAAATTGATCCTAAAGCAGTCCCAATCCTGCTCAATAACTGTACTTCCAATAACACAGTATTAGGTCTATTTCCAAAAATCAATCCTACTCCTCAGGAGGATTCGACACTAATGAATAACACACCAGAAAGTAAAATCTGCTTTGATATTGTATATGGCATTACAATCTACTAACTTGGGTAGGTCCTACTTTTGGACCTCATCTGGTTACTTCTTTTCTGATGCTCATTGGAGGTGTTTTTATTTTTATTTTGCTCTGTTTTGTACTTTGAGTAGTGTAGCTAAAGGGGGCTTAGAGTTATTCCCTCTGCTCAAAGAAGAGATTTGTTGATTGTCAGTGTGTGAAATTTGGCCAGCATACTTCCCAGCTGAGGAATGGAGTTGAAAGAGGGGCAGAGCACACCACAGAGTGTTCAGTCCCAGGGAGCAGCCATAGGGAAGGTGAGACTTTGTGCATTGCCCTTCTCTCTCTTTCTGAGCCCTGCTTTATTTATCCAAAACAGTTTCCTGTGATTCCCTTCTTCACGTGATTTGCCTTGCTACTTTGGATTACTAGGCACCTGGATTTAAATTCATCAGGGAATACTTTGAATGTACTTTGCAAAGTACCATCTTTGCAAAGGACCTGCACCGATTAATCATTGCCACAAAGACCATTCATATAGATTATATGCTAACACTAATGAGTTTTGATATAAGCATTTGTTAGAGAATGCCTGCCAAGGCCCTAAAATTGCCAATTTCTCTGCTTTCATCAATTAGAGCAGATGACTGTTTTCAGCATTAGAAGCAGTATAGGAATAAGCAGTTACTTTTTCCATCTAGAAAACAAATAGATTTCAAATTTCCCTCTGCTCACAGTGATGGCTAAGACAGCCAGCATGAGGAGGCTTCAGTGCAGTTTCTTTTGTACCAATCTGCCAGGCCGTGTCCTCAGGGCTCTGGTAATAAATTGTCCAGAGAATTATGGGTGAGATTATGTACGAGACTTCTAAAAGTCACATGTGAATCTTTCCACCAGCAGGAATGAGGAAAATAGAATTATACAAAACTGATATCCTAATATGAGCTTTTTCTGTGTCTCCTGTGCCTTTAGACCACCCTGGGGATCTGTTCTTTCACGTCTGCCTGGCATAGCCACTGTGAATTCTCATATCTGAGTATAACCCTGATACATTCATGGCTTGGAGTGGGGTTTTGGAAATAGACTCTGGTCTGTCTTCCCCCGAGGTCATGCCACAGGCACGGCGGTTTTCATAAAGCAGCTAGGCTGGACATTGGCATTGCACATTAAATACTGAAGAAAACTTAGTGCTGGCTATTTCAGAGACTGCAAAATGAGGAGATGGATGCCAGTGTTGTGAGATGAGAGTTTTCTTCTTAAATCTTTCTTTGCTTGTTTGAATTACTGCTGCAGGAGGTTTATTTTCTGTGGAAACTATACCATTCCCTACTCAGGAGGCTTTAGGAGCTGCACACTCATTTCTTCTAGATCTTGGATTCTTTCTTAATTTAGGCATGGTGAATTTTCCCGACTGCTCTGTATGTGCAGCATTAGATGTCAGAGTGACCTTTCTGAAGTGCAAACCTTGCTCAACATTCTCTGGATTCTCTGGTAGTCCTTGCTGAATATTGTAGGTTATCTGAAATAGCTAGTTGAATGAACTTTATTTTAAAAATCATCTCTTCCAAACATATTTGCATTTGCTCAGCCAAATATCTGTGTTTTAAGTATTTCCTTGCCGTAAGTCTCTCTGAAGTACATTTGATGGTTGTTATGTTATTCATGTCATGTATTAATGCTGTAAATGCTGCACAGTTCTTCTCTCTTCAGGTCTTCAGGAGCCGAAATAAGCGTCTGAAAGATTATGGGCATGTTTTTCCCGAAAGCTTCTAAAACTTTGTCCGTTTTGTCCATGTTTTACTTCAAATTTGAAGTCATCAAAGAATCATGCACTGCATGACAGCTGTGACAGTTCCATTCACGCTGTGCAGCCGTAGATTGTTCTTTCTCTGGACCTTTCCTTTTACCACACCACCTTTGCCTCTAAGTTCTCATCCCTTTGGAGATGATTTCCTTTGACAGCCACTGCTGTAGACGTTCTCTGAATTGTGTGAGAGCATCAGCCCGTTCCAAGGTCCAGCGCTAATGCTGTAATAATTGCAGTGTTCTCCCCTCAAGTGGCTGCAGCAGAGCTGTTATTAGCTGCAGTCACAGCAGAAGGAAGGGTGTGACTGTCTGCTTGCTTGAGGCAAGAGCTGTTCTCCCCAGCTTCAGGAAAAGGCAATGGGAAGCCATTGATGCTGATGTCAAGTATTTATCTTCCGTGTGGCAGCCTTGGCCTCCTGCTTTGACAGGAGATGTCAGGTTTTTAACCCTGAGGCTTTGTTTTGCAGAGAGTCCTGCTGGCATCTCAGCCTTTTCCGAGGTTCTTTCCTTGTAGCTCAGTATAGCTGGGGAAGGGAAATTCCCAAAGAGTTTGCCTGTTTGACATGGCAGAAGTTGAGCTGGGAGTCAAGGTGCAAACATTAACTTCAGTCACCACTATAGAAAAGACAACAGTTCTATCTACTACGTAATGTTGGATGACAACAGTATATTTTTAATGTCGACAAGCTGGGGTAACTGTAGATTTTTATTAGATCTGTGTTGCTCTGATCAGAGAAGAATGTTTTTTAAACTGTTTTTCCTTTAATTTCCTAGTTAACCATCCAATTTATCAAACCAAATATTTTCCTATTCATCCAGGGACTTGATTTTCAGTGTATTTTAGAGCAAAATTTTATAAAGAGCCAAGTGTAGGTGTATAGGCAGAACCATGGCTTTTCCAAAAATTGAAGCATGGGGTGAAGGCAGACAAAACTGTTCACCCTCTTCCTGAGATGCTCTGTGGTTTTTGAGCAGTGGCCATATAAAGGCATCAGCTCTCTTAGCACATCTCAGTGGATTTTCTCTGTGTGGACCCAGCAGGAGCAGAAATAGGAAGGAAGGCCAGGTGCCACACAAACTAAAACGTGTTTGTGACAACGCAGCCTCCCAGACACCAGCAGGGCAGCCTGCTCTCAAATTCTGTTTGACAGAGTAAATCGAGCAATTCTTCTGCTTGAAGCTGTTTTCCTGGCACCCAGAAGAATTGGCTGGTCATTTCCAGATTACCATTTACTGGGAATAGAAAAGTAAACGGATCTGCAGGGCTTCTACTTCAATCCCAGAGCAGAGCACCTAAATGGGCTGAGGCTGTTTTCTGTAGATAGGAATGATGGGAGCAGGCCTGAATCCTGGAGCAGCAACAGAGATCTGGTACAGAAATACAAAATTTTTATCACCAAAGCTCAGGGAAGATAGCTCAGGGAAGTTTTCCTTTGTAGCTCATGGTCAGGTCATCTCAAAGGCTTCTGTTACGTGCTCAATGTATATCTTGCTGTTCTGTAACCCTTGAGTTTTGGAACTAAATATAATCTGACCTCTTAATTTTTTGCTCTTCTGAACTACTTGCTGCTTTTAAAGGAACTTGGTAGAGAGTTAATTGAGTTTGTGAACGAGAAGAGTTCATAAATTTAAATGAGGAAATGCGATCTGTGAGAACAGAATAAATGGACTTTTCATATTTAAAGACTAAGGGGTAGCCTAACAGAAACTCGAATAAGGTTGTTTAAAAAACAAAAAACCAGAAAGAATAAATTGTTTGCAGTGTTTATTGGATATGGAAAGAAGTTAAATAATTGGAAGGTGAAGCAGTTGTTCATGGTTGAGCAGTGATACATAATGTGGACAGCAAAATCACCTGTCCCTGAGGACAGGTTTGCCATGCTGTTCAGGGATGGTGGGACATGGCTGAACTTCTGTTGCAGGAGATGATGCTCATTCAACTAAATTTTCTCTTGTTTCCTGGTGTGTGTGACTTTCGAGTGGAAAGTCGTGAATAGCTTTAATATTCTGGCGTACAGAGAGGAAAATGGATGGAAGATGAAAGGATATGTCCTCTGAAGAGGTGGAGGATTTCTAGAGCCACAAATATTTAAGGAAAGCAGTTAGGAGAAGCAGGGGAAAAATATTGTTAAAGGAGTTTTTTCACTCTAGGAAGCTGGGACACAACCACTTCCTCAAAGACAAACTTCAGTGAACTGGAAACTCTGATGCACTCTGCTTTTTATTTATTTTACTCTTCTTTCCGTTAATTTTTATTTAAACACATGTAAACATGTTGGAAATCGCTGCCTGTGAGTAACTTATTCCAGTCACTCATTTAAGACTGTTGGGCTGCGCTGCACGCTTATTTTAATATATAAGTAGGGAATTTTAGTAATATAAGTATTAATAGTATTTAGTAATATAAGTATTAATAGCATTTAGTAATATAAGTATTTTACAGTGTAGGGAAGGGAATGATGTGTTAAAAGCCCAAGGCTCATTACAGGCAAAAACTGACCCTGAGCTGTGGGAGGACTCACTGTTCCCTCATCAGTGCTAGAGATCAAGAAGAAGTGTTCAGCTTCTTGAGAGGCTGTGCAGCTGTTTTGGGAGCTGGTCTGTAAAAACTGTCATTATCTGGAGAGAGAGGTGGAGGCAGCTACCTCCAGTAGCTCTGAAACTGGAGCACTACACCAGTAAGGTGGAAACAGTTTACTCCTACAAGTGTTGTGCGAAGCTGAAAATTCGGGTAGTTTGTTCTAAGCACACAGGAGCCTCCCCAGAAAGAAGTGATGCCCTTGAATATTCCTAGGCAGGTACTCTGCACTGTTACCCTTCTGTAGGAAGAGAGAGAAGCAAACAAAAACCTGTGGCTTTGTGGTGAGGAGCCTAACATTTAAATATTAGACCTCTTTCCTTTCCCCTTGTGTGTACACACATGCATTCTTTCATCCATATGCTCTTTAAAGGAGTGGTTTCTTTTTGCCCCTGGCGTTTGCTGCAGCAATATTTCTTTCTTTTCTGCTCCTTGAAGTGTGTATACATGGAAGAAAGCAAGTTAATAGCCAGAAACTATAAAATTCACACCTGAATGGCTATTCAACTGCACTGTTAGGAAGTCTTTGGGGAAGAAAAATTGTTCCTGCTGGCTCTGATTCAGTTCTTGTTAGTAATTCAGCAACTTCAGTTTTTATCTCTTGATATTGCCTGAATGAACATTATACTTTCTTTTCCTCCAAACCCCGTAAATGATGAACTGCAAGACAATAAACTCTGTCTGTGCCAAAAAAAAAAAAAAAAAAAAATTAGCACTCTTTATTTTTTTCTGCGTAGTCTAAACACATCAGTTACTAAGCTGAACAGCTGTCAAATACATCCTAAGTCTTTCAAACTGCAAAAATCCTTCATGTTCTGTGAAAATGCTTTTAAAGAAAAAGGGTTCTTAGATTTTTAAGTTTTAACATTTAGGGGGATTCCACAGAAAATATGGGATGAAAACAGACTTCCCATTTTTTCTGAGATCCTTTAGGATCATCAAGTCCAACCATTAGTTGGACTTAAATTTGCCTTGGAGGAAGGGTATCTTGTATATATTCCAGCTGTAACTGAATTTTGCTTGAGAAACTTCTGCTCCATCCCTATAAGCACTTGCTCACATGTTTCTTTTTAATGGAATCTCATCTGCTGGCATGGATTGGAGCTGGTAAGACGGAGGTATGTGTGCAAGATATGTTTCTGTATGGCTGAGTGGCTTCTGAAAACTTGTTGGACGTATTTCACAAGGCTGTATAATAAATCTTATTTTAACTGTACCATTATTTTTGTAATTTCAATATGTAACTGGTTTCTTGGAGAATAAAAAGGTAATAAAATGTAAGAAAGCGTTTTGAACAGTTTTCATAGTTTAGCAAATTGCCAACTATTTATAAAGTGCAAATGCAGCCAAAATTACCTTATTCTCTGATTATATGACTTTTAATTAACTTAATCAATGAAATTCATATCCCAAACAATTGATCTTGGGAAGAAAGACAATTAAATGAATGCCGGAGTAACTTGAGACCATTTTTCACGTAGAGAATCTATTCTAATTTCCGTCTGAGAGGTCTGGATCTGCCAGAGATCTTTCCTCGTGGATCTGCTGGGGCTCAGACCTGCTCCCACAAAGGCACTTCCCAGGAGAGAGCTCCTCTTGGGACTTGATCTCTCCCCTTTCTGACATCAATGCTCATCGTGTGCCCTGGGCTGCTTAGTTACACACCCTTCAAGCTGTGCATCTCTGCTAGGTATTTACTCTCCCTGGGGACAGAAGTTAAGTACCAGTTTAGGAAAAAAAAAAATTGCCTCTGCTTGTTGACATTCTGATTTAAAAAGAGTTTCTTTTCTGAGTGTAGGGGGCTTTGACTCGTGCACCCTGTACTGACCCTCTCAGCTGGCTTGGGCAGTCTCTCACTTTACTCTGAAGTTTCCATTTCTTTCTGATTGCTGCCTTTTCTTCTATCTCCAGGTCTTTCTGAATTGTGTTACACTCTATCCTTCTCCTGTTGTTTTATTTTATGAATACAAATATACCTGAACTCAGACTAGCTATCAAGAAGTACCAGGCACGAAAGCCTGAAGGATTGCCAATTTTGATTTTAGTTTCCATCCACAAGTCTCTGGAAGAGTTTTGGATGCTGGGTTTTGCTAAGTGCTTAAAAAAGGAATTGTCTAAAATGGAAGCTACGAGAAGGTGGTTACACTGCTTGAAAGAATATCCTGTCTCAAAACTCCTGGAGGCTCAGATGTCCTCAAACTGGGATTGCAAGGACTCAATCCACACGAATTCTCTCACCAGTCAGAGGTGGGTGAGTGCTCCAGCAGAGCAGAAATTCCCTCTCACAGGGTTTTTGGAGCTGTTTGCCATGGCAAACAAGCACTTCTCTGCCTAACAGGAAGGGTGAGAAGGAATTCATGCTCCAAGCAGTATTTTGCCTTCTGGTACCTCTACAGCTCTTCCTACACAAATCTTTTGGCAAAGCCACAAACCTAGCTGAATGCACAATTTATAATAATCATTATCCTCTTTCATCTGTTTGTGATGAGTGATTTTCTGGAATGGAATTCGGTAGCAGGATATGTTCTTCTAATTGACCTTTTCAGCTGTCTCAGATTGCAGAATCTGGCAGGGAGCTGAACAGTGTTTCTGAAATAAATACCAGCACAGAGGAGAGGAAACCACGCTAGTGACAAACTGGACAGGGAGCCTGCTTTACCTTGTGTGCATCTCCAAACAGTTCTCATAGCTTCTTCAGTAAAGAAACACGCTACATCTCCCACAGAAATTCTCACAGAATTTATTTTTACAAGCTTTTCTACATTGGTTTGGCGAGAGATGGTTATTTCATTCTGAGAGGAATATAGAGTAGATAATTTTTTTCCTTGTAGCTGCAGCAATCACTTTGCTTTTGTTATGAGTCTGATGTTGTTTTCATCATAAGTCTCTGGCTTCAAGGATTTATATAATGTCCTGAAAAGCTTTGTCTTAAAAATACTCATTTGTGAGAAATGTATGTATGTTCTAAAGTTTCTAAAGTCAGTGGTGGGTTTTTCAAGTCTGTGGGATGCAAAAAAAGTGTCAGCTTTTCAAATGCCTTTTTTATTTGTTCCAAGTAACTCTACACTTTTAGAAATGTTATGCTAAAGACCCATATACCTGGGCATCTGGTGCAGATGCTGAAAAGCACAATCTTGTTTAAGAAGTATTGTTTCTGTCTTTAGTTCAGCACTCCCTTCCCAACTTCCCAGAGATCTCTGGCCTCAAAGGCACATCCCCGTTTGTTCCTTGCTTATAAGGTTTCCTTTGACATATCTTTCAGCTTCATTCTACTTGTTTACAGTGCAAACGTTGGCATAATAAATAAAAATGAAAGGATTAAATCAGCATAGAAAGAAATGCAGCATTATAACGTTATTTTGCTCGGTGTCACGTGCATGGCACTTATTTTACAAAACTGTGCTTAAATCTTGTAGAAACTTCAGTGTACTCTTAACTATGGACTGCTTGGGTGGTGAGATTTTTGTGCATCTGCTTGAGGAAGAAGCAACAAGGCTACAGCCTTTCAGGCTTGAAAACATTTTTTCTTTAAGCTGCATGCCACTGGGAAATGCAGTAAATGCAGCTGAAGAAATGTAGTGAGAGCTCTGTGAGGGAATTTTTGAAGTGTGAGCTTAACTGCTTTGGACTGGTTGTCGTGTCCTACGCACTTAAATGTGAAACAATCTGCTCTTTCAGCCCCTGTGGTGTTAGAAAATGAGGCAAAGCTTTTCTTCACATCAGCTGGGCAGCAGAGCTGGTGCTGGTGTGAGTATCACTTACTGCACCCACCTGCCACTGTTACCTGCAGATCTGAACTGGTTGGGGTCCTAAGAGTTTTAACTGAATTCTAAAAACTTTAGGATACATTACATAAAAACTGGATTCTTGATTTTGACATAGTAACAGAGAAGCTAAAGAAGACATTAAGAGCAGTGACAACACATAAGGTTGTTTCTAATTCACCAAAACTCCTGCGTATTATCCTCTGGTGACCATTTTTTAATTGAACTTAATTAATGTCTGTTCTTTAGGCCAAACCCCTGTTGCTGAGAAAATATTTCTATTGATTTCGAACAGTTTTGTAGCAGATCCCTACAAATATTTGGGTTTGAAAGTAAAATCTTCATGCACGCTTTAGTCTTATTTGGGTCACTCCAGTAAATACACTGAGCTATGTGTTCTACACCTGAGACCAGAAAAGTGTCTTCAAGAGAACTCTATAACATAGATTTATTCTCTTTGTTTTGAACAGAAAAAGATAAATGAAAAAGCTGATGGAAAGAGCCTGATTTCAAAAAATAAGGCGGGTGAAGAAAGGAAACCTAGCAGAAATTCATGACTCAATCCTGTGACTGCAGTTAGGGAAACATCCTTGTATTTATGCTCTGTTTGGATCTTGGTACTGTTATGTACCTGTGCTTCTTGTGAATTAAATAGTACTTCCCACTCTGGGTGAATTCAGATTTTTAGCTCATTTAGGAAAGCAGTGATGGATTTGATGGCTGAAAAATTTTGATAGAAATAAAAACAAATCTGAATAGATTGGTTTTTAAAAGTCATATCGAGAAAATACAAGCTCAGTTTAGCTCCATATGTCCCTGTAGAAAACTATCATATTGCTACCAGGATGATAAATAGCCTTAATGTCTCTTACACAGCTGGGGGAAAAAATTCTCCAAGTTAATATCATAAATAAGATTACAGAGATTCCTTTGGTGCCCAATTTAATTGTGTTCTAATTATTACCCAACATATGCGCCTACACGTGATATAGCTTTTAAGCTGAGATATTTATGAACCATGTGTTCTCTCTGCAAAACTAATTTAGGATTTTTAGTGCTTGTTGTTCCTGCCTAGACAGAAATTCTGATATACTTTCTTAGATGAGGTTGATCTTTAAGTCCAGGATAACTGATAAGGCAGAAGGTGCCTTCAGGAGAGCAAAAGAGGGACTTCAAGGGGATGCACTGACAGGAGAATGGCTTTAAACTAAGAGTAGGTTTAGATTAGATATTAGGAAAAAAATCTTCTCTGTGAGGGTGGGGAGGCCCTGGCACAGGGTGCCCAGAGAAGCTGTGGCTGCCCCATCCCTGGAAGTGTCCAAGGCCGGGTTGGATGGGGCTTGGAGCAACCTGGAATGGTGGAAAGTGTCCCTGCCCATGGCAGGGGGTGGAACAAGATGAGCTCTGAGGTTCCCTGTAACCCAAATAATTCAGTGATGATGGTGATGGTGCGTGCTTGTATTTAATAGAGCCAAGGTTGATGGGTTGGCCTTCCTTATTCCTACAGGAGAGTAAAAGCACTTCAGAGCTGTACCTTAAAAATACGTTTAAATTTCGCATGTCTAGGTTTGCTGTATTTTAATTGGAGCCCAGATTTCCAAATGGTCTGTCTGTTTGCTGGGACCAATTAAGCCCTGCTAGACAATGAATGTCTGAGGGTTTTTTAAACCTGCAGCAGTGCTGGAAATGCTGAGCTGCTTCACCCATAATAGTGGAACCATTTCTAGTACGAGAGCAGCAGACACCATTTTTTAACAAGGCAGCAGCAAGCTCAACATTTTGTTAACACATTCTTTTCAATTCTGTGTTAGACTGAGCCTTAAATGTAATGGTTGATGAGTGTTCTTTTTCCCAGCTGAATGTTTGAGACTGCAAGCAGAGTTAAAGTCAGAGTTACACTCTTTCCACTGGCCTTTTGCTGTGTGTCAGAGGAATATCTCTGCTGTTTCATCACACTCTCTTTTCCTCACTAAGGAAATTATTAAAATCATGGGGATTTTGTTAGTATTATCCAACCAGGGCCAGGGCTGGAACTTTGTCCAGATCGCTGGATCCAGTGGCTGAACAGCTGCAACCCAGACCAGTACACAGCAGAGCCTCCCAAATACTAGGAGTGTGAAAAAAGCAGAACAAATAAATATTCCCGAAGATCACGAAATGGTGCAAGCTGCGATCACCACCAGGCTTTTATCAACTGAGATTGTTCATTTTTCTAAAATGTGTGCATGATTTTCAGCAAACTAACAAAAAATGGAATACCATGGGGCTGTATTAACTCCTTCTGCTTTGCAGATCCAAAGGTGAAGCACTTTTATTACACCTGGAGTTCTTAGCAGTGCTGCAAAGCTGTGATGTTGGCATTGTCTCAGAAAGGAAGGTTTATGTGTGATACTAAATCTGGAAGTGTCAAACTCGATTGTAGTAAGTAAATGACATCATATAAATAATTCAGTGGGCTGCCAGAGTTCATAGAATTAAAACACATTTTATATCATCTCTTAAACTATCTCGTCAGTATTGACACCACAGACTCAAAAGCAGTGTATCAGAGATAAAAGTCCTTGAACTTGCAGGACAAATTGAAATGCTCAGATACTCTGCAAATGTTGTTCTTTCAGGAAAGAATCCAATGACTATATTGTCAGTGCTGAGTTTTTTACTTCATCTTTCTCTTGTAACCTGATGTTTCTGAGTCACTGATTTAAGCAAAATAATTGCATTACATTTCATTATTAAATAACTATAAGGCAATAAAAATAAAATCATGCTTGCCTTACATTTATTTGTTCTTTAAGAGAGCTTGCAAACTTTCTTCTTTTTCAAAATAGTCTCAATGATGTAATATTTTTCACCCTGAGAAAAGGATGAGAATGGTCTTAAATATTATAAATAAGTCAGAAAATCAGTGCTTCATTCTTTCATACTTTTAGGCAGTACATTTTATTCCCTTCCTAATACGAGCCTTAAGCACTGTTTTAAACTCTCTTACTTTAAGATTTATATCCTATGCAATCAGCAAAAATCAAGTTTATAGTTGTCTAATGATGGGCTAAAAGACAGAATTTTATGCTCCTCATTCATCAAATACCTGTAAGCTATGTTTGACTCTCCTTTCTTGTTTACTGCCCTTAGGAGTGTGAGAGTTCACAGTCCATGGNGAAAGGTAAACATGGGTTCAGACATCTTTGATACCAACAGGAAATAGTGCTTGCTATAGGACTCACCAACAGGTTTTTTTCCTTTTTCCCCAAGTGAGAGAGTTGAGCCAGATCATGTTCTCAGCAGAGAGGACAATAAACCACGGAAGATGAAAGCCCTGGAATCAAATACTGTTGTACTTTGCCATTGAGACTATTATTTGATTCAAGCACATGAAATGAACTTCTGTCTTCTGTGCATGTAAAGAGCAGATTGGATGTAAACAGGAAAGTAGTGGGGTAGTTGGGAAAACCTGATTGGAACTGTGCTATTTTCTTCTGTTTGCTTTTTGAAAAAGCCCTGGTAATTTTACAGGCTGTTGAATTGCTGGACAGATAGATATTTTAAGTGTGTTATAACTCTGTATTTAAGGTTTTCCTCCAGCGTGCATGAGGTTGGAGAAAAGGAGAAATACTTCACTAGTCATTTCTTTTTTTTTTTCCCTTAAGATGATTTAAAATTAATCCTCTCCAGACAGGTCAAGTCTTCAATGGATACAAAATGACAAAGTTCTGTTGAAGCCAGGGGGTTCTACAGTTTTACAGCTGTTGAGGATGGCTGTCAAGAAATACCCAGTGGATAAAGACAGAGGAACGAGAGAGTTGGCTTAACACTGAGTTGGAAACGTGAACATCAAACCTCTTTTTGAAAGACCCTGAAGGTTGTAAAGAAAACATTGCTTAGGGGGTGGAGTGTGGCTTCCCGTGACTCCAGGAGGGGTGAGCAGAGCTGTGGGTACACAGAAATCGCGATAAAAGGCACAGCCTGGGAGTCACAGGGCACCTTTGCCTCTCNAAAAATATAAAAGTTAAAATCCTAGGGCATCAGCCAGAGCGTGGCACATCCTCTTTGGAGCAGGGGAAGGATGGGATGCTGGTGTGAACAGCAGTGCAGACCAGTTTCTTGCTGTAGAAATGGTGCCTAACACCCCTGTTTGTGCTCAGTCCCACAGCCCCACGGTCTGAACTGCCTGTCACCTTGCAATAAAAAGCCCGGGGCAGAAAGAGGAAAGTTCCAATCCCACTGAAAGGAGCAGGATGTCATTTACAGAGAATGTGCTCTGCTGAAATAAGTAACTTGCAGTGCGTGGCAGCAACCATCAAAATGACAATCTGAGTGCAAAACATGAAATAAAATTACTAGGGTTGGGTTCTGGGTGCTACTCAGCAGGTAATTTGTGGCTGTCCTCGTTGATTTTAGTTGGCCTATTTGCAGTAGAAGGGGAAAAAAATTGAAACTGAAAAATAAAGGCAATTTTTATCACGATTAAAAATTAAAAAGGTAAACATGGGTTCAGACATTCTTGATACCAGCAGGAAATAGTGCTTGCTATAGGACACACCAACAAGGTTTTTTTCCCTTTTTCCCCAAGTGAGAGAGTTGAGCCACATCATGTTCTCAGCAGAGAGGACAATAAACCACAGAAGATGAAAGCCCTGGAATCAAATACTGTTGTACTTTGCCATTGAGACTATTATTTGATTCAAGCACATGAAATGAACTTCTGTCTTCTGTGCATGTAAAGAGCAGATTGGATGTAAACAGGAAAGTAGTGGGGTAGTTGGGAAAACCTGATTGGAACTGTGCTATTTTCTTCTGTTTGCTTTTTGAAAAAGCCCTGGTAATTTTACAGGCTGTTGAATTGCTGGACAGATANTGCATTAGTGTGTCTGTAACTCGGGGATCCATGTACAGTGCTAACAGCTCTTCTCCTGGCCTGGCTGGACAAAACACACCGTTTCCAGCCTGAAGAACCAAGGACATTTGCAGCTTCAGACCCCAAGAATGTAAACAGCCATGGATTGAGAGGGGACAGTCCAAAAGGATGGGACTGCGTGGACTGAAGCTGTGGTTGGACAGTTGGCCCGAATGTGTAAATGGGCCAAAACTTATAAAAAGGGCGAGAACCCGTGACCCAGGGTCCATCTTGGGGGTCCATCTTAGGTGTAGTCTTGGCCAGGCTTTTGTACTCCCAGGGTGTGTCCTGTGAAGGCCTTTCAATAAATATCTATTTTATTCTTTAACTCTGTCCAGCCTCTGTTCCAGGTAGCCTTCTTTTAGGCATCAGGGGCAAGGAAGTGAGACTGCAGTGTCTGAGGCTGTCATGCTCATCAGACCAGTGTTCTGAGCCTGGGAAAATGCTTCTCATGTGTATCTGTGCTTTCCCCGACCGTTAAAGCAGTCTTTTGGAAAATAGAATGAAGCAGAAATATGAAGGAAGATATTTCGCTCGCTGAGAATCTGGCCTGGTGTTACATAATGAATTCCTGGAAAGTGTTGATGTGGTTTCAGCTACGGTAGCATCAGCAGGACTGACAAGTGGAGTCCAGTGAAAGAGAGAAATCAAATGGGCTGAAAAAAGCATGACCATTCTTAGTGGTTTACTCATTTTGCCGCATGTTAGAAATGAGGCTCTTATTAGGGATTTAACAGAATCTTGTAACTTCAGCTGATGAGGCCTGGAAGTTTTACCTGTGCTTGGAAAGGAGGAATAGCCCCTCTGCAGCACAGATTCCGGACTGTCGATGGTGTTGTTTCCAAATAGGAGGGTTTGACTCCCTGGGTAGGGTAGTCAGCAGTACCTCAGCCTTGCACGAGGTGAAATATTTTATGGCAGAACTACCTGGGGGGAAGTTTATGGTTCTGGCAAGGATCCAGGACATGACAATAAGAAAATGGTGAATAAGATTTTCAGGAAGTGGCAACAACGTGCTCACAAAGAGGGTTTGCATTCAACTCGTACTGTTTTTAGAGTAAGGAAAACTTCTTATGCAATTGGGCAATACTTTGAGAGTAGGTGAAGTTGAATTTTATAACTGTGGCAAGGCCCATATGCTCGCATTTTCACATTTAATGCAGCAAGGTAGGAGTCTGAACCACGAAAAATGAGCATCTGAAAACATGACTAACAGAAGAATGCCAGTACCGTCACTCTGTTTCCAGCTTGGTTGAACTGTGGGGTCTTGTCTTGGCTACATGGTCACTGCTGAGCAACACTTCACACTTCAAAGCAGAAATGAACCCTCTCTGTTCTAAGCAAGGCTATTCTGTGGCTGCATCTCCTGGGCCAAGGCTTACTGGTTTTATAAAGTGTAAAATGTAAGTTTGGTTCTCCAGCCATCAGTGTTAGTAAATGCCACAGTAAACTGCACAGAGTGATGGTACAAAAGGCATCAGCAAACATAACAGTGGAGTCATGATTGCATCAGCAACGTCTTCCTGGAGGTAGAGATTTCACAGGAATGGCAACGAGGCATTTCAGCCTGGCATTCATTGCCAGGGTTCCCCTGGGATGCTGAAGAATGACACCTTGACAGGTTGCTGCCTATCACTCCTTAAATCAGAATCATTATTTCCATGGCAACAGCAAGTGTCTGATGTACCCCAGGCCTTTAGGGCACTCTGGCGTATCTGATGGTGAAGTAAAGTTGTGTCTAGTCACAACTAAATTTCACTTAGCACATAAAAGGCAAGAAGTAATTTACGGTGCCGGGTTTTGATTCGCTGATAAGGAATGACCTTTCCAAGTTGTGGCTGTGGAGTGACTCAGTGAGTATCTCGATGCTGGGGTGCCTTGTGCTGCTTTGAAGTTTACAGTAAGCCCTGATGAAATCCTTGGATTTGTTCTGGTAACCCCTGGCTCCGCTCATAGGGGGGTAGAGTGCCTTGTGAGGCCAAACCTTTATGGGGGAGGCAGCATGAGCTTCCCTAAGAACGTAATTAAGTTTTCTTCCCCATAACTGGCTGCTTTTGTCCTGGCAGAGATTTCTTTCTATGGACTTTACTTACTCAATGGAACTGTCTGACATGTTAGACTTTTTCTATAATGTCTCTGTGCTTTGCATTTTGTGATTTCTGCCAGGATCCTTTGGAATGGCAGTGATTCTGCTTTGCCAAAGGCAGATGAGAAACTCAGACTCATCCTACTGATAGCTTATACCTGGAAGGGATGAACTCTGTCCAGCCTCTGTTCCAGGTAACATTCAGTTAGCATTTAAGATAGTTTGATTTTCTTTTTCCTTCTAGAGTACAAAAAATTGATTTTTTTTCCTTTGGTTTAATATTAGCAAACTAAATTGCCTTCCCAGTTTCTCAGCTTTACTTACTGCGTTATATTTTAACCAGAGGGTTAAGAGTGGGGGAAAAAAATCTGGTGAGATTTCTGCAGTTCTATAAATCATGAGAATTAACCTGGTGTGTTTGAATGAAATCTAAGCAAGCAACAGCTTTCTGGTAACGTGTAATGTGATTACCTGCAAGCTCAGAGCTTAATTTTATTTCTCCTAAGCATTCATCTGGGCAGGAGACAGTTTGCTCCAGTATCTGTGGAGCAGTTCTGGATTTTCTGATGCTGAAGTGGTTTTTCCTTTTCAGCACAAGCTCACTGAAATGTAGCTGTGACTGCAGTTTATCTACCTTCGAGGCAGAATCTGGTAGGAACACATCATACAACCTGTGCTCTGCTTCTCCTTTCCCTAAGAGTCTTTCAAACTGGTCTGTACTGGGTATTCCAGAGGCAGCTGGGAGCGTGTTCTCACGTGCCTGGCCGTGAGGGAATGGCTAGACAGGGAGTCAAGAGAGCAGAACAGCATTAAAATGGCTTTTCCTACGGCATCCTGAAGTGTTTAAACCCTCAGGATGGAGAAGGTTCCTTTCCATGTCCAAAGACTTGAGGAGCACTTGTGGCTCTGGCTGTGGCCCTGCTGTTCCCATTCCCAGATATGTTTTTGGTGTCAGTGGCAGGTATTTATGATTAAGTGCCCGTCCCCACCTGAAAAGCAGAAGGAGCTGTTCTACCTGTCAGATGCAGTGGTGTGGTATCGAGAACACGGATCACAAGGTGTTGCTCTGTAGGGAACCAACACCTTGCAGGATGGTTAAATACCACATAGATTTTGTTATGTAGTTACTTTGTGGGTTTTGTCAACAGAGCGATTTTTTTAAAAATTTACATTCAAAAAACTTATCATTTTGACTCTTTTGGTCCCTATACTCCATGAACATTTTAAGTGCAGATAAGTTTAATAAAAAAAAGTCAAGAGATGCCTACCTTAAAAAATGTGAGGGAATTGTATTCCTGTTTAACCATAATAATTACTATGCTAATATTTTGTACTATACTAATAGCTCGTACTCGACTCTTTTAAATTATTATTTACAGAGGAAAAGGTTTTTGGAGAGAAAAAAATTATCTTCTGCTTCTAAAACCTGATGCACAAATTCACTCAGAAAAAAATGTCACTGACTTCAAGGGCTTTGGATCAGACCCACATGAATAAATCCAGTAAAGCATGTGAAGTACATGATTAACCTTCAGAATGTGCTCAAATCACTCTCCTCAACAAAGCACGTAAGCACTTGCTTAAATTTGAGTATTTGATTAGCTGTCTGAAGTATTTGCAGAAGAAAGACCAAAGCATTGCCACTTTTAGCTAATGTTATCTGCCTAATGTTGTCTCCTCAATTGCATCCACATGTGCCTCTTTTTTGTACAAAATGACAAAATGTCAGTTTTTACGTTCTGTCTTCATGGGGCTTCTAAAGCAGTAACAATTTAAAATAGTAGGGGGTCAGAACAGTTAATACATTTTCATCAAAGCTATTCATTTTAAATTTGATTTCGAATATGTTTCTGTTATTAAAAGAATTTAAAAAATGAACAGTAAGCTTCAGTCAAGATATTGAAGTTGAATTTAAAAAGTTAATTTTATCAAAACTCTAAATTTCATTTAAAAACAATCCCAAATCACAACACACAGTCCAAATTAATTTATTTCTTTGGAAATCTTATACTCATTGAAACATTTTTCAGCTGGAGAAGAGATTTACTGTGAAATGTCAACCTCACTCTAATGCTGATGTATCACAAATCTGTTTTGAAAGGAGAGCAGGCAATTAATGTTGTTGTAATTCACGGTATTAAAACTGGAACAAAGCAATTGCATTTAGTTTTGCCTGTGACATTTTGGGCATTCCCTTTGTAGAGCTTTAAGCATCTCTAGTTACAAAATATTTACAGAAAGAAGGCAAATATAATTAAGCGCTTTTTTAAAGGATCAGTATTCATTTAGAGTTCTGGATAGTGATTCTGTGGCTGGAAATGCAGGAAAGAATGAAAGTTTATGCCTGAAGAGACCCCCCAGAATCAGAGTGTCATGATTTGAACTAAGCTGCCTGTAGTGAGCAGCTCTATCCTGATCCAGAATCCATCTGATCTCCCAAGCCATCATTTACACCCCGGTGTGTTCAGCTCTGCTGCCAGTCCTGCTTCAGATGGACTCAGACAACAGCCTGCAGCCAGGTGTGAGCAGTGTAGTGTCACCTTTGTGTTTTCTTGGTGAACAAACAGAGGAAAAAACTCTGCAGGTGAATGTGAACTTCTTAAAGCAGAAAAACTCGCTTGCCTTTTGCCCCTCCTGGTGCAGGCTGCATCCACATGTGCTCACCTCCTCGGGTGCTGCCCTGGGTGATGCTCCTGCTGATGCCTTGGAGTGGCTCCCTAGAGCAGAGGCTAGGCAGGATTAAGAGAATAAAGTGGGTATTTATTAAAGGCTTTCAATAGATACACCTTGGGCAGTCAGAAGCCTCCCAGAGGCTGCACCCAAGGTGGACAATGGGCACGAGTTTTTCACACAATTCTAAGTTTGGGCCATTTACATATCAGGGGTTAATCCTCCAATTACAGCTTCATGTAATGAAGTCATTTACTCCCAGTTTGCTCCCCCACCAACTCAGGGGTTTTTATACATTTCAAGGCCTGAGACAGTGAGGTGTCCTTGAGGAATCGGCCTAGAGAGGAATTGTTTTGTCTGACCAAAATGGGAGAACAGTAGCTGCCAGGCTGTGGAGCTTTAGGATTATACCCTAAAGAATTGCAGGATTGCCGCTGTGAGTGGCAGTAAGGAGAGCAGAACACACACCAAGCCGTAGAAAGCAAAAGTGTGACAGACTTTCTTTTGATTCTAACTTTTATACAGAGATATCTACATAATAGTGATTGGACAGTGTCATCCCACCCTTCAGGGGGATTGGGTGAAGCCTTACAGCTTCAGTTAGCAAAACATAAGATTAGAAAGAGAGTAAAATGTCCCAGTTTATCTTGTTTTCCTACAGAGTTCGTGAGAAGGAGAAAATTCTTAGGACTGCACGTCCACACAGGATTACAAATATATTTGTAAAAATAGAAAAAATTTAAAAATATAAAAGCTAAAATCCTAAGGCATCACTGCTGTCCCCCCAGCACGGAGCTGCCTTTCCAGAGTGACAGCACAGCATTTGTGGGAGCATTCTGCTGGGGAGGAAGGCAGCCCAGCAGCAGCACGTTTGTTCACCGTAGGTCTCCTCTCCAGCACTTTATTTGCATTTTCTGCTCCAGACAGACTCTGCATCTGCTCCAGAGGCTGCACGCTGTGCAGGAAGCGTTCAGCAGGCAGATGTTGGTAACAATTAGAGCTGCTCTGCTCTCAGGCCCAGGAGCTGCCCTGCTGGGGAACTCACCTGTCACAGGTAGCAGCAGCACACAGCCAGCACCCCCAGGGAAGGCTGTGTCCTGGGATGGCACCGAGCCAGCCTCTGCCTCTGCTGAGCTCTCCTCTCCCTGTTCCAGTGTCAGGAAAACTGATCCACACACACCAGAGGTTTATGTCCAAAAAGGAGAGAGGAGTCCTGTAACTTTATTCAAATAAAGGGAGAGGCCATGGGGCATTTCCACTGGGGTCTCTCAAATTTTTAGGGGACGCAGCCTCCTTTTTATCCTAGTTTCCCAGCAGCATTTCCCTCTCTCTTTCCCCATTGGCTGAGTTACTTGAGGGGTACAGACTTCCTGAAACGCCTAATGCCTAAAACCCCTTTCTAATGTATACCCCGCCTTTTTTCTTTCCCTTGTGTCAATCAGCAGAATTCCTATGGAATTTATGGTTCTTCCCATTGTTTCTTTCATCTCTCTGCATCTAACTTTATCTATCAGCAGACCCACAGTTTTTGTGCAAAGACAAATCTCTCTCATTCCATTCATCCATCACTGGAATCCTTCCCACTGTTCCTTTTGTCTCTCAGTGCTAGTTTTATCCACCAGCAGACCCACAGTTTGTTTGGAAAGACGAGTCCCTCATTCCTTTCACCAGGAATCAGCCTCCCTTTCCATTGCTGTCCCTGCCTGCAAAGGTTGCCACAGAAACTGTCCCTGAGTGAGTCTGGAGGGGAAGCAGCTGCTCAGTGTGGACTCTGGGAGTTCCTGAGCTGTCCTGAGCACAGGGATGGACTCATCCTTCTGGAGAGGAGCTCACCTGGCCACAAATCTGGCGCTGGGTCAGAGGTGTCCTGCTGCTGGGCTGGCTATGCCCCAAGGACCAGGACCAGGAAGGTGCATTGTTCTGATTGCTGGCAGCTTTTAAAGTCATTTCTTGTATTTTGCAGCATGTCTTTTAATGCTGTTGTGCTATTCAAGGATGTGAGGGATGAGGCAATCAGACCTTTACACTCACAAAAAGTTAGAATCACAAGTGCCAAATCTGTTCTTTCTTCCACTTGACCTTCTCCTTTTTTACTCTGAGCTTGTACTGGCACAGAAACCACATTTCTACTTGCGTTGTCCATCTCTCTCTTCCCTCTTGCCCTTATAAATCTCCTACCTGTTTAGTCCAATATTCCAGGTAAATATTGCAGACAGAGTGATTTTTGCAACCCCAGCCACCCAGAAACTCTATTTTTCTTGTGTCTTCTGAAAGAGATAATTTGCTTCACTCAATTCAAGGCAAGCTGAATGCGGGTATGACAATTTATTTGAGTTTCTCCATCTCAGTAAATGGAAAAGCCTCAGTTTTGGAATACTTGAAATGGACATAACTTGGTCCCACTAGTCACGATACTGGGTTGCACAGAATGAGTGGCACATGCACTGATACAGAGCACAAAAGGGCTTGTCTGGTCCTGAAGGGAAAGCTTCAGCCAGGAAATTATTGATACATAATGTACATAATCAACATGTTTTGATTAAAAGCCACGAGGAGCTGTAATTGTTTCTCAGCAACTTTTACTCTCTCCCTCTTGTAGAAAATCATGATTAAAGAATTATGTTAATCCATTTTGACTATGCAATTATAGTTCTCCCAAAAGAAACATCTTTCAGAAGACGGGACAATAGTACTGAAATTTTTGTACAGATATGTAGGTATTTCTACGGCTGTCTATATTAGTAGGTAAGAAAGACAAAAAATCTGATCACCAAAACTTTATGATTATTCTTCTCCATTTGCTCTACTATAATTTACATGAGAATTCATAGCTGTATGAATTTATATGTAGCTAAATCCTACATTGCTCATTTGAAAGGCCTTTGCATTGGTCCAGATGTTCCAAAATACTGTTGTCTATCCCTAGCAGATACTATGAGGACAACCAGTACACTTACATCTGGCCAGAGGAACATCTGGATTTCTAATCTCCCGAGGTTTTAAGGCCCTCTCTGTCATCACCTGCTAATGCAGAATTATATTTTCTGTGCTACTTAGTGCATGGAAATTGTTACAGAGAAGCTCTTTATCAAGGATGCAAATTGGCAAATGAGTGTATTTTGGTGCAGAAACTCCTGTGAACCCTTTTGTCTTTTGAACCTGAAATGAAATGAAAGTCTGAAAAACTGCTGATATTACTACATTACTTTTAATTGTTTATCTGTGAGACCAGCCTGGAGGAGAGAGGAAGGAAAAATGACTTTTTACAAAGTTTGACAAAACAGATTTAAATATGGCTCCTTGTTTGGTCGGATGGTTGTTTTTATCCTAGAAGATTTTTTTATGTTGCATTTAATTACATCTCCATGGGTTCATTTCCTTGGCAAGCTTTGAAAGAGAAAGAGTGAGGAGAGCTTTTGTGCCAAGATGGTTTCTCCAAGTTCTTACTAATCCATGCTTCATAGCAGCTTTATCAGTAATTGGTTTGGGCACGTTGGCAGTGGTTGATAGCTTTCAGCTGCGATTGTTCAGTCAAACACATTTTCATAATCTACAGAATGTTGTTCTCTTAGATCTCGTTTGTTCTTCTTTAACTTTTTTCCCCAAGCATTGCAATGTCTGATGTTTGCTGTTCCGTTGTAATAAAATTTATGGCATAGCTTAGGTCACGTCGAAGAGAGTGAACCCCAGGTGTGTGCTGTGCTTCTTACTAATTACAGAATTCCACTCCGTACCCCTGGGACAAAACAGGAGAACCTAATTATGAAAGGGGAAGCCATCATGAAGGTGGCCTGGGTTTATGGATATTGTCCTTATAAACTGATATTTGATGAATGTATTTCTGGATCCAAAACCCAGTGTAATATCAACGAATCATGTCATCAGGTCTATTTCATCCTCACTGCTGGTTAGGTGTTTAGTCAGCAGGTCTAAAAAGTGCTGTGACACACGGCACTAATTGAATTTTTGGGTAATTTCCCATTGCCTACATATGTCAGCCTCTTTCAGTACGCTGAAAATTGTGCAGCTCAGCAGGAGGAAGTGGCAAAATGCCGTTTGCCTCTGCTGAACTCGATGATAGGATGGTTTGGGAGGGAACATTTCTCTCTATTGCAAATGAGGTTCTGACCACGCAAATAATTTTGGACAGAGCAAACAATGTGAAGATGCTATAAACTGATGGGGGCACATTTGGGATTTGAAAGTCCAGGAGAGGTGAAACTGAAGGAAGCCATTAATCTTCACGTATTACACGGGAAAGCAATCACAGGATCATGGAATTGTTAGGGTTGGAGGGGACCTCTGGGGATCACCTGGTTCAACGCCCCACCAAGGCACTCAGGTCAAGCCTTCAGTCCGTGGAGATAGGCAAGAACAGGCTGAACACGATGTTTTAAATTCTCTATTTGCTGACTGAAAAATGAGACTCTGTATTTTGGTGGCAGCCACAGAAGTGCCTGGCTATGTGCTGGTTTTTTAAGGTTTCTTAAGTTCCTTGAGCTCCTCTCTATTAAACCATGATTTCAGACTTCGTGTGATTAAAATTTTGCCAAAGGCATGTTGGTGAGAGGCACTGGCTCCCTCCCCAAGAGGCTGGTGTGAGCTAAGGCCATGGGTGTTACCTCCCACTGGAGCTGTACCCCCAAGCTGTCAGTTACATGAGGGGAGAAGCACACACAAACTGAAAAAATCATACTTTTATGTGTTTTTGCAGTTGCAGAACGAAGCCTGCTTTCCTTCCTAGTGTTCTCCTTCCTCTTTCAATCTGACCGTTGCTGTGAATAATGCAAATGAGCGCTTTCCACCTGGGGTAAAGCTAACTAAAATGTTAAATGTGACTTTAAATAGCCTGCCTACCACCACTTTGTCATGTTACATGTCACAACCATCACTTGTTTAACTGAAAGGTTGTGTCCTGCTGCTTCCCAGCTGTCGGGGTGGCACAGGCAGAGCTGCATGTGCTGGGGATGTGAGCTGCAGGCTGCAGTTAGCTGGGATTAATGGATGCAGTTATAAATAATTGTGTACCTGTGTACGGTAATCTTTGAAGAAGATGATAAAGTGCAGCGTCGGAGTGAAAAAGAAAAGGATCCCATCTGGATCCTTTCACTATTGCCAGTGTCTGCTGCTCCGTTGCAATCTGTGGTGCTAATGCATTTATAGGGCAGTGATGCTCAGTGGGAACGGCTCTAAAAAATGGTGCTTAGTGTTTCCGTGGAGAAGAAGATTCATGTCTCTTCAGAGGGAATTGTGAAAACGCGTTTGTCAATATGCACGAAGTAAATGAAGAAGCAGAGATGTTTAATGGGTAGCTTGCAGAATGAGACTGTGCTTCTCCTCTGAGACAGAGCTGTGCCTCTGTGTGTGACTTCTTTCCCCTGCCATAAGAGCAGCGATCCCAGCACCCCTACAGACTCGGAGGGAGAGCAAAGGCTGCTGTGGGGAGGGTTTGCCATTATGGAGGCTCTGCACAATGCCTTGAATCTTCTGTGCTGTTCCTGCAATCTCTCCTCCATTCCACATCTCGCTCTGAGTCTTAGAGCTCCGCATACACTCATACAGTTCACAGTAGTGCATGGCAGGCAAGAGAAACAGGCATCAGTGGAGTCAAGAGAGGGTCTGACTGGATATGAGGAGGAGCTGTCCCCCACAGGACAGTCAGGCCTTGGGATCTGTGTGCTGGGGTGGGTGTGCCATCCCCGTTTTTGAAGGTTCTCCAGCCTAGCTTGAGTAAAGCACCGAGCAACCTCATCTGATCTCATCAAAGGTTCTTCCAGCCTGCATTAGTGTGTGACTCCGAATCTTTCCCTGAGGCTGCAGGGAGTGTTAGGGGGTGCTGTGATGGAGATTTCTGTTCTCGTGGTCATTTCAATCACAGATGAAAAGATTTCACTGTAGGGTATGAAACCGAAGATACCAGCAAGAGAACTGTAAGTAACATAGCATGAGAGCAAGGGTACCTGTGCAGGCTTTCTGCCCACTCTGCTGCTGCAGTGGGATTTGCCTTCTCTGCACGTTCCCCTCTGGGGGCAGATGCTGTGCTCCTTCACTGTGCAATGGGCTGGAGACTCTCCAGAGAGCCTGAGTGACATGAGTACCCTGCATGATTCAGTTGGGCTCCTTTGGGCTTCCTGAAAATTCCCTGCTGCTCAGGTTTAATAGCTGACACAGACTTGAATTCCAGCATGCAGGCAGTAATGGTGCACAAGACACATTCCCCCCAGGTGACTTTGGTTGCTGAGGCTCTCATCCTTTTCCTTTCTGAAAGCACTTAATGGGCAAACAGAAAGGAGGATCGGTGCTCAATATGGAAATTACCCTCCCTGTTAGTGAGTCATCAAGAACTCAAAAGAAATTATCAGGAATGCTGATAAATCCAGGTCCCAACAGAGGGAGCAGGAGATGGAGCACTAGCTAATGGCTGCTCCAGCCCACCCCTTGGCACTGGAAAGCAAGTTGGCCGCTGCTCAAGCAGCCATCTGTCATTTTGGTGGTGAAAAAGGCTGTGTACTCCTGGCAGACTTCAGTCTGAGCGCTGCTCGTGCTGCTGAGACGCTTGTGCCACTTCTGCCAGTTCTCAGCGACAGTGAGAAAGTCTGGCATCCAGCAGGGAGACACTTGTAAAACTGAGGGCACTGCAAAACTGCTGTTTTTGGTGTGATGGGATGGCACTTCTTATCTGCAAGTCCAAAACCAGAGGATATTCCCTGCGTGGCTTAACGTTGCCTGTTCCATGGCATTACACATCATTTCGAGGAGTAGTGGTTAGGAGCTGAAGTAAAATTGCAGAGCACATAAGGGTGCTCTGGAACTGGTTCAGCTCCACTTACAAGCTCCAAAAACATCACAGTGAGAAAGAGGGCCACTCTCACTGAGGAATCTGGAGCCTGATTTAAGGGGCTGTAAGGCAACTAGAAAGGAAATAGGTTTTAAATGTCTGATGCATAACAAAGAGAAGAAAGGGGAAGGTGGTGGGTGTAAGTTATTAACTGGAAATTCAGGGAAAGAAGGTATAATAAAAGTTGAAATCTAAGTCATCAGCAAGAAATTGTGAGACCTGGGGTGAGGAGCTGAAGGTATAGTAAACCACAAGAAATATGTAGCATTTGTAAGAGTCCATTCCTAGGAAATGGGAACACTGCCAGTGAAAGCATGGAAGAGGCAATTTTCAGTAGATATTTCTATCTTCCAGCTGAGGAAAGGCAAAATGATGTATCCTTTTCATATCAGAATGTGATAGTTTCATCGCTCACGATGAGGAGTGTGTTAAACCTCAGGTACAGAAGTTTCACTTCTTCAGTTTGGCAGATGTAGATTAATTTACACCCTGTAGTTGTAAGAGAGCTGACTAAAGACTGATGTTATGGGGGGTTTTGCTTGGGGTTTTTTTTTTTTGTGTGTGTGGGGGGTGTTTTTATTTATTTGGGCTTTTTTTTTTATTGTTTGGTTTGGTTTGGTTTGGTTTGGTTTTTTTTGTTCCCTAGGTTGGTTGGTTTTGTTTTTCAAAACTCCTAGAACCCTGGGAGAGTTTCAAGGCATTAAAGGGGAGTTATTGTTAAGAATTTGAAGCAGGAATGGATTGATCCGTGTAAATAAAATTCAGGTAAATGAAAAATTGATATCTGACTCAGACAAAAGAAAAGGAGGACAAACACAGTAATCTTGTAATAAATGGTTAAAAATATGTAAGTTCTCTAATAATTGCTGCTTGGTATTGGCTTGTGAAAGATGGATCATCCTACACTAGCTTTTTAATAGTATTGTAAACTTCTTTGATTAAATTAGTACTGTTTGAATAATCTACTTTTGCTTGGTGCCTTGGAATATTTGAGAAGCAACACAAGATGACCTTCATTCCTATTAAGTTTTATTTCTGGCTGATAGGTGATGAACTCTGAGAGCAACTAAGTCATTACCATGCTGGTGTGTGCTTGTAGAGAGGCCCTGCAATATTTTTTCAGTGACCCGAGAGACAACCTGAAGGTACTGAACAAAGTTTGCAGATGTCACGGCAGCTCAGAAGTTATAAATAATTAAAAGACAAGATCACCGTTGCAGGTTTAAGAGACAGAGAAAAAACATTAAATTTCTCTGCCTAGGATCAAAGCAGCAACTAGTTTGAATGTGAACAGAGGTTTTCTGCTTGTTTCCCTCTTCCTTCAAATTTCAAACTTGAATATAATTGCTTAATATTTGGGAATCCCACTCTCAAGGCAATGTTTTTTTTTCCTGTTCAAGCCCCAAGAGTTCCTTTTTTGGCTGGAGGCACAGCCTGCTGTGGGGCTGTGCAGGCAGGACAGGCTGTGACAGGAAGAGTCAGAAATGGGGAGAAATCCAAAATGTTGGGCTGATGTAGCAAGGGGGGAGGAACAAGAGGTGTGGACCCTCTGCTGAGTGGGTCAGGGTCCCAGTGACCCTTCTGGGTGTGCTGGGTGCCTCACTTCTCTTTGGACACCTGTCATTCCAGTGCCACCTCCTGCTCACCACCAGGGCATGGGCACCCACGTTTCCACAGGGGCAGCTGCAACGGGCAGGGATTTGGTCAGGCAGGGATGGGTAGGATGGGGGACACAGCACTGAAACACTGCTGAAGGGACTGGAAATCGTGCCATTGTAAAGCGTGGCTCTGGGAAATGGAGGTTTTAAGTAAAAACAGGAAAAGCAGCGTGATGTTCCTTTGTGAGTGGCCGGCTGAGGATCCAGCCTTGGCAACAGACTCAATTTCACACAGTAAATGTAGGAGAGGACCCCAAATTTAGTAAGTGTAGCTGGCCATGTTAAAATTTCTTGAAGTTCAAATGACTGACGTTTACTTAGCAGTAGTAATAACTAATACCCAGAAAAAGAACCCTCTTTTATAGTGTGCTTGTGCTTGACTGCTGGCAGTCTGAAGACCGAAGCGAGCTGTTGTGGTCCAAGGCATGGAATGCTCCAAGGTATGGAGTGAGGATCCAGCCTTGGTAACAGACTCAATTTCACACAGTAAATGTAGGAGAGGACCCCAAATTTAGTAAGTGTAGCTGGCCATGTTAAAATTTCTTGAAGTCAAAAACGACTGACATTTATTTAGCAGTAGTGGTAACTAATACCCAGGGAAAAAAACCAACCCTCTTTAATAGTGTGCTTGGGCTCTTGACTGCTGGCAGTCTGAAGACCGAAGCGAGCTGTTGTGGTCCAAGGCATGGAGTGCTCCAAGATATGGAGTGAGGATCCAGCCTTGGTAACACTCAATTTCACACAGTAAATGTAGAAGAGGACCCCAAATTTAGTAAGTGTAGCTGGCCATGTTAAAATTTCTTGAAGTTAAAATGACTGACGTTTACTTAGCAGTAGTGATAACTAATACCCAGGAAAAAAACCCTCTTTAATAGTGTGCTTGGGCTCTTGACTGCTGGCACTCTGAAGAGTGAAAGGAACTGTTGTGGTCCAAGGTATGGAATGAGGATCCAGCCTTGGTAACAGACTCAATTTCACACAGTAAATGTGGAAGAGGACCCCAAATTTAGTGGGTGTAGCTGGCCATGTTAAAATATTTTGAAGTTAAAATGACTGACATTTACTTAGCAATAGTAATAACCAATACCCAGAAAAAGAACCTTCTTTTATAGTGTGCTTGGGCTCTTGACTGCTGGCACTCTGAAGACTGAAGCGAACTGTTGTGGTCCAAGGCATGGAGTGCTCCAGACGAGGCCTGAGCAAACAGCAAGGCCTGTTTTATGCAGGAGAACACCTCAGTGATTGCAGCAAGCCTTCCTGGCTGATCACTGATGGGAAGGGAGGAGTGAGGACAGGCAGGTGCCATAAATGAGCCGATCATCTCAACGAATCCCCTTCACCCACTAGAATTATGAGAGTAGGATGCTTCTCTGGCTGTGATGACACTCAAACCTGGCTCGTCCTCATCAGCGTGTCTGAGGAGCTGTGTGCCTATTCACAGGCTCTCAGGGGATGCTAATCAAGTTGTCATCTCCTACCTAGCTGCACTTTTAAGGAGGAACCAAGGCAATCCTTCAGCACGTCATTTCTCTTCATTTTTTTGGGGAGGTGATATGGGACACTTTAAGTCGCCAGTTTAAACACAACAGCAGATCTCGGAGACAGTTTTCTTCCCCTACTCCAGTCAAATAGTGGAATGCCGACTCCTATGGGAGCTAATTGAAAACTAAATAAGAAATTAATCCTTAATTTTCAGAAAATTAAATGAATAAAAACTGAATCAAATGTCTCCTGAGCAAAGGACTTAGTCATTGCTTATTGCCTGAAGAGCCAAAAGAGGGAGGCAATACTCCCACTGTGATCAGTATTCCCAACTGTTACCAATCTGCTTGTGTTTCTTGGCTCTGCAAATCCTTATCAAGGTAAATATCAACTCCCAATTTCACCAGCCATCACCACCACTATTTTGCAGATCAAGGTTAATTTCTTCAGTGCATATTTCAAAGCAGCACTGGATTTAGCTCTGGCCTGCCTTCTTCCACCCTCCGTGTGGGCAGGCTCTTAACAGGAAGGATGTCTGGAAAACTCTTGAGCTTGGTGTTTGCTTGTGGAAAGTTTATTTAGAGTCTGGGTATTACGGAGAGAGGAGAGTGCTTCTACTGGTGTGGGAAAATAAGGAGATAAGAAGTTTTCTTCGGATGACAGTCAGTAGAAATAAAGAGTATGTAAGAAAAACAAGTGGAATCTCAAACTGCTTAGACAGAGCTGTGTGCAGAGCGACTCCTGACACCTGCAGTGTGCTTGGCTGCCTGGACATGTACACAGTAACCTGGCCCTTCCTTCCTCATGGCCAAGCTTTAATAAAAGTACTGCAGCAAAATCAGAGCCTGACCTGGCCACCCTCACCTCACCCAAACTGCCCAGGTGGATTCAGTGGTCAGTGTCTGTCACACAGATTTGTCAGATGATTAGATTTTGTCAAATCAGGTTTGTCAGATCAGTAGATTCAGCACTCAGACCCACAGACCCCATCAGTGCAAGTTCAGAGGGCTTGGGCTTAAAGCTGGTTTTGCAGCAGGAGGCCAAGTCCCCTAGGAAAAGCTGAACACATGCATGACTTTTTGCAGCGTTGGAGGAGCCCAGAGAACTCCTCAGCACCACAGACTTGAATGTGCTGATGCTCCATTTCAGGGCCTGCATCTGTAAATTGCATTACAAGGCATTCTAATTTGATCCCAAAGTCAAATGACGAGGCATCTTCAAATAACCTTGGAGAACCAGCAAAGCTCATTGTGGCTGCTTCCGAGCATCTCAGATTCTGCTGGGAGAGACTCCTCCCTGCCTGCTGCAGGATGCTGGGCTGGGATGGGGGACTGCTCTGTCTGAGAGATAAGGAGCTCCCCAGCTGTGTCCTCAGTGTTTCACAGCACTCCCTGCTCCCTTCTTTGCCTAGGAACAAAGCAGCAACCAATTTGAACGTGAACAGAGGTTTTCTGTTTGTTTCCCTCTTCCCTCAAATTTCAAACTTGAATATAATTGCTTAATATTTGGGAATCCCACTCTCAAGACAATCCTTTTTTTTCCTGTTCAAGCCCCAGGAGTTCCTTTATATCTGTTAGACACCACCCAAAGAGACATGAGCTCAATTAGACCTAAAAACGAGATGGAAGCTTTAGGTGCTGTCTGCCAGCTTGCCATTAAATCCTGACACCGTGTCTGCTCTTCTTTTTAATTTTTGTTTCATGATATTTGCTGGGCTTTTCCTCTGGTAAGCTCACATCATTTCCAGTGGGGTTTTTGGACCACATCCTTCTGCCTCATGAGTCTGGATGAAGCGGATTAGTTTCAGTGCAGGCTAACGTGTGGGACATGGAATGAGGGGAGCCTCCAAACCTTCTGAATTACAGCATTGCTCCTTAACAGCATTCTGTGGTGTTGGCAGCCTAATCACTCCTGATTCTTCAATTATGAATCACTAATGAGAGTACAGGAGAAACAGAATACAAATGAAAAGTGGATTTCATTATTGAAGCAATTTCAACTTAATCTCTGAAGATAAGAAAATAAAGTCTGATTTTCTAGACTAGAAAATAATTAAGAACTGTAATTATTAACCTAAAATTACAAATTTACATACATTGTTCTCACAAAGAGCAAACATATTCAAGGTTTGGTATTCTCCTTATGTTGTATTTTGAACACAAGAAAAAACAATGCAACCTTTCCAGAAATTGGTCAGTGAGCCAAAAGTTGATGACCTGAAGCAGCAATTTACTCTTTAAGCAGCCTCCATGATATCAGTGGAGATTCTTGTCCTGGAAGGAAGTTTCTTGATATGCATGAAGGTATCAGATGTCAAATACAAATGACTTGATAGACCTGAAATAGTTTCCGTCACATGATGAGTTCCCTTTGGCCAAGTATGAGAATATTCCACGTGTAAGCACCCTGTAGAAGTGCCAGCCTTCTTTCTGAGCGTGATTAAACTTCTGTATGCTGTATCTTAAAGCAGTGGAAATCCTTTCCTTCTCACAGTGAGAAAGGCTTTGTTATGGTCACAGAGGTGATTTCAGTGTTTGGAACTGGGGAGCAACCAGCCCAGCAAAGAATCCACAAACTCCCATGTGTGAGGGTCCCACTGGACACAGCAGGTGCTCCTGCACCCCCACGGCCACAAACCAGAGCCTGTGGGAAAGGGAAGCTTCCATGGGAAAGGAGGAATGTGTGAGCCTGGCAGTAGGTCTGCAGTAAAAGCAGACTCGGCTGCTCTAATAACGAGAACCGCAAGAGGAGAATGAAAATGATGTGGAGAGATAAGGAGAGCCTGTAACAGACCTGTGAGATGACAAGAGAGAGCAGAGCTTCTGCAGTTCATCAAGAGTCAAGGACAGTCGTCATGGGAGGGTTTTAATGACTCTCCTATTGACTAAGATTAAGAATTACAGAATGGCTGGGGAAGGATGAATGTTCCTGGTGGTTATTTCAGGACTGTTTTCTTGCTGCTTTTTCTTAGGCAATCAATAAGATCAGAAGCTGTAGTGGTTGGAAATGAACACTAAGTGACAAAAGATAGAGCCTTCATCTGAGAGAAAATGGTCATTATACCATTGGATTTGTTTGAGGTATTTAGGAGGAAATGTTCAAAGGCAGCAACACAGAAATATTGGATTTTTAAAAGGTAGATGGGAGGGAATGTAAAAAGGCTGGGATGAAAGCGATTGAAAGAACTATTGTCCAAAAATTCCACTTGAGAGCAGTCAGATCTAGGGCCTCTGAAGAGGAATCCTTATTATACAAGTCCTTCTACTGTAAATGGTGACAAAGGAAGCCACCTTGGTGTGACATCCCACTCCTGGCTGAGCAGGAAAATTATTGTTTAATCAGGTGCCAGGCTAGCAGGGTAGAAATTAAGTGAAGAGGATGAGGGAGGTTATTTCACCACAGAATATGATCAGGAATGCTGAGAGTGATCCTTGCCCATTCTCATGGAAGAGCAGTGATTTCAGCCTACCCAGTCCTCCAGAAAATATGGAAGCTCTGGAGGCACCACAAGCCACCGGGATCACTAAATGCTAATCTGCTGCTCCCTGTGCCTCGACTCACTTTCAGGATTTCAGCTGCCACCACCTGCTCCCAAATCCCCACTGAGCACAGATTTTGCAGCCTGCAAGGCACAGCCTTGGACTTCATTACCTTTTCAGCAGATTCTTGCCCTTGCCTGCAGCTCCCTGCCTGCCTTTTCCAGCTGTCTCCCAACACAGGCCTCTGGGATCAGCTGTTTTCTCTCTGCAAGGAGAGCAGGGAGAAAGAACAATTCCCTCAGTAAATGCCATCCCTAATGTGCTGTGCTATATCCTGCTCTGCTCTGCTGCACAGGAAGAAAGAAGGATGTAGCTGCACACTCCTCAATGAGCAAAAGAAATGAAGCAAAATAGTTAATGTCCCTTTTATTGAAATAAGTGGTGGTTAAAAAAGCAAAGTGGAAATCAAGGCTGCAGATTTGAATAAGTACAAAGTTCCTTTTCATGGAGGATTTCCATTTATAATAAGCTAATAAATGAGAAAGAAATGTCTAATATTTTTATAACATGACTAGCATGTGTTTATAGACCATTATAAGCTGATCAGAAAAAAGCATTACAGATGGTTACCTGTTGAGGCTACGATCAAGCCGTGTGACCCTTAGCAACTGATCATTTTTTTAACATCTGTTCCTCCTCTGAATCCCTTACAAACCCTGTGCAGAACCTTCCCATGAAATCAGACCAGCTACTGAGTGAGGTACAGATGTGTCACACACTGCTGTTTCTTGGATGCTGTAGCCTGCCCTGCCCCTGTCTACTGCCAAGTTGAGGATGGGGTGGGTTCTGCTTTGCAGCAGCACTGTGAGGCTTTGGAGTCCTGGCAGGGGAAAGAGGGACAGGAGAGACCTGTATTGATGAGATAAAGCACTGTGTTGGCAGCAGACACCTTGAGGGGCTGTCAGCACGAGTGAGGGCTGGCTGTGCTCGTCCAGGCTCAACGCAGCCTCCCCACCACTGCTGCTGCTGGCCCTTCTCTGCCAGACAGAGAAAACAGCCAAAAAGGTTCATGTCGATAAAATTCACTTCCTAATTATCTCTCCCCAGAAGCCTGGCTCCCAAGGGAGTAGAAAGGAGTTGGATTCTCTTCCTTTTCAGGGTCAAAACACTTCATGCTGGTTTCTCTGACTTCCACCAGCATGTGTCCCCTCTTGTCTCCCTCAGCAAGCTCTGTGTCAAGCCCCGTGTTCTCTTCGTGGCTGTCCTAACGTTTGGGAGAAGCCACAATCTGCTTCCCATCCCTGGACTCTGGCTGCTTTGATCAAGGCTGGGTGTGCTGAGGTGCAGCTGCAGCCTGGGCTGCAGGCTCTGAGCTGGGCCCTGTCTCTGGGGGGCTCAGGAGCTGCAGTTAAGCTCAGACCCCGGCTTAGCTCTCTGTCTGTGCTCACACTTGGCTGATTCTGGCCTTGTGCTGCTAAACTGACCTCCTGGCTTGACCCTGGGCCTGTGTCCTCCCTGCAGGCCGAGTGCTGTGGGGCCATTCCTTGTGATGAAGAGGATGCTGCCCTGCGCCTGCCCTGTTGTCCTCATTTTTGGCTCACCCCCCCTCGCTGAGCACACCACTTGTGATGATCCAGGAAGCAAAAACCTACTGAGATTTCGTTTTTTTCACCTCTGTGTTTTTGAGTGCTTTCTTTGGTTTGTGATAAGATACTGGGAATTGGAGGTGGCCACCCCTGTGTCTTCTGCTTTGTTTTTTGAGGTGCTTTTGTGGAATGGGATGACTTCTTCCTGTTTGTGTCTTCAGCAGGTCTCTTCCTAAAATGCTACTTGCTATTGCAGACTTTGTCTGTCTAGTTGTTCAGCATTCTTTTCGTATTTTTGCCAAAGAGAAAAACCTTTTGGACTTGTAGAACAAACAGACTTGTGCACACCAGCACAGTCCCACCACCTCTAAAGTAATCAGCCCTTCTCACTTAATCACCTCTGCTCTGTGCTGTCCAGGACAAGACTTGGGAGTCTGTTTCAGACAGCAACTTAATTAAGCAGATTCTTCAGGAAGGAATTCTCTCCAAATCAGCTTGTGGTCTGGATGCAAGAGTGATTCTAGGAAGGTAGCTCATCCTTGGCCTTGGAGAGTTGTGGGGTTTGGGTTTTTTGTTGGTGTGGTGGTTGTGCTGTGTTTCTTTAATATATAGCAGAACAGTTGTTTTAACATGCAAAACGAATCTGTAGCTTGGTAAGGCAAATCTGTACAAAATCCTAACCTTTTATTTACGTAGCCCTTCCTTTGGGCATTTCTTTGTGCAAACTGAGTGGCTTCATACAAATAACCCTCTTTTAACACCCATAATCTCACATGATAAATTCCTTCTTGTCTCCAGATATTTCCTTGAGACCAATTCTAGGCAGAATATGCCTAGATTTTATGACTTTAAAAATCGTAACAGTGGATAAGTACATCTTCTGCATACTTAGGACAGTGGGTAATACTAATTTGAATGTACATTCTCCTACCCATACCACAGCAGTTCATAAAACCCATTTCTGATGAAGAACAGCATAAACAGGCAAGCAGTGAGAGTTGTCTGAACAGAGCTTTGGCTTAGTTAACCAAGAGGGAGGAAGCCTCACCTGGGTGCTGTGAATTTGTGCACTCCTCAGAAAGGAAAGGAGACAAACTTTCCAGTGGCAGAAGCCAGTGAGGCTTCATGGAAGTCAGTTTGCACAATCCAGCTGGTGTTTTCCCCCTGGTTGGGCACAGAGAAGGACAAAGAGGTTTGAACATTTTTGCTATTTCGTAGCAGTGTCATCACAGGGTAGGAGCCCCTGTCCCAGTGTGGGAAGTGAACTTGTGAACCGGCTTAGAAACAAAAATATTTCCCAGAAGAATCTGGACAAAATTGCAGAGCATGATTTAATGCAAGGAAGAGGGCAGGCCCTGAAAGGTCAGTGTGATGACAGATGATATTTCACTCTGCTTGCAGCTGTGCAGCTGTTTGCTGTTGCAGGAGGGTGCTGAGGGAAGGACAAACCCCAGAGCAGTCTGTCAGTGGCACGGTGTCCCGGGGAAGTGTTTGCTCCTGGAGGTGCCCACCTGGCCCTCACGATGCTGCAAGAACCCTTCCACGGCCTCATGCCCAGCATGGAGCTCAGGGGCTTTGCAAGATTGTTCCTGGAAGAAGTTTGTGCTTGGCAGTGTGTCTCTGTTCCACAGCTTTATACACAGCTTGCTCGACGTGTATTTTCTCAGCAAAGAAACAGGTGACTGTGTGTTTGGGTGAGGAGGCACAAGTAATTCTTTTTGCCATTATCAGTCTGTCATAGCCTGCAAAATCTGGTGATTATCATATTCATCACACCAGATGACATCTTTCTCAGACAGATTAATTAAGGGTAAAGGCATAAATTGGTGTGGTAAATCACTCCTACAAAAAAGTGACTTTCCTGGAATTATACCTTAGTAAAATATATATGCTGCTCTGACTTATGCAGCTTTTTCTGTAATCATAATTGAAAATGCAGATGACATTAACTCTTGAATACTCTTAGAAGTTTTTAAGCAAAGAGGGCACACATTTTTCTAAATTCCCATTATTCTTGTTGTGCACAATTTTGGCCCCTCGTTCTTTGGAATTAAAATAGAATGGCAAGTGTGCTACAGATAACCAAAATATATGCTTTGAATTTCTCCATTTTAGAAGGAAAAATAAAAGCCCCTGTCAGCAGTTGAAAATCTAATCCTGTTCATATGTTTTCACTAAGTAAGTCACTCTTTCAAAGTGTGTGATTTATGGGAGGGAATCTCTGGAGGCTTCCCTTGAAATTTCTGGTTTGCTCCTTGTGTTTAGCACAATGTTCCTGAAAACACCATAGCTTTCTATGAAATGGGTATCTTTACATTTAAAGGTGGTTTCCTCGCTTTACGTGGTGTAGCTGTGTCTGACAGCTGTGGTAGGAGAACCAGAGAATGCCCCTGACCATGGGGAAAAGGAAGTCTGCTGAAAGTAGGAGTAACTCCCTGTGTGAAATATGGGGAGCTCAGACCAGCACGAGGAATCCAGATTTTGAGCTGCTGCTGTGGTCACCCATCTGCCTGTCTGGTAAAGGCATCTATCTGCATGTCATGTGCTCTCGTGTCGTGAGAGGGAGCTGAAAGGCTCATGGGGCTCTCTGTGTCCTGGGATGAGCTGTTCCACTCCTCTCTCCTGGAACTCTTCCATTATTTGGGCTTTAGGAAAGGCCAAGACAGAAACCACAGTCTAGCGTGAGGATGCTCACCTGAGATTCGGGGTGGGAAGGTTCCCCACATCTCATCTCCTCGCCTTGGTGTGGGAAATGACAGGCTGGAGCCCTGAGTTTGTGGGGTGAGGTGGCTGATCCCCTCAGAGGAGTGGGGCTGGCATCTCTCAGGAACAGCTCCTGTGAGGTGACGTAGCTCCTTCCACGTGAAACTGCAAAACCTGGTCCTCCTCCTCTGCCTTTGCTCAGAGGTGCTGGTAAAACTGCTTTCTGTGCCCCTGTGTGAGGGGGAGACCCTCCCCACCAGGGCTGGAGTGTAAGGCAGGAGGTGCCAGCTCTGTGTCTGTCAAGACTGAACAGGCAACTGGATGTAACTGATGGAAAATTCTGTCGGTGTCCAGGGAAAGCTGGGGTCTCAAACATACCTGGACATGTCCAGGGTGCAGCAAAAGCTCTCAGAATTGCAATTTTGGGCTGGAGTTAAATGTAAACACCACATGCGCCTCTCTCCTGTTGTTCTTTCTGAACAAAGTTTCAGAGTTTTTTTTTTCTGGATGTAGTCTTTGGCCTCTTCTGGTTGCTGTCTCGTGTTCTCTGCAGGGCTGGTGTGTCCCTTTAGCAAAGCCTGCTCTGTGTGCTGCCGGGTGTGCTGCTAGGAGAGGACTGTCATAACCACTGCATGGATTTTACTGGGATGTATTTGTGCCTATAGGACCACTCAGAAACCATGGCTTGAATGTCTGAGACTCACCTTCCCACACGCATCAGTGATCCTAAATAAGTAATGAACCAAATGTAGTTAAGATGCAAATGTAAATTATCTTCTTTTCAGCTTGGCTTGCATTAAGCTGTTAATTTCCATTAGCGTTAATGAGAAAATACACCCAAAGGTTTTCTCCAGGCAAGAGTTCTTATCCTCCTAACAATAATTTTACTCTTACAGTTTCTTTCAATTGAGGACATTTGTATTTTGCAAACTTAATTAAGAATTAATTAATTAACAACATCCCTGGAAGGAAGAGCAAATGGCATTTTCCCGATTTTACCAGTGGGTGAGTGGAGGTTGCTCAGTGGGATGTGGGACTCCTGGCTCTGACGTTGACATCTGAACCACTCGTGCCACCATATTCAATTTAGTGGGGACTTTGACGAGTTTCTGCCTGATGCCCACCCATATTTATCATCTAAGGTGTCACTTCTTTGACAGTTGTTTAAATGAGCTGGTGTATGAGAGAGCTGCTCTTTTTAGCCAAGCACCTTGCTTGAACCCAGCAGTTCTCTTTGTTCTGTTTGCTGTTCTGTTAAACACCCACAGATCTTTTTTGCAGAGACTTTTGTTTCTGCATTTATGGAAGAGCAGACAATTTTAATAGCTGTCTGCAGAACCAGATTCCATTTTGGCTGTGAGCTGGGACTGGCACTACGAAACACCACACCGGGATATGCACCCTGTGATTTCCCACCGGATATCTCCGTCTGAATGAGCAGCCTCGGTGTTGTTCACAGTGGCTAGCTAATTTCTGCACATTCATTCTATGTAATATTTGTTCCTAGCACTCAATCAGATTTGTAAACCAAATTCACAAATGATGGGGAGCATGTTTTTCCTTGCAATTAGGGTGATTCACCAGTGGCATAACTAATAGAAGAACAGGAAACTGAGAAATTATACCCTTCTGCTGGAGTCTGGGGGTGGAACTGGGGAATGGAGATGGTAGGAAACAGAAGGAATGAGAATGAAGGGGAGAGGATCAAAGTACTGAGAAGAGGCAAAGAGACATGGAGATGAGACATTGGAACAAGAGAAATGATTATAGCACACAAGAAAGTCTGGGGAAGCGGCTGTGCATAAAGAAAGATATTTTACTTTCCACAAAGGGAAAGAGATGATGAAAGAGGGGCTAGCAGAGTTTGTTACTGTCTGTCTCTGATCACTTCTTCACTGCTGTGCAGCCTGGATGTTGGACAATACCATGGCTTCAGGTGTATTTTTATCCCTTTTCCTTCGAGTCCCATCCAGAGAACTGTATGATCATGTGAATCTCAGTTTTCATTTCAAAGAGTCTAGCTGGCATAACCTGGTTGGAAACTTGAGAAGTGGGCTCTAAGAATTCAAGCCTGAAAGGAAAAGAAAACATGTTTGAAATTGTCTTAATGAAGGATGATACAATTATTTATGTTGAACAACTGAAAAAGAAACAGTCTTGTAAGTTTTGGGGGATCTTACCCCTTCTATAGCTCTACTCTAACGTTCTTAAGTCTCTTGACTTGCATTTTAACTTTGCATCTTGAAAAAAATAGGAAAAATAAAAGCCACCCCCTTTTTCTACCTGTATCTCTCTTTATCATCTCTTTTGAATTTTAAGATCTTATTTGGAGAAGAAACTATTCCAAACTGTAATAACCATGTCTCTGAGCGGTTTTATGCTGGATGGAAGTCACTAATCCTTTTATGTCATCCTTTGTGAGGATGATCCTTGTCTAGTCCTATATATTGATTAAAACTAAGCATTACACAAAACCTTTATAATCTTAAAGGATTATCCTTTTATGTTTTTCTCTCTTCCTTATTTTTTTGAATTAACTCTTTTGTACTTCGGCTGATCAACCAGCTGCCTTTTTTTTTTTCTTAAACTGAAATGTTGCAAAGTGAATTGATTTCCTATTTGCTTATGTTCAGCTTTAATGAAACATGCAAATGGACACAATATTGCAGATTAATTTGAAAGTGGACATCTCTGTCGTGTGCAGGATAGGGAGCCAGAGCCCATTTATGCATATACTGATTAACAGAGATGATCACAAAGAACACTGCAATTGTTTCTCTGCCAAAACACTTGTTCCTTTGTATTGGTTTATACCTGTACAGCTTTGCTGCCTTGGGGAGTTGTCCTCACACGAGGCCGTGATGAATAATCTGGTTTTTGGGATGCGTATGTTTGGTTTGGTTTTGCATTGTTGAAGACGAAAAATGATTAACTGCATCATTTTTGATGAATCATGCCAAGTGGCAGAGTAGGATCCAAGTCATACTTGAATTTGGTCTGTGTGGCCAGCACTGTTTGTAATTCATATTTTTCCCTTTAGGACCGGGACACAAAGGGCCATCTGTAAAACAACCAGTTGCTAGAGGCAGCCTCAGAGCATATAATTTTTAAAACAAACTCCAATGAACTGTCAGGACACATTTCTACTCCTAACTCCCCAGCCCTTGCAACCCTGGGGTTTGCTGCTCATTTTAAGAGAGTGCTGATCTCGTACACTGTGACCCCTAAAAGCAAGTGTGCTGCACTGACCTTAAATTTACACCAAACAGTTTTGCCTTCTTGTTCCTAGTTACTAAGAGGAGGTGAGGTTGGTAATTCCTGGTGCCAGGTCAGGCAAGGAGCTGTATTTGCCAGGTGGAGGCCAGCCCCTGTCTCGAGGAGCAGCCACGTAGCTGAGAAATGCTCTGTGGCAGATTCTGACAAGTCACAGCAACTAAACAAAATGTTTCAAGAAGCCGTGGAAGCAAAGGTGCAGTGCAGGGCTGTCTGTACCTGTGTTGATTACTGTGCTCTAGATAGAGATTTTTTTATAAGGAAACAATGACGGGGACTGGAATTTGGGGATCCTCCTGCCTGTCTGTGGCTCACCATCGCGACAGCAGGATGTGGTGATTGGAAGAAAGCTCAGTTCACAGGATACTCGCTCAGGATGTTCTGTGTGGCCTAGGGAGACACTCCTGCCCCTTGCTCTGGGGCTCTTGCCCTGGACAATTGTCAGAACTGTGAATTTGTGTGGTGTCTCACCTTGACCAGAGTCAGCAGCTGCTTCCACAGCATAAATAAACAATAGTGCAGCACAGAATGCACTACTGTGCACAGCAGTTGTGCTGGGCCAATAAACAACATCAGCTGGCAAAAAGTCTGGAGAACTGGTTGAAATTGTACTGTGAGCACATGACAAAAGTTATGACAAGGTTATCATCTGTTTAAACATTAAGTTTCTGCTTTGCCTTAGCGGGTTGCTGGGAACAGACTTTCCCAAGCTACCACTTAATTACAATTACTGCAGTCACAGGGTTAAGCAATAAACCCTCTTTTGGCTTTCAGCAGGTCAAATTATTCATTAACAACCTCTGGGCAAAGCCCAGCCAGCTCATATGCTTAAAAACACATTATATTTATGCCTGGTTTAACTAAGGTTCTCCTTGGTCTTAAAAGGTTCATCAGCAAAGTTGGAAGGATCTGGATCTGCAGTCAGTCCTTTGGGACTGCACGTTTCCTTTCTTCCTTCTTCAGGGTTAATGCAGGCTTCCTTCTGATCCAAATCCAACCTCTTAGATTATTTGGTGTGGTTTGTCTCTCCGTAATTAAGAACCTACTGGCAAAACTGGCTTCGAACTGGCTGTTAATAACTTTTTAACTATGCCTGTTCTTCTGATGTGTCCCCTGTAATAGTGGGGGGATTTAGGTTTTTCACTGAAAATCTAAGCTGTGAAACCTGAGTTCTCCTTCCTGTACCTTTCAACCTTCTTCTTGATAGCAAAAACCGCACAAGGTTATGCATTTATGAGCACTATTCTACTTTTTAATCTAGAAGTCAAAACTAAGCCAACTTTTCATCAAAAGTTTTGATTAAAAAGAAGTCAAAAAGCGACAGCTTCTCATCCAAGTCCTAGAATTCCCCTTCCTTTGGCACTAGCAAAATACTGGGGCAAGTAACTAAACCTAGGTTCTTTTCAGAGCCTCATTCAACAAAGAGTTGAGGTTTTTTCTTTGCATGTGGCTTTAGCAGGTGTAAGAGCATTGCTAGCAAAGCACTCATCCCCAGTACTCTGGAGCCTGTGATGGGCACGGCCCAGGAGCTCCAGGTTACTACTCACAATCCCAGTGCTCTCCCTTCTCCTAAAGAGCTCTTAACCACCTCTGATAATGCAGGTATCTAGTTCTGTGGTTTTCCTTTTTACGAATTTTGCTATCTGAATAGAAATTATAAAATACACGAAGCCATCCAGTGCTGGAATAATAACACTGCTGTGCTAGCAGATGGAAGCAGCCTCGAGCCTTGTCAGGATTGTCTCCTGAAGAGTCTGCAGGTAGCAATGGCTAGATCTCATCCCATGATGTGACTCTGGAAACCAAACAACTTTTCAAAGAAACCAAAAGTAAAATTACATTTTGTGGTTTTACAAGCAATCTGACATTTCAAAGTAATTTCAATTTTATAATGTAAAGCAAAAGAGCAGCTAATTCCCTAAAGCCATGTAGCAACTTGGGGCTGTGAAGGCTGTTCAGCTTCAGTGTGACCAAAAATGCTGCTGTAAAAAGCTGGGCAGTGAGGAATTGGATGCAGCCCCTGTGAGCACATCCTTCCTAACAGGAGCCAGGAACACCAGAGCTGGCACTGCCCTCCCTTGCCTTATGCTGCATCACAGGGCTGGGATGGAGGGGCTTGGCCAGAGGTTGGGAAGTTCATGGCAGCTACCAAAAGAAACGCTTTGGACAAAGCACCAGGGTATTTAACTTTGGCAAAGCTGCAACACTCATTAAATAGTTTCTTCCACTGGACAGGGTTGCTCAAAGGCCTGTCCAACTTGGCCTTGAACATTTTCAGCTACAGCTTCTCTGGGGGACCTGTGCCAAGGCCTCACCACTCTGAAAGGGAAGAATTTCTTCCTATTATCTAATCTAACCCTGCCCTCTGTCCGTTTAAAGCCATTTTCCCATGTCCTGTTACTCCATACCTGTGTAAAAAGTCCCTCCCCAGCTCCCTTTAGGTACTGGAAGGTGCTCTGAGGTCTCCCTGAAGCCAGGCTGAACAACCCCAGCCTGTGTGCACAGCAGAGGTCAGCTCTGGTCATCTTTGTGGCCTCCTCTGGACCCACTCCAACACGTCTACATCCTTCTGGGGGCCCCAGAGGTGGATGCAGCACTGCAGGTGGGGTCTCAGCAGAGCAGAGGGGCAAAATAATTTCCCTTGATCTGCTGGTCCCACTGCTCTTGATGCAGCCCAAGCCACAGTTGGCTTTTGAGGCTGTGCTTGCACGTTGCTGGGTCATGTCGAGCATCTCATCAATCAGCACCCCCAAATCCTTCCCCTCAGGGCTGCTCTGGATCCAGTCTCTGCCCAGCCTGTATTTGTTAAAGCATTGTTAAAGCGATCTTTAAAGCATTTAGATTTAGGTTGTAAAATTTGCATGTTGAGAGGATGGAAAGCTGTGATGGAGAGGAGCTTCACTGCAGGTATCTTTCCAGAAGAAAGGCTCATCCCTGGCTCTCCCACAAGCTTTAACTTCATCGCCTCTCATGACAAATGAGGCCAAAGGATGCAGTGCTTTTGCTCCCTTCTCTGTTCTTACTGGCTTTCTTCCCAGAATTTGGTGTTGCTCTGACTTTAATTTGCCTCTTACTCTCTTCAGCAGCACGTTTGTGCATTTAATATTCTGGATTTACACCATTTTGCTGGTGTGAGTTAAAAGCCCATTTGCGACTGCTGCTGTATTAAATGGGTTTACAGCTGCCACTGCCTTCTGTGTGTGGGGTGCTCTGCTGCACTGCAGCCCTGTTGTACAGGGTAACACAGCAGGCTGTGATCACCCACGCTTTGTACACTCAGCCAGAGGTCAGGGGAGGGTTTGAGGTGTGAAGGCTCAGCTCTGCCAGGTCCACAGCGTTTAGAAATGATGGCTTGAATAAGGCTGGCGAGACAGAGGGAGAAGGCTGCTGCAGGACAGTCGGGGTCCAGGGGCTGGCAGGTCCCACCAGGGGCAGCAGGAAAGGGCTGCAGTGCCCAGGGCTCCTGGGGCTGGGAGTGCAGACAGGATCCCTGCTCACACAGCAGCAAACACCTTCCAGAAAAGGGCCGTGCCTGCTCTGTGCCACAGACATCACCAATTTCACCCGCGCTTTTGCTGTCACTGCTCAGTGTCTTTTGCCCTTTTGGCTCGTGAGCACCACAATGCTCGATCCTAGTGCTGTACAGGGACAGCCAGAGGCCAGAGGGGTTTGAAACCACCTGTCGGGGAAGATGAAACAGGGAAGTTTTATTGCCTAGCCAAAGATGCTGAGAACATGGAAACTACAGGTGAAATAGAAATGAAGGCATACTTTGAGATACCAGGCCTCAGTTACTGAACAACTGGAAAACAATGGTGTGGCTGACAGAAGATACTCCCCTTTTATTGAACAATACCTTCTACCAGCAGACAGGTCCAAGGGTCAGAGAAGACCCTGCTAGCTTGGCAGAGAAGGTCCAAAGAGTGGTTTTTAAGGTTTTTAAGGTTTAAAATGTATGGCACAGTATGGTAACGCAATGATTCTTATGGGCTATATGTAAATGATATAGGATTTGTATCTTGTACTAGATTGGTTGATGAAAATCAGAATATTCAGCACAGAAGATGATTTATTGTATTGTACACAAGAATCTCACTTACTCTCTTTCCTCAGTCACTCTCTTCTGCTCTCTCTTGCCTCTCTCCCTCTTGCCTTTCTAGCCTGCCTCGAGCTGCAGCTGGCAGCTCCAAGCAAGGCCCCTATATCTACGTCCTTAACAATAAACCTCATGCTCTAAAACTTGCTTATAGAGATCTCTCATCACCATCTGTCCCATCCGTCCAGCACCGAAGCATCAACCTTACAGTATCCCACAACCACCAGTAATTCAGGAAGGACTTTCCTGCTTGTTGTGTTACTGGTACACATTTATTGAATTTAATTCGGTGGATCATGGGGAGGAAATGCACACAGGAACGGAGGGCAGGGAAGGTCCAGGGAGAAAGAAAAGAGAAAAAGACTGAAGTGTATTTGATCAACTTACAAAAACGTTTGATGGTGTGAATTACTTGAGTGCATTTTTTTATTTTATCTCACACCAGGGCTTACCAAAGGGAGAGCCCAAAATAGTGCAGTAGCTTCTGTTAGACAGCTTTGTCTGAAGACTTGAGGGCCTGAAGAAATCTCGTGCATGAGTTAGAGGGACTTTCGGCAATGCAGGTTAAATGCACATTACATTACATGTGAGTGAGCAAGGCTGAGGCACAGAAAAGGGAACTCTCAATGCCCAGGCAAGTGGGAGAAGCTTCTGTTGTGCTGTGGGGTGAGCCTGGGAGGTGGGGGAACCTCTTCTGCAGAGGTCAGCAGCAGGTATCTGCTGCCTGCTCGTTTCTTGGAAGAGCAATTAGACAATTGAGCAAAGTGCTGCTGATGCTGCCTTTTAGAGAGTGTGAGCTGGATTCGTATAGTGCAAGAACAGCTGAAAACTAAAGAAAAACAAAGGAAACTAAAATTAGGAGGACTTTTCCCAGCTGGACTTTTATGCTGGTTTGAGCATAGTGGTATTTCAGAAATACCCAAAAGACACAACTCTGACTTTCTGCACTCTTAGTTGAAAGAAGACTCATTTGGAAATTGAGTATTGCTCATAATGCTTATGATTGTGATATGTTGGTTTACAGAAGGGAGGCATATATTAAAAATAATGAAGTAGCAGTGGCATTTCAGTGCTGCTCAATTACAGCACACATCTCTTGAGGATGACAGTTATCAGCCTGCAGGTGTGACTATAACCTGCGTTTCTCTGGAGATGACTTTTTTGGCCGTGTTTGAAAAAACTGTCATGAACCTTGTTGCCTTTGTCTTCCATTTTTTAGCTCTTGGTTTTATGGGAGGGAAGGGGACAAGGGAAAAGGTGAGGAAAAGCACGACAGAGGGAAGAAAACAAATGAGAAGAGTGATGTTTGCTATTCCAGGAAGGTAAAGAAGAAAGAAGGCCGTTCCTGGCAGTGCCCCAGGAAAGTGCCACTCAGCCGTGACTGATTCTCCTGGGGAGAGTTGCTTCCCTTCTAGAGGAGTCCCAGAAGACTCCTTTGAGAACTTGCATTTACAAGTGATTTCAAGGATGTTCCTTTATCAGGGCTGCACATCAGAAACTATATAAATTAACACTCTCATTAGAGCCCATGAGTAGTTACAGTTTCTCTCTTAAGAATCACCTGAGAGCATCCCTATTTAAATGTAAATGCAGCCTTCCCTCGGGGCTGCAAGGATTTCTCCCGCGGAAAGCGCAGAAAAGAAGGGGGCAAGTGAAAGGGAACCTTTTTACACGTCAGATCTGAAGGATGAGGATTTCCTTCTCTCCGGGTAAAATTTGTTACTTGTGCACTTTTATGCCCTGTAAGTCCATAAAACATAACCCCAAACCATCATGTTTTAACATACTGGTCAAGTAAAACTAATCCCGCAGTTTCAGAAAAATCCTTTTTCAGCAGTTATCACAGTGCCTGTTTCGATACTGTATTGCCCCTAAAAGGAAACACAGACCTTTAGGAACAAAGGACCTAGGTCAGAGAAAAGGCAAAATTCTGGTGTCAGCTGTGCAGAAAACACAGCTCTCAGGAGTATTTTTAGAGGTTCTAACAGAATAAGGGAATCCTCCAGCCTGAACCGAGCTGTACAAACCAGAATTCACTGAAGAAAGTGGAGAGACTCACAGGCTCTGGATCAAGCCCTCGCAATAAATCTTAAAGAAGGGTGAGGAGGGTGTACCCTCAGTCATATTTTGGATTTGTGTCCGTTTCTGCTGGCCAGCTCCTGTTCTCGTGCTTCCACACTTAGCAGCAGCCAGAGCCTGAACTGCTGCAAGGCTCCTGTAAAGAACCAGTTTCTTTGCCTGAGTTTCTCTGGAAGCCTCAAAAACAGGGACTTTCTATTTGGAGGTTGCAGAAGATCTGCCAAAACCAGGGCTGGGCAGGACAGGGGTGTAGAGCAAGGAGGAAGGAACGGAGGCAGTCCTATGGAAAAACTTGTGAGAGGCTGGATGGTAAACCTGCCTCCAGGGCTGGGGAGTGCCCCAAGGAAAGGGCACCCACGCAAGAACTCTGTCTGGAATTGCTGAGCACAATTTAAGCTCACCTGCTTTCTGTTTAGTCATCGAGCAATCGGTGTTGCAGTCTCTCAAGAGCAAATGCAGAACTCCCTTTGAATAAACAGAATTCACTGGGTCATTGTGCTGAAGGCACAGCTTGAGCTGAGATGCCTCAAAATTAGCTGTGCCAGCTGAATAAAGCATAAATGCTTTCACAGGGAGACAATTTCTGGAGACAATTTCTTTCTTAGCTTGAGAAACTGATCCGTGTTTTCACACCAGCTCTGGTACGAGATACGTGGCTGGTTTTGTTTTCCAGAAGCTCAGGTTTGTGTTTAACAGGCTGCCCCAGGCAGTCAGGTCTCTCCTTCGCCCTCCTCACCCTTCTTTAAGATTTATTGCGAGGGCTTGATCCAAAGCCTGTGAATCTCTCCACTTTCTTCAGTGAATTTTGGTTTGTACAGCTCAGTTCAGGCTGGAGGATTCCCTCTAAAAATTACTTTAGGCCCACCAACAATTGGCACAGCTGTTCTTTGAGTCCGTGCAAGACCGCTGGAAACAGGCTCTCCTTGGATGTGAAAACCATAAATTAAGAACCACTGAACTGAACAGAGTTCAAATATTTCCTCAGGCAATAATGGATACTTTTACCTGCTTCTCCCTCTCCCAGCTCTGATCAAATCCAGTCTTTTCTGGTTTACCTTAATGGGTAGGAGGCAGTTGAAGCAGTGCACTGACAAATTAATCACTGTAGGAAAGCACAATTGCTTCAAGGAAGTTACCCTTCACACGAGCCACTTAAGGGGAAAAAATAAAATTGCTTCATATAAAACTCCATGGTTTATTGCCTAATCTAGGAAAGGGTAGTAAAATAGTACTGAGTTGGAAATTTTTTAATTAAACCCATGCTTGATGACTTAAAGTTTGTTTATGATTTCTAGCAAAGATGAATGCACAATAGCAAGCCAAACAATTTATTATTTCAGAGCTTGTTGTCATGTAATTTGTAGAACTGAGTGAAAAAGAGATTATTACATTCAAACGAATTTATTGTTCAGTAGCCTGGGGGGTTTTTTTGGTTGTGTTTGGCTGTTTTTTCACAAAGTAAAAGTAAATAAATTAAAGTACTGAAGCACATCTTGGAATTTCCCCAGAGGAGTGGGATACTCACACAGGCTTCAGACCAGAAGCTCTGAACTCTATTGATCAAGGCAGAAGGCTTGGGTTTCCTCAAAACAGTAATCACATATTGTTAAAGATGTGGAATAGAAGTGGGTAAATCATTGGTCTAATCTTTAAAACAGCCCGTTTATTAAGGGAGATATAATGATTAATATTATTAATTTAGGATATAAAATTGCATGAGAACATGTACCTTTATATCAGTCTTGGATTTTCAAAACCTTATGGAAGAGGGTTTTTCAGCTACAGAATGGGTCACAGGAAACAAAAAACTGCAGAATCCTGACTGCCAACTTCATTTTTTCTAATGAACTAGCTACGACCACCTCATTAAGGAGACTGTTCTTGATCAAAGTTTTCTGTCAGTTTTCTTAATCACCAAATTGAATTTCACCTCTTTCAACTTGAGAACCATTATTCTTCACCTTAATGACAGGTCTTGATTTAAACTATTCCTTTTCATTCACTCTGGTATTACAGTTATGGATTAAATGTTAAAGAGAAGCCACCCCAAAGCCTCACTGTGCTAAAACGGAAATCTTAATTTCACTAAAATTAAATGACACAAATTTTCAGGTTCTGGCTGTGTGCAGAACCTCTCGCCTCATCTCAAAGCTGCTTAGAGGTTTCTTCCAGTTTTTCATTCCTGACCTCGTACACCATTAGTTCAGGAGTCCCTTCAGTTGTGGAGGGGGTGTGCGGGCTGGAATTCCACTCAGAGCCCCAAAATAATTGCTTTGGCACAACAGAAAGGGGTGGGGAGGAGTGGGAAGAAGGTCTTCCCCAAGCCTTTGCTGCAGGAAGTGCTGGACACAATGCACTGAGAGCCACGCAGGAATCAGACTGGGGTTTAGGCTGCCAGCAGGGTTTTACCTGTAATGCTTCTATGTGATAATTGGGTGATAGGAAATTATGACTAACTGAATGTTAGTTGGACAAGATGCATATGCTGAACGAGACATCTAGGGGCTGATTTTTACCCCTCTCATAAAGTCTTGGACAAGGCTCTCCGAATTTGGATGTCTGTACAGAGAAGTTAGGCTGACGTTGGCCACGGGGTCTTTTAGAGTTGTGGTATGCTTGTGTCACTCAGGTGAAATTTTTCAGAAAAAATCTGGAACTGCCCTGAGAGATTTCCCTCTGAAAGGCAGAGGCCACTGTCAGCAAAGCAGCAGTGCTGTTCCTTTGTCACAGACTGAACGTGGAAGAAAAGGCCGTGTGGAAGCACATCCTCATTCTGACCCAGTGCTGCTTCTCCTCTTTGTGCTCATCCCACATCCCCTGGGATTAGGGCACTCTCCTTGAAATTATTGCCTCTTGCTTCTACTTTGTCTCTCCAGCTCTTTTTCACAAATCCAGTGGGGAGTAATGGGACCTCAGAGCTTTCTTTTGAAGTGTTTTCATCTTAAGATTCCAGAATGCAGGGATTCCTCCCTCCCTCCCTCCTTCCTGTAGTACTAGAGGAAAGATTTTTACATAATGCTGTAGGTTCTGAAGCTCAAATAAGAGACATTGGTAAGGAATAAGAAGTGAAGCCACGAGAGTAGAACAGAACTGCATTTTGCATCCAAAAAACCACACTAGACGATGCATAAGAAAATAATAATAATAATAATAATGTTTCAAATTATTATTGTCCTTTAGCAACCAGGAATCAGAGTTACTGCTGCCATTTCAGGGTAGCTCTTCTGGAAGGCACCCAACATGCATTATCCAGCATTGTGACCGTGGCTGATGTGCCTCTGGTTTATGTATAAGCAGTAGAACAGCTGTAGACAGCTTTTTATATTTAGCAGCAGGTTTGTAAGGATGAAGAGAAATGCCTGCGCACCTGCATTGTTCCCATGGCACCTGAGCACTTAAATGTCTTTTTCTGTTTGACATCCTTTGTATTTTAATAACACACAGAGGCATCCACACAATGCAGAACTCTATTATGCGAGACACTAAATGAACATGAGAATGGCAGCGCCTGCCCCAAGTAACAGCCTGTCTAAAATAGACAAAACAGCCTCTAAAAGGTGTATTATCTCCATTTATAGGTAGGGCCATGGGATAAATGAAGACTCTTGCAGTTACACACAGCCTGTAATAGTCGTAGTCATTGAACCTCTAACTCCAGTGTTTCAGACCTGTGTTTTTTAAAGAGAATAACTGCTGCTGTCTTGGAAACAATTTATCTCTGTTAATAATCAAGATGTAAAATGAAGTAATGTGGGTATTGAGACAGAAAGGTGATGTGCTCAGATATTACTTCATGGGGACGTTTCACAGGAACAGACATTAAGAAGTAAAATCAAGATTTCTTCATTTTAAACATGTGGAAAAGTGCAACCTAAAACTAAAATAGTAAGATCCTCAATTGTCCTTCACTGCTTTCATGCCTCTGGTGTTCCTTAGATTTACTGGAGATATTTGGGTTTTAAACTATGCTAAGGAAAAATCTATATTGCTTGAACAGCCTATCCCAGAGACTCATTCATTAGGGACAAGACCCCAGTGCAGGGTTCACTGCTGAATTGCCTGGGTCCCAGCTGCAGCTTTCCCAGCTTTAAAAGAAAGCCTCCAGTTTTAAAATGTATCTACATTTAGTTACTGTAGTTAAAATACAGTGGAGAGGAGAAAATACAGTTAGTCTCTCTCATTCATCTTAACATTCAAAGGCTAAAAACCCCCTCTTTCTTCAGAAGAGGAAGAGTCTTTAGAGATTATCAGATCCACTGCCCACTATTTTTAAGCTGGATGTGCAGCCCTGACACTTTGTTTTCTGCAGTGGATGAGTAACTGCATGTGGCAGGTTTACAGAAAATGAATTCCTCACCTGCAGTGAGATTTAAGGAGAGCATTGGTGCCATCTGCACTGATCCCATTGCAGCCAGTTCACGGACAGCTGGGATGTCGAGGCATCCACTCTCCTCATTAATCCCCCATTCCACTACAATAAACTTCTGCAGAGATGGCAACACATTGCAGATGGAATTAATCCACCATGGCAGGAGCTAATTAAGAGAACAAATCTGAAGCAGTGCCTTATGGCTTTAATTCCCTTTTTATACCTGCAGGGCAAGGACTGTTAAAAATGAAAAGAAGTTAAGCGTAAGCTGGCGCTGGCTTTAACCATGTCTGCAGTCTCAAATACTATTGCTCCTGCTCATTTCAGCAAAGCCTTGGATCAGACTTGAAAATAAAAAATTAATGAACTATGAGAAGAACAGGGGAAAAGAAGTTTTCATTAGGAATGCTCAAAAATCAACCTGAGCCCTCTCTGAAGAAAGCTGATACACTTAATCTCAACATCAAAGCAGAGTTTTGTAAGGTGGCAGATATTTCTAGGAAAGAGTATTCAGACAGATACAAAAGGTCTTTTCAGGAGTGAGTAAAGTATAAATTATTTGAGATTGTATCGCTTAGAGCAAGAAATAGTCCTCCACAGGGTGTTGTTGTGTCAGGGTGAGAGCAACCATCTGTGCTTGCACCTTCCAAAGGGGAACTCTCTTTTCACAGGTTTTGGAACTTATGATCTTCATTAAAAAAAATTAATAATCCTGAAGCCTTCCATTATCTACCAGTTTGACTCTCTGATGACCCCCCACCAGCTAAAGCCAAAAATGGGGGATGATGGAAACAAAAGCCTCTGCACATGATTTTATGAGATAGGAGCGCCTGTATATGGATGACCAATAGCAGAGGAAATGAATGAAATGTGCACAGGAGCATAGGGGAAATGTTAGAGCTACTGGTGATCTGTGCAGTATTTATGTGTAAAACCTTGGAGCGTGTTTTCTGGAGCAGAGCTTTACAAAATGTGTAATTTCAAACTTAAAGAGCTCTATTTGTAGCCCACTGAAGCGTGTACTTGGCTTTAAGCATATGTTGGAGACCGTTCTCTGCTTCTCAAAACACTTTGGGCTAAATACACAGAAGATATAAGAGTGAGGATTAGTATTGTGTGATCTGTCTTAAGGACCTGTGCTATCACAGAGAAATTCCCAGTCCTGGCTTTAGACTTGAGGCTCTCTAGGCAGTGAAGTTGCTGCTACCACAAAAACAAGGGAGGACTTGATAGAGTCAGTTGTAGAAAATGTTGAGTAATTGACTTTTTTTTTCCAGGAACTGAGGCAGCTCCTCTGACAGAAAAGGACTCGTGTTTTTTCCTGGAATTAATTCCTTATGCCCTTAACTTGTCAAACTAGAATGGTGGAAAAAATAGGTCAGAGCTTGCTTTCATTAGTGACTAGTAACAGCACCGGAATTCCCACTCCACCCCAGATCAGTGTTCTGAACACAGCAGGTGAAATAAAAGTAGGCTTATAGGGAATTGCCTTGCAGCATCATCCAGAGACGTGCCTGCACTGGGTTATTTAGGAGATAGAGATGTTGTTGGACCAGGTGTCAGCTACAACTCCGTGGCTTTTTTTGAAGGCTGTGGTTCTGTCTTGAACATTTGGCAGTGTGTGGGGCTTGGTTTCCCTTGTTTTTTTGCAGATCTGGGCAGTGGTTCCCACTGACAAGGCTCATGTCAGGGTCACGGTGCCACTGTTGCCTTTTTCAACCTAGCAATGAAACTCGAGAGTGTTTTAGTGTAGGAGATGATGTAAAAGTGGATCTTTATTTGGAGGCCTACGGGGACAGTGATGGAAGGATGTCCACAAAAGCCCACCCACATGGGGTGAATGCAGTTTTTATAGGTTTCAGGAAATTAGCAGAATTGATAAAAAGCACCAGTTAGGAGGACAAGTGGTGATGCAATTCCCCCCCCAGGTTGAGCCCCTTCTCTGGAGTCCTCCCCTCAGCACTGGCTGTGCTCTGTCCATGAAATGCATCTCGAAGAGTTGTTCTCAACCTTGGTTCCCAGGAAGAACCAAAACAGCACAGGGGCCTTGTACCCCCCAGGGCTTGGAGCTCTGGAACTTATTTTGTCTTCCTTCCTATGGAAAGGGCATGGAAAAGTACTGGGAAAACTAGCTCGAATACAATAATAGGCTACAGAACTCCAAATAGATGTGCAAAGAATACAGAGAACATGTAAAAGAAAAAAAGGCAAAAAACCAAGATGGCATCGCAAGGGAGTGGGGTGAAAAATCCCCTGCAGAAATCACCCTTAGAAAGGGAATTGTGAGCTCAAAAGTGAATGGCCGGGAGGGAAGCTGGGGGCATTGGTGTCCTGAGGGGAGAAGGACAATTGCAGCATCAGTGGGCAAAGCACGGTGCAAATGGATCCCCACTAGAGATGGATTTGCATCTGAGATGGATTAATGCAGAGCTGTGCTTCCCTGACAGGCTCTGTGGGCCCTGGGATGCTTCTGCATGCTGTGGCTTCATGTTGTCACAACTTTCCTGCCTGTTGAAGTCAGTGGGAATTCCGTATCCCCTCCAAGTTCAAGGTTGCTCTTCAGCACAGACATTAATTGGATTGGGAACAAGTCCTTTGCCGAGTTAGGGTCAGACATTCTTACATCCCACGTGCAGAGCATCTCATTAAAAGAATGTGTCTGATTCCAAAAAAACCCAGCTTGGGAGCAGAACATCAAATGTGCTTTTGGTCGGGGTGTTTGTCACTTGCTGGTTGCAATGAATTAGAATGATGTGTTCTTAAATCCAGCTGAAAGCCGGTTCTGGACAATTAAGATTGATTTTTGTATAGATGGATCCTTGTACTCTAATAACTTACATAGGGGCAGATATCTTAAATAGAAGCCTTGTTATTTTCCACACTATGCAAATGTCTTACATTTTACTGCTAGATTATTAATGTCCAGTTGTTGATAGATGATGAGACAAAGGCTGTATAAATTTTTGAAAAGGTGCCTCTGAGCATTGATGCTACAAAAACATCAAAGTTACTACAAATCCTTCAGTCAGACAGGGCTCCTAGAGGTTTGGATTGTCTCAAAGTGAGCAATTTAAGCTTGAACTGCAAGATTGAATTTTTAGAAGGATTGCTATGAGGAAGAGGGAAAAAAAAAGAAAGTACCAAAGATTTTTGCCTGTGCTCTTTGGTTGTAGCTCAAGGAAGACTGTGAGCATTATTGATTGGGGTTTTCACCTTCGAATTGTGAAAAAAGATTGAAGACTTAATTTTACTTGGGGCAGGCAAGCATCAAGCCCTACTTCTGTAACTGTGTGCTCAGACAAGCTGCACACAGCTTCATTCCCCTCCTTCACATCTGCGAGAAGAAATTGCACAGGGCTGTCACAAAAGTCTGGATTTCAAAAAGCCCCAGACACCAGAACACTTAGGGAAGTGTTGCTGAGAGGAAAGGCCGTGTTGTCTGTGCTGCAGAATTAGGTTCTCTTTTCAGGCTGACCCAAGTTCCATTCCTGCTACTTTCAGAGCAGTTGTTTGATTTGTAGGCAGGAGGAGCTGGATTCTGAATTCTTCTAAGTAGGCAGCTCCTGTGTTGAAGAGATAGGAGTCTTGAAAGATATCTCCAGGCAGAAGATTCCCGTATTTATTTGATCTGTAGGTGAAAAAGAATATTTTTAAGACATTTGACAATTCATGCAAAGGCTTTCAACTTAATTTTTCCCTATTGATTTTTTTCCAACTAGTTCAGATGGCAGGTTACTCTTTCATGTCTCCCAAACTGGTACATCTTCAGCTCAAATACTCACAAAGTTCAGTAAAACAACCCCACAGCCTTCTACAGAGACTTGTGGTAAGGATCAGAATCCTCGTCTTAACCAGTTTTGTTTTTCAGAGTCTGATGTTTATAAACCATTTGATACATAACTGTGTCATTTCATTTGGTGACCTTAGCAATTTTGTTTGGGGATTTTATGTGTTTCAAATGAAGAGACTTTGTAGTAAGTGAGCAGAGCAAGTGTGGTTTATTTGTGGTGTTGTGGATGAATAGCAAACCTGTTTTAAAAGAACATACAGTAGTGTCAGGGGGAGGAGGGAAGGACAGAGAGGAAAATTGGGAAGGGCTAGGTTTATCCTCATTTTTGCCCTCGTGTGTTCTGCTGGGTCTGTTCCTCCACCCCCTATCAGAAGTTATCACACCCTGTAAAACACGAGCAACTCCTTAGATTGTTCCTGCTCCCATCAGGTAGAGAGAGGGCTGATGCCTTTTCAGGCTACCTAAAAACAGAGGCCAGACAAAATTAAGGGAATAAAAAGTGGTTCTATTTATTGAAGGGCCTTCAGGTACCTCTTGGGCAGAGGAGGCCCCCCCAGGGGCTACACCCAAAAAATGGATGACAGGCCATGAGTTTTTACATTTTTATAAGTTTGGTCCATTTGCATATTGGGGGTTAATCTTCCAATTACAGCTTCAGGTAATGAAGTCATTTACCCCAAGTTTGCTCCCCCTCAACTCACTTTTGTTTACATTTCTCAGGGCCTGAGGCAGTGAGGTGTCCTTGATTGCCAGGCCTGGAGAGGAATTGTTTGGTCTGACCAAAATGGGAAAGCAGCAGCTGACACTGTGTATGGAGTTTAGAGTTATCCACTAAAGAACCGCAGGATTACAAATACATGAAAAATATAAAAGCTAAAATCCTAAGGCATCAGGGCGAAGGCAGAAGCAGAGGTCCTGGGAGTGGTGGTGGCCAGGGGTGGTGCATCCTTGCTCTGTCTGCCTGGCCTGGACACTCGGTGTCCTGAGAGCCCTGGGGACAGGCACCCATTCCTGACTCCAGCACACCTGGCTGCAGCTCTGACAATCCAATAGATTTTCGAATCAGAAGAGGCTTTGAAGAGACAATTAGGAGTTAAGCTATCCATCAAAAACTTCTAAAAGGCACCCAGGGAGGTTCATACTAGAACTGGGGGTGGGGGGAGTTTCTAGTTGATTCTTTTGATATGTGAAGAAAAGGTTTGAGAATTTAAACACTTTCTTAAAATAATGCCTTCAGTTGTGTGGGTGGAAGTAACAAATCTTTCAGCTCATAAAACTGATGCTTTGTATAATTTCCTGATGTTCACTTACCTTGGCTGTTAATGGAAACATGCATTCCAGCATAAACTCCCATCATCCTGCTGGAAGCAGCAGGAAAGATCTGTCCCCAGTGACAGCCACAGGGCATGAATGCCCTGAACACAGTGGATGTGCTCTCCTTTCTGTCCCAGGGCTGCCACCAGCAAACACTGCTAACTGTGGTGGGCCCACACAGATTTTCCAAGACTTGGAAAGACTTTTCCTTCCATGGAAAGATGGGTGATGTCCTCAGGGATGAGTCTGCTTGCCTGCGGGTGTGCCACACAGCCGGTGTGGGCTCGCAGCATGGCTGGCCAGTGTTTCTGCTGTGAAAATCAATATTCTGATCATAGAGCTTGTTCTACCCCGATCAGTTTGCTGCTGGAAGAGCCTTGCAGCAGCCAGGGTGAGCCATGGAAGTGGAATTGACTGTAGGCTCTGAAGGGAGGGTGTGAGCAGAGGAGAGCTGGGCTCGTGCTGAGAAGCAGAGAATGTTGAGAGGTGCATGAATGATACCACAGGAGTGCAGCAGTGTGTGCCAGGAGGAACACTGCCTTGTTTTGGCTCTTGGGAAACGATAATTAAAGAACCTGGAAAAATATAAAATTTATCTGTGCAGGTCAGGGTAAAGCCATACCAGTTACCTCGCACAGAGGTCAGGATTTTCAGCTGTAAAATCAGGTGGGAGGGGAGGTGTGTGTGTGTGTGAGTATATGTATTATGCTTAAATCCAACACAGAGTTTGTGCACAACTGGCCAAAATGCAACTTTCTGCTCAGCTGTACAATATTCATACCCTAAACTGCTGCCAGGAATGGAACATTGCTCTTATTTTCTATTTCCTTTCTTGGAGGGAGTAAATTAAAAGCGAGATCAGAGTCACCGAACGCCTAATTTGCAAGAGAGGGCTTAACTGCTTGTTCCCGGGATTTAAAATGTATTTTGCAAACTTTTATCTGTTTGGATTGAATTTAACTGATTGGAAGTGACACGGGCAGCCTCGCTCCCTACCAGAGCAGTGCAGTAAAGCAGATGGCTGGCCAAGGCACTGCTCCATTATTAAACAGATCAGCAAGGAACCTAAAAAGAAGCACATTTAGAGCCTTCGTGTCTCACAAGGCCATATATTTTCTCTAAGTTGAGGGAAAATTAATATGGCCTCTTTATTGGATGGAAAAGGCTTTTCAATTTAACCTTGAGCTATTTCCCTTTACGAAGAAATTGCATAAAAGCAACAATGAAAAATTTTAATCTCCTTATGGGATAATAGAAGAGAGATCATCTGGAGTTTATAAAGCATCATAGTTAATGGATTCATTTTAATAATGACAGGTTTATCCACCCACACTGGCAAATCTTGATTTTTTTTTTTCTTTTTTTTTGAGTGCATGCATCCAGATTACACGTCTTAAAGCACAGAAGGAAGTGTCATACCAAGAATAATATGAGCACTCTCCTGTCTCTCCTTTGGCAGTTGACATGGGAAGTCCCAGCATTCTCCCTCACACTTGAGTCCATCATTTGGACGCTGTCTCTGGCCATCTTTTCTCTAAATCTTGATGTCTATGCAACAGCTGATTCATACTCGAGCCTTTGGCGTGGCTTCTTTTCACTACAGCTCTGATTCTCGTCAGGGCTTCTCCAGCTGAATTCCTACAGCGTGGTTTTCTCCAGCATCCACAGAGGTTCCTGCACTCAGCTGTCTGAAGTGCTTCCTCCAGCGCCCTTTGCCAGCTGCTTCAGCCCTGGAACCTCTCTGTGTGTCCTCCTGCTCCTCCCAGCTGTCACTTTGTGGTTTGTTGGGGTTTTTTACGTACCACCACCAGCATTATCTGTTTGTCTCAGCTTTAAAGGCCCTGCCCTATCTCCTCAATCCCCATTTTCCCTTCTCTCATGCTGCCAGGGTCTCCCTTTCCAGCCAGGGCTGCAGCTGTGCTCACTCAGCCTCACACATCCCTGTGCTCTACACACCTGGAAGGACCCTCCCACAGGATGTGCCATTCTCCCCTCTGCCATCCCCTGTTTAAAGCTTGCTTTGCCACACTGCTGGTGCAATTTCTGCCTGCTGCTAACAGCATTTCTGTGTTCTCTCCTTGCTGCCTTTCTGCCTCAGGCACCGATGTCCTGTTCCTCTGGAAGCACAAGATTTCTCCCTGCTCTTTGTGTGCAGCACTCAGCTCCGTGTGTTCCGAGCCTACCAGCACAGCTCCTGGGCTCGACAGGAATACAAATAATTACCAGCAGATCTTCTCCCCATCGTCTGGAAATGCTTGTCAGCTTTGTGGCATTTCTTGTGAAAGTTTAGCGAGCCTTGTGAAGCAAAGCTTGAAATCGGGGAAGAAAGCACAGTTGATTATCAATTCAGGAATAATTCAGCGCTGTCCTACATTGAGTGTTCATCTTCCACTTGCTGAATACATTAAAATTCCCTAAGTAGGGCCTAACTTTGCCTCAGCAGACACCTTATATGCTGTGAAATTCCTCTGTCTCAGATGCACGTGTTTGCCACGGCTGTTGGTGTCTCTGCAGTTCTGCTCCTCGCTTTCTCTAATCAACAGGCATCCTAAGGTATTTGCTAGAGAAATTGGAAGTTGCCAGCTGTGAAGCAAGTTTGTGCTTCTGTCCAACCATTTCGTTGGATCTAATGTGAAAAGGGGGAGAAAAAAAATCCTCTTTCTGTTTTGGCTTCGCAAAGACTTTCTGAAGACTCGGGATCAATGAGTCTCCTTTGCTCAGCAGCACCTGGGTAATGGGAGGTTTCTGAAGAGTTCCCCAGTGCCTCCTTCAGGACATTAGGAATTCCTAATACTTCACAACAGGATATGCCCTAAGCAAAAATCTTTGGAAAGGTAATGCGTACTGTAAGTGCTCACAGAAGCCTCCTTTCGGTGCATTTAAATTTATTCCTCTTCTTAGCATTGCCATTAGTGGGAAAGTCAGAGCATTTCTGGGGAATTCCACAAGTGCACACCACACAGATGGCCCTACACCTGTCAGACAGTCAGACACAGCCCGGGGAGAAAAGAGGCAGCCAAACTCAGAAAGAACAGGATAGAAATGCCTTTATTTATTTATATACAGATGGATTTTATACCCTAGGACCTTGGGATGGTGTAAAGTCATTGGATCCTTGGTCGCCCACCCCCCAGGTTTATTGGCCAGATCCTAAAACACCCATTTCCTAAACAATTCCTCAGGCTAACAACAACAAGGTGCAAAACATCTCACAGGTGCAAGATGGAAGAATTATTTACAAAAGCTCTCTAGCTGTTTTTCAGCTAGCTCTGTGAGAAAGCGAGGATGCACACTGACAAGCAGAAAACCGGAAAATCTCTTTGCCACCAAGCTTTCAGTGTCCACATACACCCACCACCCTGTAGCCTCTCCCTAGGGGTCTGATAGGGCAGAGGTGATGGATGCTGCTCCAGCTCCACCTCTGCCCTTCCTAACCCTGCAGGTCTGGAGGAGATTGAAAGAGCAGCTGAGTCGCTAAGTTAAATTTCTGATCGCGTTCCCAAGCTTCATGTAATGTAAATTTCTCAGGAGCAAGCACTCTCTTTGAAAAAGCTGTAACCAATAATTCCAGTGGAGTGAAATAAAGATTTTTAAGGTGAATCCCGTGCTGACAAGAGTGTTCTAAGCTAACAAGCCCAGGAGTAAAGAGTTTAAATTTGTTACTCTTATTTTCACTTTTCATTTGGCTCAGTTTCTCCATTTCCCCTGCATTGTCTGAATCAAGGAATTCTTTACAGCCTTGATTTTGTATCTTTCCAAAACTACTTAGGAAACTTAGTGTAGGAAAAGCAGAGACATTCTTTGCAATACCAAAGACTGATTAAATGTGCTTGTGTATTTATTAATATTATCTAGATCCATCACTGTCAAGCTGTATCTTCCAAATCTGTGGAGTGGGAGCAGGAAATCTTAACCCTGAACTTCCTTCTGGGAAGTCCAAAGCTAATTTTGAGAGAAATTTCCTCTCTTTTATGACAAGCTTGCAGGATTTTAGAGTAAATATGTCTGGGCTGTAAATGGTTTTGTAATAGTTCCAGATCTCCCTGGATTTGCTAGAGGCAGCACAAAAATTGCTTCTGGTAGATTCTGGATGGGAATATGGAAACTTGAAAGTGTTTTCAGGGACCCTGTGGTGCCCAGTTCTTCACAGCAGCAGCTGCATTTTCAACAGTCATGATAAGTGACCCCCACAGGTTTGGCCAGCGAGTGTCCCTTGTTGGCATGTCCCAAACCCTACAGCAGGGACACCAGCAGGCCTCCTCACTTCGTGTGGGCTCCCCTTCCCTCAGGGCAAAAACATCTCAGAGAAGAGCCCCACATCACCAACCTAAGGAATTACAAGCCTCTTTCCCCCGGGATTATTTTATCAGCTTCTTCTGGAGGGTTATCTGTAAATGTCTTTATTGAGAATGAAGTCGTACTCACTAGGCTACAGAATATTCACAGCAGAGTTGATCATGTCTGATTGATGGAATAGCAACTGGGAAGTTGTTGGATGAGAAAAGCAGAGAAATACAGGAGGGTTTTTGCTGTAACCTCCGCCACAGTCTCCTGGCACCAAACTGGTAATTTCTCCATGCAATGCTGGTTCTTCCTACTTCATCAGTTTTACTTCATGTAGAGCAAAGAGGGGGAAAAACGCTCAAGATCAGTAGATAGCTTTCTTTTTTTTTCCTCAAACGTATTAATTAGTCACTGAATAATTTACATGGATGATTCTTAGTTCACCAATTGTTGATGAGCAGCTCATTACCTGGGCTCAAATTGCAGATGTTTTGATTAGGTCCATGAAATGCATCACACTGGTGATCTTTCTTCTGGGGCAGTTTCTCTGATGTCAGCAGAAGCTCTGCCCATCTGTAGCAGCACTAGACCTGAATTAAGCTCAGTATAGATCTTTTCTTGATTACAGAACTTAAGCAAAGCTCTCTAAAATCAATGCAAGCTTTGTGTTCGTGACTGTCAGCCCTGGGCTGCAAGTGCTTCTCAGCCATTTGGGGGTTCCCAAACCTGAGCAGAGATGCCAATTCCTGCACAGACAGTGTGAGGGAACTTGGTTTTCTGTATGACCTTTCCTAGGTTCTTGGGCAGTAGCCCATGGATCCCGGTCCAACCCGGGCTGAAAATCATGGGATTAAACCTTTAATTATGTGTCACAGAGTCAGGCTCTGGGTGTGAAAGCTCACAGCTCTGAACTGGCTTTGCTCAGGGCTGCCAATGTCATTATGGATGCACGTTTTTCAGAACGTGTTTTACAGTTCTTTTGTCTTTCCCTTCTGCAAACAAGCTTTTCTTGCTACCTTTAATTTCTGTAACAGCCCCTGGTTGATTTAAAAAGGGCTGTATCTCTGAGGACAGCTTCAGCTGCCATACTCTTTAAACCCTCGTGGGACACAGTCTTAGTTCACCCTTGACATGGACAAACAGAAATCTTACTGCGTTTATTAAGCTGAGAAAAAGGTGAAATCATCATTGCTAGTCTACAAACAAGAGTTAAATACCTATCATCAAATGTAAAGGGGAGTAAATATGGTATAAATTATTCTAATAGGTTTGCACAAAAAAGAGCAATTAAACTAATGCAGTTTGACTTCTTTTCAATTAATAATGTACCCAATCATTTTTACATTGTTTGGAAAGACTATGTGCAGATAATATTGTCTTATGGCCTAATTTTTTTCATGCAATTAGTTGCATACATTTGCTGACAGGCTAATTTATGAGCAATTGCTTTAAAAGCAGAACTATTTTGCATTTAATTACGTTGGGTTGTAATCCATCTGTTGACAAATTTGTGTGTTTTGCTATTTATTTGCTAATGCGTTCCACTACTCCAGCATGATCAGTCATACAAGTTGAATATTTTGTTGATTATATAAATACCGTAGGGTAATTAAGGGCCAGATGTATGGCTGGTGGGAATGACTAGTTGTGGTATTTCTTCCCCCCTCCAGTTGAACTTTTTATTACTGCTCTGTGGAGAGTGAACAAAACTGTGATTAAAGCTGGAATGCTGCGGCTGCTGTTTCTCAGCAGCTGGAGCAGGGGAAGGTGGGGAGAAGCAAATCTCCGGATGGGGCCCTCCAGTGCTTTGTGCCCAGGGCCTGCTTGCACTCTGCTTGTGCAGAGTTTGTCCCAAATACCTCATGTTCACAAGCAAACTGATAGTCCCGTGCTGGGAAGCAAAGGGCAACCTGGGAAATCAGGCCAAGGTTTCTGGATTTGCTGTTTTCACTGCTGTGGGGAGGAGGAGGAGGAGGAGAGGTGAGCTGGGTGGGAGGGACCCTCAGGGGAGGTGCCTTTGGATGGCAGGTGTTTGGACATGGAAAGCAGGAACACTTGATTCCAGTCAGGTTTCTTGCTTAACTGACCCACTGAACCGTGGGTGCAGGATGGAGAGTGGGAGTTGCTGGGAGAATGTTATTTCTCTTGGCATTTCATCATAGAGTGATGTTGTTTGGGTGTAAGAAATACAGGGTTTTTTCCTCGTACCCTTGAGAGAAAAAAGAGGTATCGAGCTGAGGGGTTTCAAGATGGGTGTGGAACTTGGCTTTTGCATCATCCTTGGGGGTAGAAACAGGAAGGCTCAGAAAAAGGTGGGCCAGGTTTGGGATGGTGGCCAGAGGCAGAGGAGCTTGCTTGCTTTGGCTCCTTTAGTGGGCTGTTCTCTCAAGACCAGCTGAGTTTCGGCTGCACCCACAAAAATGACAGCAGGGATGGATAAATCTTAAGACAAAATCTTGGAAAAGTCTGATGTATCTGGACACCCCAGCAGCATCAAAGCACAGTGGGACAAGGGACAAATTCTGCTTTGTCCTGGCAGCCACAGCCACGGGCTGCAGCGTGGGATCCCCTCCAGAGGCGGAGCACTGTCACCCTTTCCCATTTTGACTAACACACCACCTGCTGAGAAACCCCTTCGGTTTGCATGAGAACTGGTGGTGGGCTGGGAAGTGGAAGGCATCAAAACCCAGCCCTTGAGAATTCAGACTGTTTAGTTCAAGACCCAAAACTGTTCTAGAGGGTGCCAAGCAAAGCTTGACACCTTCTCACGTATCAAAAGCAGAGACTGCACAACGTGCATTGGAGCCCTCAGCGGTGGCTGGGGCAGTGCAGATGTGCTCCAGCTGCTCATTTGCACTGCTGTGAGACAACAGCAGGCTGGGGATTCTCTCCATGATAAAGGCTGTTCTGAGGCTTGTGAAGGTGGGTGTTTGTGCACTGGGTTCATCTGCACTTAGCTGAGGTTCAGACACACATCAGCTTTCTCAGCCTCTGGGTGGGTCTGAATTGAGTCTTGCACTCACGCCATTTTTAGCCCAGCAGTTTCTGACTTTGGATTAAAGAGAAAGGTCAAATTAGAATTCTCTTCCTATGCTCCGTAGGTTGGATTTCTGGTTTGTTTCTTTGTGGTTTTAAATAACTGAATTTCTATTTCTCCTGAGTATTAACAGCTGGCAGCTGTACAGATCATAAGAGTTCAGGCATCTATAAAAATATCAGTTCCTTCTGAAGCACTTTAAAGCATAAATTATAGTTAGATAATATCCTCAGACGACAATATCAGTCTGTGAAAAAGGATTTTCTTTCACCACCTCCTTCCGCATCTAATCTAGAAATTAAAGACAATAGGGAGTGCAATTATCAAAGATGCCACATAATATTCCCTCTTGGGGGTTTCACCTAGAAGTTCTGGTCTCTGCCCAGGGTGTGTTGGGAAGCTCGGTTTGATGTTAAAATGCTTTTGTAGAGCTGTCTAACAGTTCCCATAAAGCATGGTGAAAATAGAGCTTAAAGAAATGGGTGGACACTTTGTGAGAGTCAGACAAATAAATTACATGCTTTTTACTCTCCCAAGCACAGATGACTAGAATTGTAACTGACTGAATAATTTGCAGTGATTAATTTGAAGAGATTTTCAAGGTTTTCTGTGTTCTTTGAAAATCCATACATTTAGCCATAAGTATGTTTTATTTAAACATATTTCAGTGCAATTGTTTGGTCTTGAGACTGCTAGCAGGCAATTGTCATTTGAAATACTCCATATATAGACAAATACCATGAATTCTGTGATATTTTTGCCTTATATAATAGGGAGTTTCATGAAAACAATTTTATTGCTTAAATTGCAAGTCGCATGTTTGATGCTAATGTTAGCCATTCTTGCCATTTTGGCTAACCATATCAGACGGTCGGGGAGAGGAGATGGTATCACATAATCCGTGTAAGCAGCAGGCTGAAATGTGGATTTTGCAATGGGATCTATTTATTATTGCTATTTTTATGGTAGTGGTTCCTTGTTAGTGTTGTGAACAGGGCAAACAACTGTGTGGGTGTTCCAGGCAACTGCCATCCTTGAAGGCTTCCCTGCACCTACCTCAAATCCCTCTTTTTCTGCCCCTGTCTTCTTCACTTCTCTTTAGCAGCAATTTTCTCATTGCAGTTAATAAAGGTTTTGGATATTGCTTTGTCCTGCAAGCTGAGATGATTACGGGGAAGAGCAAGACGAGGATTGTAAGAGAACATGAACCCCACCCTGTGCTTCAGAGGGAAGAAAAGTCACTGCTGAGCGGGAGCCATGGGGAAAAAACAGCAACCTGCTCATGTCCCTGTGCTCTCTAGGTTTGTCTGGGATCAAGATCTAAACTGATGCACTGTGAAGGGCAGGGGGAAGGGGAAAGCAGTCCAGAGGGAGCAGCTCTGGGATTCAGTACCTCGGCCCACGTCCATGCTCCCGCTGTGCCAGCTGGCCGTGTCGGACTTTTCAAGTATTTAACGCGTTGCAAAATCATCTTGCGCATTCAGTTTCAGAACTGAAGATAAGCGATTTTCTCCTGAGAGCTCTGTGCTGGTTTCCCAGCTGAAGAGGTCCAGAGAGAGTTTGTGGAACTGGAAGTAGGGGAATTCTGAAGCGAGATGAGACTCATCTGAAACTTAATCACTGTTGGCCCCGATTTTACATTCAAAATCCAAATAGCTGCAAATACGAGTGTGGGAAACAGCAGTGATTCTATCCCACGTCTTTCATCATGAGATCCTAGTGCCCTCCAGAGTCTGACTAATAAAATCACTGAGACCAAGATCCAACAACTGGGCTCTCTGCTGGAACAGGTGGAAATATTTCATGGCATGGAGCTTGGACTGGCCCAGTTGTCCTATTAGCTGTCCAAAGTCATCCAGTTCAAATGACCAAGGCATGGATATTGCAAATTCTTCCTAAGCTGGAAAAAGAACTCATTGGCCAAATGAGTGCAGGAATTAATTAGTGAGGAGCAAAGGTGTGCATCTGCAGATTCGTGGGGTGTGAGGAAGCGAGTGCATTCCAACTGCCTCGTTATCTGCTGCAGCAGCACAGTTTTTACCATCAGCTTTAGACATCTAACTGAAGCCCTGTTTGGTGAAGAAGATGATGTCCCCTCTGGGGTCACTGGAGGGATGAGCACTACCTGAGAGCTACTCGGGTCACAGAAGTTAGGTGGCACAAATAACTTCCTAATTTATTTGTATGGTTCTTCATTTGACAGTACTCTTGGGCACGTGGTGTGACTCTTGGGGCGTCCTGTGCAGGGCCAGGAGTTGGACTCCATGATCCTCGTGGGTCCCTTCAGGCTCAGCATGTTCTGTGATTGCTTCTTTGCCTTCCTGAAGCCTGAGGCTGCATTCCCATGCTCTTGCTTCTCCTCATTTGCTGTGACACTCCCTGCCCAGCAGCTCCTGAATGGGGCAGGTAGCCTGCTGCTGCTCAGAGTGTTTGTTTATGAGCGTGACAATACTTCCTCTGCTGTGTCCTGCTAACTTTCTCATTACACTTTATAGCAAACATTAATGTCTAGGAAAAAACCCAGATTTTTATCTGCTCCCAAGATAGAACATAAAACAAACATCTAAGGCTCTGTAATGCCAAGACGTTTTTAGGATGCTTTTCAGAACATGTACTTGACTTCAATCATTCCAAATCTATTTTGTAATTACAAAGTCATTTTATGTTCCTTTGAAACCAATTCTAAAGCCATTTCACAACCATACTGAAAATATCCCATGTACAGGATTTAGACAAACATTTATTTCAGTTCTGTCTTTTTTTTTTCTTTCTGCTGTACAGTAGGAAAAGGGGTCTTTGCAGAGCTCGAGGTGCTCTTGACCACCTCACTGACCTCTGTGAAAGGCTGCCCATTCATCTGGGCAGTGTTAGTCCAGAAAACAGGAAAAGGAAACTCACACAGTGTGAAGTTTTAAAGCCAAATGGAGTCAGTAACATTTAGTTCCAGCTGTGGCACGGGCCACACAGCTTCACTGAGGATTCCTCTCGAGGTGAGCAGCAGAGCTTTACCAGACCCCAGGGCTGCTGAGTGGCTCTGAGGTTTCCTCAGCTGCTGTGGGGCAGGGCAGGCTGGTTCATTGCTGGCTGGGAGAGAGCTCTGTTCTCCCTCATCAGATGGTGGTAATACTAAAGATAAGTTTGGGAGCCACTACACAGCCCACCAACTTCAGGGACACAGTGAGGTTTAGATCAGCACATTATTATATTATTATATTACTTTCTCCTTGGCAACGCTGCGAGGAACAGGATCAGATTCATAAAACCATTAATTGTTCAGATGTATGGAACCCTGATACCAAGTAGGTGTTCTCAGACTACAGAACAGCATTGGCAAGCACAAATCATCCAGCTACCAGATACAGCTGATCTCCCACAAACCACAGCCTTGTCCAGCAGCAGCCACGTTAAAGCACAAACTCCTGGTCCATGTGGAGGCCCGGGAGCTGAATGATGTGCATTTAGAAAGCAACCTGCTCGCAGCCTATGTGATGTTAGGTAAGAAAAGCACAGAGCAGAGGGGAAGGTGAAGATCTGCTTCTGCAGTATGAGCGTGCTCACAGTGTGGGAGCGTATGCACTGAGTCAAAATAATGTGCATTGAATATCAACTGTTATTATGTAAAGTGGCTGGAAATAAAACTGGCATTACATTAAAAGTGATTACTGCTGCAGTAATCACTCTGAAAGCAGAAGGGATTCTAAACCGATGTGATCTGGTGCTGGTTTGAAATTGGTGGAATTTGTACCCCCTGAGCATCTTTCCTGGCCTACAAGGAAATGAGCAGGTTTCCTGCTCCCCGTGTTTACGGGAAAAGCAGCTGCAGAGCTGCTCTGTCACCCCAGTCTCATCAATATTGGCTTTCATGTTATTAGTTCTCAAGATTGCTCTCGCAGTGATTCAGCCTTTAAGATGTGGTTATGGTGCTTTTCATAAGCGGATGGAAAAAACCACCAAGGTTAGCTATATTTCTTCCTGGTGAATTCCCCAGCAGAAGGAAGCATTCAGTGATCCCCCCCTGCCTGTGAATGCGGGCTGACAGATCAATGCATTCTCAGGGCTTTGTTACCCTGCCCAGAACTGATTTGGAACAGATTTTGAGGCCAGACCACATCTTCCCTTCTGGCCGAGGAGAAGTTAATTAGGTAAACACGACCACACAGTCTTGCAAAGTTTCTGGATTGCCACTCTGTGCAGGGAGGGAGGGACATGTTGCTTTATGGGCCTTTTCCCCAGTTTGGGAGGACTTTCTGTGCTGGGGGCTTTAAGCCATTCACTCTCTGCACAAGAGGCATGCAAGGTGTCAAGGTGAATTATTGATGAATGATAAATGGATCTTTTAATTTGTACAACAAATCCATTCTCTGGGGTTTTTTGTTTCTTTCATACCAAAGGAAGGTATGATTTTGCTGATGATTTCTTCTACTGACATAACTAATTACTTAATCAAGGGCTTCTGCCTTCTGTTTAGAGATGGCTGAGATATTAAGAGATTGCATTAATGCCCTTAGAAACACAGCAAGACTTGAGAAATCTATAAAGATATATTTAGTGGCAAAAAATTATTCCATGATAATTTGTCAATTACAGTGCTCTATCAGATAACAAATGCTCAAGATGAAATCTGCTCCAGCTGGGGAAGGATCCATTTTCTGTGCTTTCAGACGTGTCTGGAAAGAAAATGCCTTTACTTAACTTTTTTTTTTTTTCCCCATATTTGCTGTATTTGTAGGGTTTGGGTTACATTTAGCATCAAGGTGGTTTTGTGTAGGGGCAGCAGATGGGTGATAGGTTTTACCAGCACGGCATAGGCATAAACTGATGTTTTCTGGATCAGTAAAGGGTGCCAAGGAAAATGCTTGTTTTACTTGTTTTACTTACGTAAACCTTCAATACTGGCTCAGAAAGGGATGGAATAACTTAGGTTGCCTGCTTCACCCACCCCGCAGAAAGAAGGACTAAATCATGTTAAGATAATAAACAACCATATTAGAATGTAATTTATAATCTCCTCAGTGTTTCATTTCCATGTCACTCCTGTGTACTTTAATTTTCTTTTCAATTGAGGAAAGCTGCACATGAAGACATTATAAATTTTTACTGCGATTGAGATACTGAAATTTTTTCTCAGTTGTTGCTGTTTTAGAAAAAAAAGCATCTGTCTTTGACAGGAGGATATTTGCCTATACTCACAGCACACAGACTTAATAGCATTTTACTCCTTCCTGCACCTTAGCATTGGAATCTTCATTTCTTGCATAACTGCACCTCTGACGCCTGGACATCGCTCACATCCACAGGAAGGAGAGTTCCACTCTTTTCCTCATAAATCTGTGGCAGCTGGGCTGCCCCTCTGGGTGGGACAAGGTGTGGCCTCTCTTTTCAGGCGTGCACAGAGACCTGGCAGAATTGGCTACCAAATCCCACAAGCACCTCTTATCTTCCTCTGCCATGTATATCATGTGTGTGTATATTCAGGGTAATAAATTCATTGGCTTTGTTATAATTTCTGTCATTTCGTCATCTCTTAGCAGTTAGCAGAACAAAGCCAAAGGTTTTTGGTTAAAACCTCTCACTCTGAGAAAGCTTATTGAAGAAGGACTAATGAAAATTACAGCTATTTATCCACCAAAGCTATGAAAGGATACATTGTGATTCCCGAAGTGCTGGGTTACTGTACTGTGACAAATAGAAGAGTTTCCCAAGTACCTTTGGGTGAGAGCCAGCGTGCAAAAAGGAAACTAATACTGAAGGCTTTTTTTCAAGCACTTAGTTGCCAATAGAAGGAGACACAACTGAAGTTTGTGTTTCTTAAATATCTGTCAGGTGCGGGGGTTAAAAGCTGGAAAAGCAGGGAGTGCTTGGAGCTTGTTGTGGGTGAAGTGGGAGGAGGAAAAAACGCAGTTTGCACCCCTGGCTGGTTCTGGAGTGCTGTTCCCGAGCTGGGTAAGCCAACAGACTAATGAGGTTCTTGAGGTCTTGTAATTCAGCTCTGCTGCAAATCCAAAACTGATGCATGAAGCGAGCCCTTTCAGCTGCTTCACCAAATTATCTGTAGAGAGCAAGGTGATGTCTTTTAGTTTATCTAACAAATTGTCTACTTCGAGTTATCAAAATCTATTTGCTTTTACACCACCTGGGGCTAAAGTCAGTGCAGCTGGAATCAAGAAGCTCCTTCTCGTTATTTTGAAATCTTAAACTTCACGAGGACGTAGAGAGGAGCCCCATTCTGTCTAGTCTAGTCTAGCCTCAGTTATCCTAATCCTCTCTGCTCTGCAGTTAGACTCTGGCTCCTTGTCCTCAAGGCACTTCCAAGCTTTCCATCGTGTGATGAGACATTCCGAGCTGCAGCCGGGCAGTTAAATTACGTGAGGTGCATGGTGCCCATTCTGACTGTTGTTTCCTGATGATTTTTTATGTGCACGGTGTGTTTTTATGAATTGCCTCTGAGCACGGTGCTGAACTGGCCGCCTTTACTCTCCTGAGTCATTAGCACATGGTTTTAGGACGTGTTAGCGTGCTTGTGTAGCTCGTGTTATTCAGCCTGTACTTTGTTAAAAAGTAATCACCATAATTAGTAAAGGAGCAATCTGTGAACAAACATGATGATGGTGATGATAATAGCACCACTCTGAACTTGTGTTTGTACTTGTTGTGCTTTTCAGCTCTTACCTCTCCCAAAAAGCCCACAGAATGCTTCAAATCGAAGCAGCTGATGAGCTCTGACTCCTGCTCATCTCTCATTTTCTGGTCTGATTGTTCCCTGCTGCCACCACTGCTTCCCCCTGTAGAAGTGGATTGAAAGCCTGCTGAGGTGCAGAGCTTTTTTCACCATGTTTGGTGCTCACCCTGGGTGAGTCACACTAAAAGCAATATTAAGAAGCAGTGATCTTGGGATTACAGTGGTTTAAGGAACATTAAGCAGTGCCCTCCACTGTCCTCTGCAGAGGACTTTCAAGCAAACTTTTCAGCGAGACAGTAGAGGACATCAGTCCTTGTCCCTTGCCAAGGTGGGCTTGGAGGCAGAAAGCTGCAAGCACACATTAGGAGATTTCTGATCCAGGGCTCTCTGCTCTCCCCCTGCAAAATCCAGTAGCTGGAAATTAAAGGGAAGCGAAAGTACTCGCACAAGGAGAGAAATTAGTCATTTATATAGAGATGAAATAAGTGCTCAGCATCTTCAGATCAAGGTGAGACGTCCACCTGGACAATGCACTTTAGTGNTATATAAAATATATAAATATAAAATAAATGCTCAGCATCTTCAGATCAAGGCGAGACGTCCACCTGTAGTTTGATCACAAATGGATAGGTCTGATACAGAGGTGACATGGTGCAGTTCCTTGTGTTGTATATAGCCTCTCTGACCTAAAGAAATATTCCTTCTCCTTTACCCTGTGGATCTGGGAAGCATTTAAACAGACAAAAAGCCTGGCAACAAGGTCTGTGATAAGTGAGATCTCCTTTCCCTACCTTTCACCTGCAGGTAACTTTGTTGATTAGTGACTCTGACAAGTGGCCTGGGGTTTTGTCTTAGTAATGAAAAAAAGAAAAAATGGGGCATCAGTTGCTGATTATGGCTGTTGTGCAGAGTTTTGAAATAAAACCAATGGTATGTGGCTGAACCTGCCTGATAAGAAGTTATTTTAAAAAAAGTAATAATGTCTTCGTCACAGCAATGAGGAGATAAATTATATGTTAAATGGCAAAGCACAGCACTGCATATTTTATACTCTGTAATGACTTAAGAGTTCATAATGATAAATGGCATTAAAATAAGCACCAAAGGAATTAAATGTGATGCTCTGCTACCTGTGCTGAGACCTCTTCAGCTCGCTTAATCCTGGCTGCCTTGCCTTTTGCATAGTCACTGTTCAATATTCCTTTTAAAGGATGTGAAAAGGCAGAAAAAGCAAAACATTTTATGATGAAAGGCCGCACAGCTAACAAACAGACAAGGGGAGTTGCCTTGAAGCTTTCCCACTGCCTGTAAAAAACGCAGTTTAGGTTTTACACAGGTGGCATTATATTTAAATGTCAGATCTGGGCTTTGTTCCCCCCTTTAATATAAATGTCAGTGGCATTTTGTTGGGAAGTCTTTTTGTTTCACCTTCCACTTGGATAAATTCAGGCTGGCTTTCAATCTTGCCATCTACCTTTGTATATCCATAACTCTGTTGACCAAAGTTCTGCATCAGGTTTTTTTTTTTCCAGAAGCCAAGAATGAAACACAAGTGGTGGACCAGGCATATTCCAGACCAGCCACAGTGGGCAAGTGTTGTAGTGGCAGTGACAGGGGGAATAAAATACCATTAATTTATATGTATCTGATACTTAAAAAAATAGAATTCCCATTTTCTGTGTGGGTTTTTCCCACTCAAAAATCTAATTTTTTTGCATTTAATGCAAATAGATTTGACTAATCGGAAATAGCAACAACTTCCTTTCTGAAGAAATAAAATAAATGTTGGTAAAGCCTGTGCTTACCATAGAGATGATTTCTGCCCTACCCTGCTACTGCCAACTATTTAACTTCCCAAAAAAACCCTCTGTGGTTCAGTGTCATTTATGTCATCCCTAAATGATACTAAAGCAGCCAAGAGTTCTCCTATCTCATCATTCTTTGAATGGTTGACTCCTAGCACTTCAAAATTGAAATTTATTTCTGTAAAACCTTTTTAAGCTGTCTGTAATGATGCATAAACGGAGATGTAACGTTGTAAGGATTTGCACGAAAACCCACTGTGTTCATGGTACATTGTCCCTGAGTTACAAGGCTTTTATAGCAGCTTTTTAGTGTATTCAGATCCTTAAAGACGCTCAACTGAATTCTGGCAGAACTTTTTTGGACACGTTCAATCTCTGCTTCCTCACATCTTGTAACTCCTGAGAAAGCAGTGCTTTAGTGGGGCTGCAGAGCCTGTGCAGCTGCTCTGTTGTGAGCAGAGCAGCCCTGACAGACACCTTGGTTCTGCCACACTGGGCCAAGTGCACGTGCTGTGCTCAGCACTCCTGATGGGCTTTCCTAAAACAGAGGCCAGACAAAATTCAGGGAATAAAAAGCAGTTCTATTTATTGAAGGGCCTTCAGGTACATTTAGGGCAGATGAAGCCCCCCTGGGGCTACACCCAAAAAATGGACCACGGGTCACAGGTTTTCACACTTTTATAAGTTTAGTCCCTTTGCATATTGGGGGTTGATCTTCCAATTAGAGCTTCAGGTAATGAAGTAATTTACGTCAAGTTTGCTCCTCCCCAACTCACTTTTGTTTACACTTCTCGGGGCCTGAGACAGTGAGGTGTCCTTGATTGCCAGGCCTGGAGAGGAATTGTTTTGTGTGACCAAAATGGGAAAGCAGCAGCTGACACTGTGTGTGGAGTTTAGAGTTATCCACTAAAGAATTGCAGGATTACAAATATACAAAAAATACAAAAGCTAAAATCCTAAGGCATCACTCTGGTACCAAACACCTCTCTGGTACAGAAACCTCTGCTAATGAGGCCTGGCTCATCAAGCCAGAGAAAATGAAATACCCCTTTTTCCCCCCCTACTGTCTCCATTAATGTTCCTTTACGAACTTCTAATGCACCTAATTTTTCAGTGTCCAACTTCAGCCCAAAAGGCTCTGTTGGCATGTCCTTCATCATCATGTTATGTTTATTGCAATTTCACCTCCTTGGAAAAAAAAAGCTCAGAATTTATGCTCCTTTTGGGAAATGGGAGATGAAAGTGGGAGGAAGGGAAGGAAGGAGGGAGGGAAGGAAGGAAGGAGGGAGGGGAGGAAGGAAGGGAGGAAGGGAGGAAGGGAGGAAGGAAGGAAGGAAGGAAGGAAGGAAGGAAGGAAGGAGGCACTTCAGGCACACTCTTTAATCCAGCTCCTGCAGACCTCTGGACAAACCTCATGTTGCACCAGAAAACCTCACTGTGTTTGAAGTAAACACCAGGTGCCACTGCTTTTTATGAGATACACTGAGCTTTACAAACAGGCAAAAAGGCTAGAGAGGTGTCCAGCAAAAATGCAAAAATGCATTCCACAAAGCAGACTGACACAGGCATTTGGAGGTTGTTCAGACAGATAAGGCTAAGAACAGAGCTAATGCTCCGAGTATGAAACATCAATTTGCAATGAAGCACAAGAAATATAACTCATGGCATCTAGGTTTTAAAGCACATTTTATGAAAATATATAAAGGCAGTTGTCTGGCTAAAGACAGTTAGAATTTGTTTACTATGCTGTGCTGTTTTTTGATTTAGGACCACATGCTGATTTTTACACTAAGCAAAAGAACTCAGGGACATCTCTGATGTGGGATTTAGTGGGATAGTTTTGAATTAAGGTACCAAAAAATGAGAGTGACCAAGCCTGTTGGTTAAGGTACAGGTGTTGGTCTCAAACACTGGAGTTTGCTGATAAAGGGTATTAAACTCATAGGCTTTTGTAGTGGTGGTAAAAGCTGAAATATAATAGTACACAAGGAGTGATTCTGCTCTCAGATTGCTGTAATGTGGCGAGCTGCCAGACTCCTTGTGAAAGCAGGACTGGCAATGTGAGCAAAGCGCAGATCCGAGCTGGCAAATGCCTGATTCACAGACTTTGAGTGTGTTGAGCAAAAAGGAGATACAAGAAATTGCTTGCTATAATCTAAACTCAGCTGAAAGGCTGTTCTGATTCCTGTTTGACTGTTTTCCATAGCCAGCTTTTTCAAATGTCTTCTGTTGTTAATTCACTGTCCTTAAATATTCCTTTAATAGTTTTCTTCGTTGCCTTTGAAAAAAATCTTTGATCTCATGGCTTGAAAATATAACTGGCAAAATAAAAATTGAAAGGCTTGTGATATTTTTATGAATATAAGTTTGCTTAATAAATATGAAGGCTGCTCTTCCAGCGTGAGAAGGAAATACAGCACCAGGGCAGCTGCATCTCCTTTTTCTCCACTGATGTTTTTTCTTCTTCTATAGCAGTTGGTGAAAGCTGGAGTTCCTGGTGTCCCAACTCCCTCTGCTCTGCTTGCATCTTTCAGCAGCTACCAAAGATATCACATCATCCCACCACCTCCTTTCAGTGCATTTCTCTCATGCCTCCTCCTTTCTCATTGCATCAAACTTAACCTTATCATCTGCATTCCTTATTATGTTCTCTTTCTGTTGTCTTGCTCTGTTGCATTCCCTCCATTCTGCCTATGGTGGCAGATTCAATTTGCTGATTTCATTTTTGTTTATACCAGATGCTACCCAGAAGCACCCCTTTTCCTCAGGTTCTATGTGATACAAAGAAACTTTGGTAGCAAATGGGAATTCCCTCTTAAAATTTAGATGGGGGGGGAGGGGAAATGGCACTTTTTTGGCAGGCCTTTAAGGCATTCTGAGCTCCAGTTGTGTTTTTGACCAAGCAAGTCAGCTCGCTGTCCCAAACACCTCTTGTTGCCAGTATCCCCGGTGTTCCAGGCTGGATTTATCTGTGGGAGCAGGAGCAGAGGACAAGGCTGGAGGGAGGGAGGCATCCCTGCAAAGCCAGCGTGCTCCAGGAATTTCCACTGGCTCCGTGTCTGCCCGAGCTGTGCTCTCCATCACTTCAACGCTGACCGTGTTTTTGAGGCAGCCTGAAGAATTTGGCACGCGCTCCCTTCTAAATCCCCGAAGTGCTGACAGCCTAAGTCCTTTGGTGATGAGGATCACCCGTTGTGGTTGTTCATATCCTCAGAGGATGGGACAAGTTTGCGCTGTCCTGGGAGCGCTGAGCTCTCGCTGAAGCCTGAGGCTGGGCTGGTCTCCACTGCAGGTCCTCTGCAGGGGGATCACTGTTGCGTTCTCTCTCCCGGATAGAAGCGGCAGGATCTTTGCAGTGGCTCGCGAGATGGTGAGCCGCCGCTTTAGTCTGCGGGAGGGAGTTCAGGGGGTCGACCCCAGACGCCCGGCCCCACGTTGGGCGCCAGCCGTCGCTGCTGGCTGCTGGACCGCCCGGAGGGCCAGCGGGAGACTTGNACCCACCTTCGGAGTTACTTTCTCCAGTGGGAAAATCCACCCATTCAGGCCCCGAAGTGGGCATAGCCACCGCTACAGATCACGGCTGAGCTGGGCGTTCCTGGGGGCTGAGGGGGAGCACAGGGGGCTGCAGCCCTGGGCCCTGGCTTGCCATTCTGTTTGGGGCCACTCAGAGCCCGTTCTCTGTTCAGGGTCGGGGCTCCTGCTGCAGCTGCCCTGAGTGCCTCGAGAAGTAATTCCTGAGACGAGGTGGGTGAAGCTGTCCTGCTGCACGAAGGTTGGCAAGGCAACTTCTGGTGAAGGTTACGGGAGAGAGGACGAGATCCAGAGGCAAGGGGAAGGTGTTGAACTGATTATTAGTGAGCTCGAGGCCCAGGTTGTACATGGGGAAGTTCAAACAGAGAGCTGGAAGTGGCTGACACGGCCAAAACCTTCCTCCTCTCCAGCACAGCAGTGGTGGGATATGACAATGTCCAGCAGAAGTGGCCCTGCCCCTGCTGTGGGTCCACCTGCACAGGCTCCTGCCACTGAGAAACAGCCAGACCCCGGGCAGCCTAAAAACTCCTTCATCTGGTGGTGTATTGGCCTGTTTGTCAGCTCTGAAATTCCCAGGAGAGGACAAAAGTGATGGAAAACACCTATTCCCTCTCCATTTCCAAACAGGTCCTTTCCCCTCTGGGCCTGGGGCCGGTTTGTTGCAAGCTGGGAAGGGAGTCTGTGACCTGATGGCCAGGAGCAGAGAACTCATGCTTCAGCCATCCTCCTGGTGAATTTAAAAAAAAAAAATCCAAAAAATTAAAAAAA
>VZTG01001348.1:475384-533830 GCA_013397845.1 Melanocharis versteri | reverse complement strand
AAAAAAAAAAAAAAAGGAAAATCCAAGAAATGTGGTTACAACCCAGGGAGGAAACTTTTCTAACAAAGCAAGCCTTGAGCAGGAAAATGCTCATACATCTTGCAGGTCACCCAGCATATGAAGAATTTTGGCACCCACTCCCTTCTAAATCCCCAAAGTGCTGACAGTCTAAGTCCTCTGGCGAATCAAACATCAACTCCTGCTTGTCGTCTTTGGGCTGAGAGACTACTGGGGCTACAAACATTAGAAATGGGTTATAAAGATATAAATGAAAAGGCAGAGTCCAGAGAAAAGCAATGCTGTGCTCCAGAGTTAATTTAACCATGTTTAGATCTGGGTGTCCCAAAGGACAGTTGGCCTTCTGTTTCTCAGTGGCTGTCATTTTGAAAGGGGGAAAGAGAGGGACAGCGAAGGAGGAACTTCACCTCAAAGGATCTTCCACGCTAAGGGTGCATATTTTTGCAATATTTAACTTTTGAGCCTGTTTTCTGGGAGCCAGTGGGTGAATGACAATTAGCTGTGCCTCAGGCTAAGGGGGCTCATCGGCTGAGTCACAACAGAGCAGAGGGAGTGACAGATCAGGAGCAAAATCAGTGCTGGTCAGCCTCGAGTGCTGCAGCAGAGGAGCCATTAAACAGCTGCCAAGGGCCACTCACTCCCTCTGACGCTCTCCCATCTTGCTGCATTAGTTACGGGTTCTGACAACCACCTCTCTTGGCTCAAGGGAATTTTTTTTTAAGAAAAATTTCTCTATTTAAATTTCATGCGTTGTGAATCTACTCAGGATCTGCCAGAGGTTAGCTCTACGTTTGACTGACTCGCTTGGAACAAAAATCGTTTTGGGGAATTAACCCTTTCTTTTATCAGCCTCCATCTTGTGAGCAAATGGCACCTAATGCCAGGAAAGGGATGAAGCTTTTCATGGGAGCCTGGATGCCAGGAGAAAGCAGTCCTCGCTTTCCAGGGCTCACACTGCTCGTTCCAAAAGTAGGAATGGCTGTAAACAGAAAGGTTAAACAGTTCTTGGGAAAACTGAGGATGTCTTAACCCACACCACGTTTAATTTGCTTAAAGAAACAATCTTCCCACCCAGAGGTCAAGACTGGTGGAGGATCTGGAGGGAGAGGCATTTACCCAACCAGAGACTGGAGCAGTTCAGAAATGCTTTAAAAATGAAGTAGCAATTGGTGTCAGTAGATCTGCTGTAGATGCACATGAATGCACTTCCGAGCTTTTTTCTGGCATGTGCTTCCCTGTCCCTGGAGTTGGAGATGTCTGTGAGTGTTCTGTGTGTGTAGAGCCCGGTTAATGTGCTCGTTACCTTCCACAAACTGCAGTTTTAGTCTTCCCAAGAATCCTGCACAGGTTTCTGCCATCCCACAGATAGGAGAACGTCTATTTCCTTATGTTTTCCTTTAAAATAGCTTGGCAATAAGTGATCACATATTAACATCTGACAGTGTTGGATCAGATGAGGACAGAATAAAGAGGCTAAAAATCAGTGATGTTCACAGTCCATTTTTCTATTGGTTCAACGAGCAGTTTGGTTTTGTTTGCTTCTACATTTGACAGAATACTGTCAGATTATTGAAATTACTGTCTCACTGTTTATGGGGCAAATAAAGAGCTCAGTACTGTTTGAGTGTGTTGAAATATCTGTGCTACAAAAGATTTTCAAGAGTTTGCCATGGAAATATCTCTCAAGTAGTTTATAAATCTCATAATTGCACTTTTCCTTTCCTTTGGTTTTATATATGAACAGGAAACAGAAACTTGTTTCTTGTGTCTCTGCTTCCTGTAAATGCCAGAGACACTGTGTCATCGTGCCTGAAAAAAAAAAAAAGATGCTGTAATAGTAATTTTTAACCATAATTTATTTTTGAAAAAGAAGCAAAACCATTTTAATCTATACAATTGTTGTTTTTTTCCCAGATCGGCCAATCCTTTCTGCTACAGCTGAGTTAATTTCCACCGTGGATGCCACCAGAATGTTGGAATGAGGAAATCACTGGCACACTCCCCACCCTGAGAGAAAGCACCTGCAGACCTGCAGACACACCGTGGCTGTGCCACCAGGCTCCACAGCCCCTTCTCCTGCCCTGGATGTGGTTTTTTTGTCTGCAAGGTCAGCCCTGATGTGCTGTAGGTGCCTTTGGACCTCCTTCCTCACTCTGGACTGATGTCTGATGCCCGTGGGACCCCTGGCTGACCCTTGTGAGCAGCAGCAGCCCACTCTGCCAGGGTGCCAGGCTGGGAGGGCACTGCCCTGCTGCTCTGCTGATGCTCATCTTTGCAGATCAGCCACTGATACCCGGTAAGATTGTGTACTTATACTCAAATAGATGAATATTGTCTAGGTAAATTCTCTAATATTTTAAAAATCTTGCTCTGTGCATAAAATCCGTGCCTGAAAGAAGTGGTAAATCAAGTATTTCAGCTCAGAAAGGAGATTTATTTTGTTTTCAACAGCGCACATGTCAGTGAATGCCAGGGTAGTGATGCCTTGTTAGGACTACCTAAAAACAGAGGTCAGACAAAATTAAGGGAATAAAAAGCAGTTATATTTATTGAAGGGCCTTCAGGTACATTTTGGGCAGATGAAGCCCCCCAGGGGCTACACCCAAAATGGACCACAGGTCACGGGTTTTCACACTTCTATAAGTTTGGTCCATTTGAAGATTGGGGGTTCATCTTCCAATTACAGCTTCAGGTAATGAAGTCATTTACCCCCAGTTTGCTCCCCCCAACTCCCTTTTGTTTTACATTTCTTGGGGCCTGAGACAGTGAGGTGTTCTTGATTCCCAGGCCTGGAGAGGAATCGTTTTGTCTGCCCAAAATGGGGAAGCAGCAGCTGACACCGTGTATGGAGTTTAGAGTTATACACTAAAGAATTACAGGATTACAAATAAATGAAAAATATAAAAGCTAAAATCCTAAGGCATCAGTAGCCTGCACTGCTTCTTGCTGTCTCCTGCTCTGAGGCTGGCTGGTGTGGCCACAAAGCCAAGTGTGCAGGCTGCTGTCCCTGGGAGCACCGTGGGTCCTGCCTGGCTCCCCTGCTGCAGTGCCACACTGTGCTCTTGACCCAAGTGCCTGCTGCTCCAGGGGAGCCTTTGGGGCACTTCTGCTCCTCAAACCCTTGCCAAACAGGGTAGTGTAGAGATATTAGGGAGAGTTTTGACCNTTTTATAAGTTTGGTCCATTTGAAGATTGGGGGTTCATCTTCCAATTACAGCTTCAGGTAATGAAGTCATTTACCCCCAGTTTGCTCCCCCCAACTCCCTTTTGTTTTACATTTCTTGGGGCCTGAGACAGTGAGGTGTTCTTGATTCCCAGGCCTGGAGAGGAATCGTTTTGTCTGCCCAAAATGGGGAAGCAGCAGCTGACACCGTGTATGGAGTTTAGAGTTATACACTAAAGAATTACAGGATTACAAATAAATGAAAAATATAAAAGCTAAAATCCTAAGGCATCAGTAGCCTGCACTGCTTCTTGCTGTCTCCTGCTCTGAGGCTGGCTGGTGTGGCCACAAAGCCAAGTGTGCAGGCTGCTGTCCCTGGGAGCACCGTGGGTCCTGCCTGGCTCCCCTGCTGCAGTGCCACACTGTGCTCTTGACCCAAGTGCCTGCTGCTCCAGGGGAGCCTTTGGGGCACTTCTGCTCCTCAAACCCTTGCCAAACAGGGTAGTGTAGAGATATTAGGGAGAGTTTTGACCAAAAGTGGCAAGAAATGTATCATTCTGGTTGTCTGTATTTGCTTATTGTTTGTACTCTTGTGGAATATCTAAGGTAACCAAGCTTTGCTTTAGCCCTTCACATTCCTGAAGAGCAAGAAATATCCACACCAAGGTGAGTGACATGCAGAGTCAGGCTCCTTCTGGATGAAAGCTGGTGGGCTAATCTTGTAATCCAAACAAAAATCAAAGTAAAAATCCCCTTTCTGCAATTGCTTATCTGAAATACTCAGCCGAAACACTCTTCTATCAACTTCAGCAAGGGGTTCAATGGTCTTCAAAGGTGTTTCAGCTTCTCAGATCAAGGTGGGTTTGGTTCTGCCAATGAGATAAACTTGCAGCTGCAGGAAAGTCAAAGACTTTGTTGAAGCAGGAAATGGTCCTTTTAGTTCCACATGCAAAGGCACCTTTTGATGTGGCTGCTGAACTGGGTTCATCAGAAGTAAAGGCTAATCTTCCCCTTGACATTTACCCAGTTGGTTGATTATTTCTCTCCTGAACCATCCATGGGGAGCATTGCAGAATTTTATAAATTATTTCCTGGAAATGCTCAAGATTAAGAGGTTTTTCCAATTCCTAATTTAAGCTCTGCACATTCATAATCGAGATCTTACAAGGTAAAGGAAAAAAAAATTAAAAATCGAACCTGGTAGAGCTCACTGGGAGGAAAAAATAAATATTGATGAAACAAAACATTTTACCTGCAGTGGCCAGAATTCTCTTGACTGTCATAAAGCCTCTTCCTGAGATTAACTGAAGGCTAATGTGGCAGGAGGATGAGCTGGAGGTCTGTGCAGCAGCTGGTGTTGATGCAGAGCTGTGTATTGACATTATTGCAAACCTTCCACTGCACAGAGCTGCACCTGAACGAGGGAATTCACCGTGCATCCTCTGCTGAAGAAAATCCTTTCAATTTCCTCTATGGCAATTTATCTGAATTTTCTTTTTAATTGTTTTGGAAGCACTCTGTCCCTATGAGAGGAGTACCTGTGAAAAGGAAATAGTTATTAGGGTATATATAGTTAAATATCCATGCATATGTATGTTTTATACTGAAATAACAGTGGGAGATAACAGACCCATGAGAGGTCAGAGTCCCACTACATAGATTGAGTGGGAAGTAGTCATTGTCCCACAGGGTTGACAACTCTGTGAAGACAGAAAAAAGAATAATTCCTGTCCCTATTTTTAGGGAAATTGATGAAAAGCAAACATAAGGATTCTGATTTCTTTATTATACAGATCTGTATAAGCCTTGAAAAGGGATCCAAATTTCAAATGAATTCTTTCCTTTTAAAAATCTGGGCATAGGCATTGCAGTGCAGGTACTAGATTGAGAGGTTTTCTTTAAATCCGGGTCCAAATCTAGTGTCAGCCAGCTCTCTGTAGGGCAGCAAACAAGCAAACTCCCATCCCAGAGCTTACACCTCTCGAATCTCTCCAGTGGTGCTGCTGTGACCCAGAAATGGGCAACTACAGAGCACCTTCTGGGTCATTGTGTCCAGCCCTGTCCTGCTGCCATCCACCCCCTCCAACCCCACCTGGAAACTTATCCAGCCTCATCTAAAACTGAATAGATCCCTAGTGGCAAAGCTGTCACCACATTCTCTTCCCTCTGTGATGTCAGAGGAGGCAGTTCAAAGAAAAATCTGCGGTTTATTCACACTTATTTGTCCTCTGTCAGTGTTGTCCTTTAGCACAGGTTCTTCTCCTTTCCCTGTTTGCCCTCCTCTTTCCCAGCGCCTCTTTGTGTCACAATAACGGACACGGCCCAGGGAGGAAGGAGAGATCCAAACTCAGGAGTAACTAGATAGAAATGCCTTTATTTATTTATATACAGAAGGGTTTTATACCCTAGGTCGTAGAAAGTCATTGGATCTTAGCTGACCACCCCTCAGGGTGATTGGCTAGATCCTAAAAACACACATTTCCTAAACAGTCCTTCAGACTAACAATAACAAAGTGTAAAAACACCTCACAGGTGCAAGATAGAAGAATTATTTACAAAAGCTCTCTGGCTGTTTTGCAGCTAGCTCCGTGAGAAAGTGAGAATGCTCACGGACACAGGCAGACACTGAAAAATCTCTCTGCCACCAAGCTTTCAGCTTCCACACTTTGGATCTACTGGGCAAAGTAAAGTTGTAGAAACAAAGCTGAGTTGTGGCTTTGCAAGGCTGCAGGAGCTTTATTCACACATTTTCCTATCAGCTCCCCTCTCCCCAGCCCATGGGATGCCCAGAGCCCCTCTCCACATCTCTTGCAGGTGGAATAGGTCATTGCCCAGGTGGGCTGGTCAGCCCCAGAAATGGCTTCTTATGCAGGCACTCCCTTCAGCAGGAGATCCAAGGTCAGTTCCCTTCTGCATCTGAACAGTTATTTCCCATCAAACAGAGACCAAACCACAAGGTATTCCCGCCTGGTTGTATTTTCAGGTACTGTTGCAGTCAGTGGAAGAACCCAAATGTTCAAATGGAGTGGCCCTACCCCATCACACTGCCCTGAGTCTCGAGCACTAGGACAGTCATTCTCTTTCCTGCCCTGTGTCACTGCTACCACAGCTGGGGAGAGCCTCACCTCCCCTCCCTGCAAGACACAAATCAGGAGCTGTCTGGAGAGCTCCCTGGTACACGTGTCCTCCTTTTCCCTGGAGCAGAAGCAGGAACTGCACTCAGTTCTCCCTATCCCAAGGGAAAGACAGGCACTGCATCGAAGTGAACGGCTTTTTCTCGGTTTGATGGCATGAAGAATAACTGCAGTTGGATGGCTGCACCAAACAGCTTCAGATCAGCCTGGACTGGGTTTTGCTTGAGGTCCTTAGGCCTGATGCACTGGGGACTAAAAGCTGGGAAAAGAAGAGTGACCAGCTCTGCTTCCCTCTCTGTTTGTTGAGTCAGCTCTGGTGGTTCAAGGTTTCTGATCCCAAGGATTCTGATTCTTACTGCAGCGGGCACAACTCACTGTTGCCACACAAATCAGTCCCACGATGAGCAGCTCGAGGTATTTTTCACTTCGATCAGTGAGCAGGGCAGATTTTGAAACAGTATTCCTCTCTTCAGGTTTTGTAATACATTTCCCACAAAGTTAGCTCTGGAGAAGTAATAGCACAAGGTCAGTTAAACTTGTTATATGAATATTACACTTGGTAATGATCTGAACTTTAAAAAATATCTGCTTCCCATTTCAGAAATGAGGCAGTTCAATTCCTTCCTACGTTTCATTTGTTTTAAGGCAGAGAATGGAAGTGGTATCAATTTTTCTGCCAGCATATTAAACCATGTTTTTATTAACAAGTAATTGCATTGAGTCTTGGAAAGCATTAGCAGCAGCAGCAGCAAAAAGTACTTCTGGAAAGAAGAAAAATGTTTTTTAGAGTCCTTTGAATAAAATTGTAAAACTGCTCTAGCAAGATATTTCCCTTCCTTCAGCATAGGATGGGAGAATTTTATATAGGTTATACACCTGAGAGCTATTTTAAGTCCCATTTTGAACTCAAGTAATCTATGAAGTGAATGTTCATCTGGGTGAAAAGACACCCTGTCCTTATTTTTCTAGACAAAACAAGTACAAAATACCTGAATGCTTAACAATTTCAAGTGAAATTCAGAGGGAACTCCACATTTGAGTCATGTGTGGAATCATTTTATTTCCAGTTTGGGACTAGTATGGATCAGCAGGGACAGGGAGAGGTTGATCTTCCCTGGGGTAATTTTTCCAGGACCATTTCCTATGTGGATGTAGTTATAACCATATAAAGGTGCCAGTGGATTGGGAAAAAAGCTATTGGTACACGAGACTGAAATGTGATGTGATTAAATGAAGCAATCATCTACCTCATCAGGGAGAACAGTGAGGAGAGACTTTATTACACTGTGTGGTGAAGCAAGAGAGAAAACCATGAGCTGACGAGACCTCTGATCTTGCAAAGGAGAGCAGAGCAAAAGTAATGGTTGGAAGCTAAAGTCAGATAAAATCCAGTCGAATTGGGTTTTTTGAGTGAGTGACTGGGACAGTCTGCTGTATGCTGCACCTCTGAAGGAGGCTGTACCTCTGAATTTTGAGTTTGTGAAAAACACCAGGTCCTGAGCTCGGAACAGGGCGTGTCCAAGCGTTATAGCCTGAAAATAAACAGGATTCTGACTGCACATGAGGCAGTCCTCATGGGCTCTCATGCTCGAAGGGTTCCCTCTAAAGTTTAATCCAGCACGGAGCTGCCATTCCTGCAGCCATGAGTTCAGTGAGCTGCGGTGGCAGCCGTGTTAGCAGAAGTGCAGTGACAGGACGATGGCTGCAAGCAGCTGCAAGTCAGAACTCTGGAGAAGGTGTTAAAATAGGCAGGTGGGACCAGGTGACCCACTGTGGTCCCTTCCAACCTGACCCATTTGGTGATTCTGTAGCATCTCAGGTTTTCAGGAGGCCCCTCTGGATCACGTGGCACAACACCGAGCAATATTTCAAACAGAATTCCCTTTTTTTAGGTTTTGTGAGTCATACATTTAAGTAATGCAAGTAAGACTTTCCTGGAGAGGGAGCCAAAAAAATAAAGGAGGTTGAGCTACAGTAATGGTGTTTGTGAACAGTGGAAACTGATGGGCAGGGGCACAGCTGATGGTGAGCCAGGGTGGTCAGGGAGGCTTTCCAGCTCAATTTGCCAAATCCAGCAGCTTGGGAAAGCCCAGGTCATTTGGTGGCATCATTTCAAGCCAGCAGCCAGTGTAGGGTGGCTGTGAAGGGGAACAGAGCTCTGAAACCTGTCCTGTTATTGATGTGGAGACTGTAGCATTCTTCCCACTGTTTGGGAATGTCTTAAAGCCTCGGGGTGGGGATGGGCACCCCAAACACCTGTCCTTTTGTTCTTCTTTCTGCAGTCAAACTTCATGTAGAAATTTCTCTGGAAGGATCTAGGGACTGACAGAGTGCCTGCCCCTCTGAGTCCTAGTGGCAAACTGCCCACTGACCTCGACAAAACCAGGATTTCATCCTTGCTTTTTAGAACAAAAGAACAATGTTCCGGCCTGACCAAAACATTCAGTAAGTTTTTAAGCCCGAGCTACCCCATGGGAACAGTTCCCTCCTCTATCGCCTCCTTCTCCATCCAAATGTACAGTTTTATTTTAAAAGCCTCTGCAGGCTCCTGCAGCAATTTTGTAATTTGAGGTTGGGGGAAGCTGAAGTTTTCTAAAGGAATAAAGAACCAGTTTGATTAGAACATGGCAAACCACTCAATAGGTCTTAAAATACATCTTTTGTGCAGTGTTTATAGCACCTGTTGGCACAGCTGGGACCTTGTGGGTTTCTTTAGGTTTGTTTAAATCATTCTGATAACACTAAAACAGTTGGTAACATCGAAAGCCAGGGCTCAGACTTCAAGTCTTTTTTCACCTTTTCTTGCAATGAAGCCCATTCATATTAAGGTTAATATCAGAAAGTAGTCAGATGATGAGAATATACCTTACCCCTGGATTTTGTGGTGGTGGAATTTAATCAAAGTTCATCCACAGTCTGGCTGGATGTGTGGGGTCAGTATGGGAGTACTGCAGAGTGAGCACTCGGCTGGAGTGCCTGGCTCTGGCAAGAACCAGGTCTAACCAAGCTGTTTCATTTAAGGAATAGACTGGACTCCAAGTCCTTCCCATCCACGGTGCAACACGTGTTCCTCAGCCACCAGAGGCTGGCAGGAAATACGTGAGGGATGCACAAAGTAAGGCAGGTGAAAGCAGACAGATGGGAATTTCACATATTCTAAAATCATGTCTGCTTTCAGAAAACAGGCTGTGAACTCTGCTCGTTATTTTTAGCCAACCTGATGAAAGTGTGTTCTTGATAAGGAACAGCCTCTAATGGGAAGGAGGGAGGGAAGGAAGGAGGGAGGGGGGAAGACAGGCCCAGGGCAGGTTGTTATTAAGGCCAGTTTGGTTGGCAGCTGTAAAAGTAAATAGTAGTGCTGCTCTTGCTTAACAAGCAGCAAGTGGGGGGATTGAACAAACTCGCAGATCATTAAACAAAGGAAAAGTTCACTCAACATCAAAGTGTGGTTTGGTGTTTAATTTGTGCTGTAACAAAAGCGGGGGAAAAAGCTGAGACTGAATATTTCTGCAGTGTCCATCAGAGCTGCTCGGGAGCACCAGGGCCACAGAGAGCAAGGGTTTGTGTCACTCCTCATTCCTGTGGGGACGTCTGCAGGAACATCTGCCTCCTCAGACATAATTTATCTACCAAGTCCCACTTTTCCTGTAAAATCCTGTCATTCAGAGAGCCGGGGACAGGTATTTACAGCTCAGGCAAAGGGCTGCATGTGGATTAATCCACTGTGGAAGTCCCAGACCACGTCCCCAGTGTGACATCATGCCCCTTACCCAGCCTGTTTCTTCCAGAAGGCAATGCAAGGACTGCTGCCAGTCACGTTGCCTGATCATCCATCTGATCATCACATTGCCCTGAAAATCTAGAAATCAAAGGTTCAACAAAATTGCAACTCACATAGGGCTGTTTGTGGCTCCTGTGTGATTTGAATGCTATCCACTCCATGTGGGTGAAGGCTGTGCTCTCTCCTGTGCAGGGATGGATGTGAGTCCATAATCCTCACATTTACCTATTCAAAAAGGGGAACAGGAATTCTGTAATATTCCCTTTACTGCAGTCTAAAAGAGAAGAAAGCTCATTATTTACCTACAGCATCACACTTCCTCTTGGTGTTACATGGGTGTGTTCCTGCTCTCTCACTCCTACCAAAATCTCTCTGACTGAGCCTCTAGTTCAATCCAGAGACTTAACAAGGGGGGAAAGTGGTAAAGGTGATTTGTAACTTACAGAAAGACTGCTGGAAAGAAAAGGTTTGCAATAAGGATGCTCTGGTACTTCAGAGAAAACTAAATATTTATTTTTTACAGCTTTTTGTAATGCAAATGTTCTGTGCCAAAGCCTGTGGAACCTTGTGTATTAATCACTCTGACTATCCAGATTTTTATTTTAAGGCTTGGTCCCTTAGCTGCTTGGAAAGAAGCATAAATATGTGATTTAAAGCAGAGGGGATGGAGCACTTGTATACAACAAAGGATACAATTATATCTCCTGCAATTTAAAAAGGAAAAGTAAAGACATTTGATTTCCTCTCACCGATCACAGCTGTTCAGAAAGATGGCCATCTGATTACTTTGTGCTTGGAAATGACTAGAACAGCCTGTGCTGGCTTTTTTTGTTATTATTACTATTATCTTTTTTTCCTTCTTCTCTCTCCTGCCTCTTGCCCATAACAGAGCTGTGGGAAATCATTCGAATAGAAATCCCAGCACTAGTGATAATCAAAGAACTATTCTGTTCTTAATTCAGAATCAAGCAAAAAAAAAAAAACTTCTTTTTTTTTTGCCTGTTCTCTGCTTTAAATGTAACACACGATGGCCACCTCTGCCATTCTGGTTCATTTTGGGGCAGATGATGATGATGAGGGTGGTTGATTGCGGGGGGGAGCAGGGGCTGCCCCTTCTGCACACCAGCACGGGAGTCTCACAGCCTGTTTAAGCCAGCAGCAATGTTTTATCTCCCTCTCCCAGCAGCAGAACCACTGCAGGAATATCTCAGGATCGCTCTGCTGGGCTCGGCAGGATTGCTGCCCCAGCCCACCAAGGGCATTCTCTGTTTTGTCATGACTCCAGTTCCTCACCTGACTTTTTTGCCTGTCTTCTCTCCACTTCTTGGACCAAAAATCGCACTGCTCACTGATTTTCAACTGGAATGTCACACGTCATTTAGGTTTTCCTTGCAAGACAATCTAAAGTGTTTGTAACTTTCTGTGATGAACAGAAGCCAGATAGGAGAATGGACTCTGTGTCTCTGCTCTTGTCATCAGCACCTGGTCCAGGAGGTTCTGCTGGAAGAATTCTGCCCCATCATTTCCTGCAGGATAGATTTGAGGCAGCTGCTGTGGTTTGCAATGAGGTTGAAAAATTATTCGTGTGAATTTTCGGGGCTCTTTTTCAGTCTGTTAGGGCTGGGTTTGAGGCCACTCCTTCACAATCCCATTCCCATTTCTAGTTCAGGAGTGTGTTTATTATCTTTCAGCACCTGCACAGCAGCCAGCCCTGGGGAATGAGGAGAATATTCTTTGTGTTTTGATCCTCAGCTCCTTTTCAGAGCTAATAAATAAGTTAGCTGCTGGTTTATGTACTGGTTTGGAAGCCAACACCATTCAAAGGTGTATTTCACTGGTGTGGGTAATTAGCAAACATTACCCAGCATTATAATTTGCTGTTTGTTTTCTCTCTGAAGCAAACGGATATAAATTGTTTAAAAGGGCAAACCTGTTCAAGAGAAAAGCATCCAGGCACCCAAACACAGCTTCTAGCAGTTAAGGAGGTATTATTGCCATGAGCAGGGTAAATGGAATTTTTAAACCGTGCAGCTGCCAGCGGTCACCGTGGTCTCCTGGAAAGGCAGCAGGCTCTGGGCTGGACTGGAAACTGCCCTCTGCATCACTCAGATTGTTTATTTTGGAGGTCCCATTGTCACTGCTGGTATTTTAAGTGAGCCTGCCTGCCTGCATGTTGGAGTGGGAAGGGCCAGAGACAGGAGTTGTTCAATGAAACAGCATTCGGACTCGAAAGCACGTGTTTGTCAAAACCGAGCTTGTTGTCTAGGTGTGCATCCCCATCAGGGCACCTCTCAGGGGCTGTTCAGCTTGGGACAGACCCCTGGTGGTCCCCACACCCTGCCTGGCCCCCAGCCCAGGCCCTGGAGCTCTGCAGGCTCTGTGAGCCCAGGGCAGGACTGTGCTGGCCGTCCCCTCTGAGCTGGGCACCCCACGATGCCCAGGCACGGCGCTGCACGGGCAGAGGCCAAGCCTCTGAAATCCCAAGCCCACCCTTGGCTTGACTGGCTTCCATCAAGCATTGGAGCTGCTCTTTTACTGGACTTGTCTCAGGTTTTGACATCCAGTAATCAGGTCTCAGATAAGCCTTGGGATGTGCTTTCGTTTCAGAATCGAAAAAAGAAAGAATCGGTTTGTAAGTGAAATTTGTTGGGTTTTCTCTGCTGTGGGAGAGATCAAAGCTTCCGGTTTGTTCCGAAAGAAAACAATTTTTCTGCTTTTAAAGCAGTTTTGACTTCACTCTGAAGAGACATTCCTGCTTTCAGCCAGCTGCCTGATACTCTGGAGTTGTAGTGAGGTCACTGCCCCTGCTCCAATGCTGCTCCAATTTCTGCTCCCCAGTGCAGAGGGACAGAGCCACCCCTGCGAGAGACTGTCATGAATGTTTACACAGTTTTAGCTGAACTGAGAAAAAGACAATAAACCAGCCTACAGTCTCATTTATAATAAACCCAGTGGGAAGGAAATTAAAGTGACAGCATCGAAGTTTTCACTCTCTCCTGGTGACATTTAGTCGTGGGGTTACACTTGGTAAAGGCAAAGCAATCAGCCGAGTACACAGCCTCATCCAGCCCCATTTCATGCTGCAGAGCACTGCCAGTGAGCCAGCCAGTTCCTTTTCTCCCTCATCCAGGTATGCCATGCATTTCATTAGTCCCCTGTCATTCTGGTGCAGACAATGATATAATTGAATTTAAGCAAACTAGACTACAGTCTCCTATGGTCTAGTGAATATTTATGTCACTCAAGCGTCAGGAGACCTCTGGAGGGGTTTGGAGTTTTGTTCTTTTTTTTTTTTTCCTTTCCTTAAATACTTCAAAAAACTCAAATGTCAATGACATTTTCTGTACTAAATGGTTCTAATAGAGCTGCACAGAGATTTGGGTGGCCGTATGCTTTTTGAAGAAACAGGATTAAGTTTTACCTGGAAGGCAGAGCCATGAAGCTCCCCACAGGCATCTCAGGAAATGCTGATTCTTCCTGACTCGGGTGGATAAAAGATTATGACACAAATGGTTACTTTTAAAGGAAATATCTCCTCCTCAGAGGATAAGATTTTAGCTCTGATGTAATACTAACAAATTAACAATCTGTTTCTCAGATTGGGAGAACTGTAGGGATGTAACGTTATATGCTGCTCAGGAAATTGGGAAGGGAGAGCAGGGGAAGGATGCTGTGGCTTTCACCTGAGGTGTGGAAAATTGCCTAAGCTGCTGGTGAATAGGGCTGGGTTCTTGGCTGCATAAATGTGTTGGTTACAGTTTACAGTAGGAGGAATATGGGTGCAGGTAGTTTACCTAGAGCTGGACTTCGATTTGAGCAATCATTTTATGGAAAACAATGGAAACGGTGGGGAGCTGCTTGTGATGGAGCTTCTCCTCCACGGGCAGTTCTCATTGCCATCTGCAGGACCCAGAGGTGTTTTTGAGATCCACAACTGCACGAAGGCTGAAATGAGTCTGCTCAAAGGTTCAGGTTGACCTGGAGCATGGAGAATCAATCCCAGACTGACTTCAGCCCAGGGACACGAACAACTTGTGGCCTTCACCTCCTGGGAATGGTGGGACTTTCCAGAGGGTGCTTAAGCAGGCACTGAACTACAGTAGGCTCCAAGGAGATGTTATGGTGGATCTCATGTCCAGCTCGTTAGAAGAGCTAGCATTTAGGAACTTCTTGTGCTTTTCTTCTCTTTCCTTTCATTCTTTTTCATCTGACTGCAATAGCCCTGGTGAGCTGGCAAGGACCAGGCACTGAGAACACCTCCCTGAGTGGTTCTGATAGCTGAGGCCCTCTCCCTCTGCATTAAACTTTCATGGTTTTTAGAATAAATATTGCTTGCATTCTTCTGTTGAAATAAAAAGCAAACTTCCATAGTAAAGTAATTAGGATGTGGGTCATAGGTTGTTATATAGCAAGTCAGACATTATTTAACTTTGCAGAAAATCCTGTGCTAGGCCTTTTATCAAGAAAGTCCATTTGTTTTTAAAAACCCTTAATCGATAAATCCTAATTAAAATTATATGTCAGATAACTAGTAGTCCTTAAGATTTTGGTATTATACCCAGGAGGATTCTGGCTTACTGATGACATAAGTGTATTTATTTACTGACTAGATCAATAGCCTGCTTAATAATTGGTTTTTTTGCCAAGGTTACAGGCATTTGGCTGGAAATAATTAAAACTGTTTGTGATGATGGATTTTTTTTGAAACCTGCTGTAATACCTGCAGGAACTCCTGCCTGGGTGCCTCGAGTCTCAGACAGAGCTGTGTTTAGTTTCGTGTGCAACACAGGCCCTTTCTAATAATTAGATTTGTTTCATTTTCTATGACCTGCCTTCCAAAACTTGCCACCCATGTGGCCACAGGATGTGCCCTAAAGCTGATGTGGGGAAGCATATCACGTTTACAGCATTTCCAGTTTGAAATGTGGTGACATTTGTCTGCAGTGGCCGGTGGGAAACGCTGAGGTTTTGTAGGGGGTTTTGATGCAAGGAACTTTGAAGCTTCTGGGTGAGCTCTGGACAGGGTTCTGTGACACTGCAGGATGGCAGTGTGGATAGGGATCTCCTTTCATTTACAGCATTTCTGAACTGCCCTGTGTGGGTATTTTTAAGGAGTGCTGTTCCCTGGAGCCAACATACAGAAGATGGTGAAAATGATTAAAAAGTCCTGCTTTGAAGGACCATGTTCTTTCATCAGCAAGTCTTAGTGAGGGTGGCTGGTAAATCCCTGCAGTTCTGCCAGGATCAAACCAGCAGCAGCAGAGGTCTCAGCCAAGGAGTGACAGAATGGCTATGAGAAGCAAAAAATCAGGGGAAAATGGAAAAATCCGAAGAGTAGCTAGTCTTTATTTTGTGACAAAGAGGCTCTGAGAAACATTAGATGCTTCTCTGAATTGTAGTTCCAGAAACTTCCTCAAACCAGCAAAATGACTAAGAATTCATCTGGTTTCATATCACATGAGAAATCCCATTTAGTTTTGGGAGGCTAACTACTGTGCACTGGATTTCTTTTCGTGGATAACTTTCCTTGGTTGTTAATTCCAGAGTAGTTTGTCACTCAGTGAGGTGCACACCTGAGACCTCCTCCTCCTCCTGTCCTTGGCAGGGGCTGTGTCAGCAGATCCCCTCTCTCCAGCAGTTTCTGTGCAGTGAATCTGCTCCAGGCAGGGCTTGTTATGCTGGCACACGCCCTCGCCGTGTCGCACAGCTCCCTAATAAATACGGCTGACTTCTGCATCCCAGCCTTTTCCCAGGGCATCTGTGTGTGCACAGAAGCCAGCCATACATATTTATTACCGAGATGGAACAATAATTAGGAGATGTTTCATTTGAATTGCGCTCCTCACGCTGTCGCTCGGTGTTGGGCACAAATGTATCGGGGAGTAAACGCGGCTTGATTGCAACGACAAAGGAAGAGAAGAAATATCTCTGGTAGGAATAGAGTCTCCAAACTGATCACAGTGATAGCTTTTATCATGCTCTTTCTTCATCCCTTTTCCCGTAGGTTAAGACTCAAGTCATTGATGCAATATCCCAGAAATAACATTTCAGTCTATTCCCAGACGACATCCTCAGCTGTGAATTTGGAGGCACTTGCACATAAATTACAGGGAAAGCTTATAGGAGCGTAAAGTATTTTCAGTAAAACCTAAACCCTTTGACTTTTAAGCTTGCTCTTGACAAACATCCCAACTATCGAAAAACTAGAGCACATCCTCAGAGAACGGAATCTTTCAGTCTTCTTAATCATTTAAAAAGAGAAAGATATCGCAGATGGGATGGTTAGAAATGAGCAGCCTCTTGAATGCCAGTGTATCGTGTCATCCAAGCAAGCAGTTGACTTTCTCAGATTTAATCCTGCTTTTTTTCCACATCCCTAATTAAAACTGAAGAGTAAAACACAGATCTTGTGCTTAAAACATATAAAAATACATATGCACACGTACATTTATTCATGCATTTATATAAAGGAATTAGCGTGAAAATGTGTTTTTCACTGGAACTCTAATACCTCCAACAGGAAAAGCCATCAGATCCTTGAATTAATCTTTCTCTGACAATATCATAAACCTAAAGAACTACTTAGACTAAGTGCTTGCTTTTACATGGCTAAATTTAGGTAGGATAATTCACTCTTAAGAGCTGGATTTGCATAACAAGACAATGGCAGTTAAGCACCTAAATGCCTGGAGCAGATTTTCCAGCTTCCTTGCATCCCAAAGCTGTCATTGATCTCTGTGCAAGGTAAATTCTAGGAAACCAAAACCCCATTTGTGGATACAAAACATGTTGCAAAGACATGACCTAAAGTTTGTTTTCTCGTTTTGAGCCCATTTGCACAGGTGATGTCATGATGATTCCCACAATTAATAGTTAATAATTGCCCTTCTCAACAAAAGAGCCTCAGAAAGGTCTGCACAAGGAGCTGAAGTGATGGGAACACAGTCAATGCAGCCTTGCTGGAATCAGATTGCCACAAAAGCATCCTAGGGGCTCTTTAGTTAGGGTCAATCTTCAACACAGAGGCCTAAAGCAAAGCAAATCACTTCTCATCAGGAGAAGGAAAGTAGAAACTGAACTTCGTGTGCTTTGAACATGTGGCTGGGGTAGGAAAAGCCTTTTTCACCGATTTAATTGAGTTAAAAATAAGTATTTTCTTTGAAGTGTTCCTTGGCATGTCTCAAGTTACAAGATTATTTCATAAAAGCTAATGCAGTCAAACTATGCATCCAGAGCCTGCTGCTCCTTGCTTTCAAAGACTCTCAGGCATCCTCATGGGAGCATGCCTAGTAAAAGTAACATTTTCTCCAGTTAACCAGAAAATAGAAAACCAAGGACAACCCGTCAAAAACCAGCATCAATTTCACAGGATGACAACTTATGTGTTTGGAAGGCATTGCTTTTTGCGTATCTGTAGGACTGACAAAGTCAAACTAATAAATAACCATGAAGCAGCTTACAAATGTTTTTTCATCTTTGCACTGTCTGTGTGCTGTGGCTGGCTTGGTGGCAGACAACTGAGCTTTGCTACACCCGTGAGACCCTGGGATTTTCAGCTCTCCAGGGACTGGCCAGTGCACAAGCACTCTTGCTCTTGAAGCCTTCAGGTTCAGCTTTCTTGGGTTCAGTCTCTCTCGCAAAATTTGCAGAAACTGGCTCCTTTCCTTCCAACCTTCAGATCACGCGTTCACAAATTTGTTGTTTTGAAGAAAATAAGCCACAGGCTGAGCAGAACAGATGAAAGCTGTTCCCTTTAGTATTTTAAACAATGCAGGTGCTGTGAGGGAATCCTTGTCTCTGTTTCCTCCTTGCTCGGATGCATCAGGGGTTGATCCTGATCCTTTAAGCACGCTAGGACTTGTCCTCTCTGCTCCCATTTCTTCCTGTGCAGTTTTGGGGTTGGGTTCAGGTTTCCATAATAGCAGCAGACCCTTTAGTGAAGAGAATGGGTCTGCCCTGTCAAAATTCACTCTGGCTTTCTCCTCCCAGACTGGCAATTACATTTTCTGCCAGGAGATTAGCCGCTCGCTTGCCCCCCTGAGGTTTGCTCTGGGCACTGGCCAGCTCTTTGAACAAAAATGTGTCCTTCTGACTAAAAGCTTATCAAGGCTGTCCAGCCCTGCTCTGCGAGCCTTTTGCAAAGGAGAGGAGTCTCTCCTGGCACTGCCAGGGATCTCTGGCCTGGCGGGTTTCCAGAGGTTCTGCTGGAGGTGTGGAGGAGATTTTGCTCTCAAGGACAGCCGGGCACAGGGCAAAGCACAGCACCAAGCAGGCAGTGGATGGAGAACAGTGCATCAGGGTGCAGCCACTGTTCATCCTGAAAGAGGAGCAGGTGCTCCACAGCAGCAGTTTTCAGTGGTAACACCCCCAAGCATTTTTGTGCCAACTCGTTCTTCAAAACTTGACCCTGCACCGTCCCGTTGGATGTTGGGCAGGTGTAAGGAAGCATTTGGTACCTGCTGCTTTGGATATCCAGGTGGAAAATACTGGAAACGTCCAACTTCGTGTCATTCTGGTCCACGATCCATTTCTTAGACAGAAATTGGATTTTCCCTGAAATCTGTTCTTATCATCGGATTAGATCCTCTCCCAAGAACTATGCAAATGAGAGGACTCAAACTGTATGGATTGGTACCTGTCACAGAATTGGTGTTGTCCCTGTGAATTATCATTTATGAACACTGGACAGATCTGAATAAAATAAACCTTAAGTCGTCTCAGAAATAAAAAGGGATATGCAGCCTGTGTCCTTAATAACCTACTGCAGTGAGCTCAGCTACTGCTTCTTAATACTGAATATTCATGAAGTCATTAAATGAATAATTGGGATACATTTACACTTTATTACTGTTATGGAATAGCCTGGGCACCTTAATAAGATGCTGATGATTCATTTTGGCATGACAGGAAGAGGGTGCAGAGGGAATTTGTCAGTGTGACTTGCTAATGCAAAAATAATTGTTCCATTTTCCAACTTTAATGTCAAGAAAGACACTGATGTTTAAGAGTGATTCTGCCTCACAGTCCCTTTCAGTGGGTAGCAGAGATTTGTACAGAGCCAGTGCTCTTTCTGTGTCTGCAGTAAATAAAGAACTGGGGAAAGGAGGCAGAAATACTCCCCCCAAAAAACTCAGAAATGACTAAGAGCTCCTGTATGGTGCAGAGCAATTCTGATGCACTTGATAAATGAGAAGGATTAGATAAGTAATCTGATTAGAATGTAATAGTGATGGAAGGAGCTTTCCATTACAGTGAGACCTTGACTCTTGAAATATAATGAAACTTTTATGGATCAATTTAATTATAAGTGAGCTATACAAATATTTACCACAGCTAGATATTGAAAAGTTACATTCCTCTACTGTAAGCCAGCTCCATGAATATATCTGCTGTAAAGATACAAGAAGATTTCCGAAGGCAGTAGAAATGAAAATTTAAACGAAAACTAGGTTTAAAACCTGCGTTGACTCAATCCAGTGTGCTTATTTTTGTGATTTTTAGTCACGGTGATGCCTTTTTGGGCTACCTAAAAACAGAGGCCAGACAAAATAAAGGGAATAAAAAGCAGTTCTATTTACTGAAGGGCCTTCAGGTACATTTCAGGCAGACAAAGCCCCCCAGGGGCTACACCCAAAAACAGATGATGAATCACGGGTTTTCATACTTTTATAATTTTGGTCCATTTGCATATTGGAGGTTAATCTTCCAATTACAGCTTCAGTTAATGAAGTAATTTACCCCAAGTTTGCTCCCCCCAACTCACTTTTGTTTACATTTCTCAGGCCTGAGGCAGTGAGGTGTCCTTGATTCCCAGGCCTGGAGAGGAATTGTTCTGTCTGACCAAAATGGGGAAGCAGCAGCTGACGCTGTGTATGGAGTTTAGAGCTATCCACTAAAGAACTGCAGGATTACAAATATATGAAAAACACAAAAGCTAAAATCCTCAGGCATCAGTGGTCACCTCCCACATGCTGTCTCCCTGTTGAGTGCCACTGGTTTTCCATGAGCCATGAGGCTTCTGGCCAGCAGCAGGGCTGAGCCTGGGCTGGCCTGGCCACCACGAGCTCTCCGTGGGCTGTGTCCCATGCCCTGGGGGACACCGTGGCTGCTTTAGGGAGAGGAAAAAAGCTGCCACAGGAAGAAGGTGGCCTTGGCAGCGTCTGTGTGTGTGAGCAGCTCCCCCAGGACCTGCGGGTGTCAGCCAGAGGTGAGCGTGGCACACGGAACACACAGATAAATGCGGATTCAAGCCTTCAGGCAGCTCACACACAAGAATTTCCAGAGCATGAACTCTACATCTGGCAGGCAGTTCACACTGTATGTCTTTGATAAATAGCGCTTATTAAAGAGTTAGAAATTTCTCCTTCCCCAGAGAAGCTGTTTCATACATTTTTCAACCTTTAGGCGAAATGAAAAAGTTTAATGAAAAAGCCCCCATTCAGCCTCCCCCAACGAGCTTCCAGCCAACGTCTTCCTGAAGTATATAAATTCTTAATTTGTTGTAGAGAATGTCTACCAGATGATAGTACCAGGAGCACAAGTGGAAATTAAAGAACAGCAAACTTGGAGCAGAGGTTATTAAGCACTTTTTCACGACGAGAAACATTAGCGAGTTGACTTGAGGCTGTCATGGCAAGAGAGGCCAGACAGAAAGGCTTTGGAGCTGCCTCGTGGAGCAGACCAGCCCTGCAGGGATGGGGTACAAAGCTGCTTTCCCTGAGGGGCACTAAAACACCCCTGGGAAGGAGAGCACAGTCACTGCATCCCATCTGCAGAGAGGAGCACGCCCTGGCTCCCTGCTCACCTGCAGCAACCTGTGATTTTCCTCTGGGAAGATCTTCAGGGATACAGAATGTAATTTATACCTTGAATTTGTCTGGTTAGGGATGTTGGAAGCCTAAAAATATAGGTTCTTTTCCTCTTCCCTTCTGCATTGTTGGTGGTGCTCACGTGTGAAACAGCAGGGTTGGTGTATCATATAAATCCAGGATTTCTGAAGGAGTTTTTAATCTCTGTGGTTTTGGAGAGAAGACCTCTAGAGCTTCTGCAGAACGTGGGTAAATGGCCTAAAATGTGATGCGTTTTAGTGAATGGCTGAAAAAACAGAAAATACTAGAAGAGAATAATAATAATAATAATAATAATAATAATAATAATAATAATAATAATAATAGTAATAATAGTAAAAGCCTTCTTGTCATATAGTAAGACTCATCAACAGCACTTACGAGGCTTTGCGCAAGGATTTATCCCATCATCACTCTTTCTTAGATGAGGACAGAGAGGCTTACAAAAAAGCAATTTTCCAAGTTCAAATAATGAATCAGGGGATGAACAGGGGATAGAGTCTGAGTTTTGATTCCGGGATGCCTCTGGCCAGAACCAGAGTTGGAAAATAGCAGCTTAGCAATTAGAACACCCAGGTTTTTTTCTTATTTGTTTTGGGGAAAGGGCTAATTATTTTCTGATAAATTTTCACTATTCTTTTTTCCTTATGACATTGACATTTCTAAAGGGAACCAAGCAAATTATTCATTATGAAATATTTGACCTGAAACAAAACATCACATTTACTTTGTGTGGGCTCTTGGTGAGACAGCGTATTGAAATGAAAACTGGGACTTTTAATTTGCTTTGAAAAGATGTTCCAGCTTCTAGAAAAATCACAGGATTTAGAGTCTGGCTTCCTGGAGAAGAACATCCTGAAAAATGGCTGATTATGTGTGAGTCCTTGTACTTGAGCCTGTCCTCAATCATTTTTGAACTGTGCATCTCTCAGTTGAGAAATTTTTTACTGATCTACCCACAATGTATCAGCGGAGTGGAGAAATTTGTTCCTTCTTCTTACATTTGGCAAAACAGTGGCTGGTGCTGATCCTGTGCCTGCTTGTTCCAACATCCTCCTTCCACTGCAGCTGAAATTAATCTTAAGGCAACTTCTCCTATTTCCAAAGGAAAAGAAAATCTTCACATTCTGCAAAATGCAGCAATTGATCTGGCTCTAACCAGAGAAATCCTTTTGAAATGAATTTCCAATAAAGCAGTAAAAACTTACTGCTTTAATAAGTTTACAGTGCAAAACTTATTTGATAATGCAATAAAATGTCATCTCAATCATGGAACAGATTTGAGGAACCTTTTAAATGAGCTCGTGTTTCCTCTTTGCAGAAATTTCAGTGTCAAGTCAGATGCAAGCTTATTCAAAAAATACAGGTCTGGTGCAAGGTTATCCTATTCTTTAATATCAGTAATTCCTACTGGAACTCCTCCCAGTGGCAGGAAGCTTCAGTACTGGAAAAACTGCTGGATGGGCTGAGATTGAATTTAGTTTTAAAACGTATATTAGTAACTTTAAAGTGATTTTTCTGGAAAAATTAGGCTTGTCAACAATATACTTACATGTTAAAGAGAAACGTCTTAGCATTAGAAAACTTATTACCATCATCTGGATTTTTTAAATAAAATATTCATAAAGCCAGATCTGAATTTCAAAAAGAAAAATAGCCTTTAAATTCTGAAGTAATATATTCTCCCATCTCATTAAAAAGCAGAAATCTATCTTGGATCTTATATGCTCTTCCTCATTACAAGGCTATTTATATAACAGTCTGATAGACATCAGCTCTTCCTGGGCTTACAGCCCTTGAAAATCATATAAAATACTTTCCTCACTGTTTTAGCCTATATAGCTAATTTTCTATTATTTATAGCATACAACAGCTCGACTCTCAAGGTCACACTCCAAAGAAGGTTTTGTTATATCTCCGAATTCCAGTCAGCTGAAAGAAAAAACACCACAGAAAATACAGTGAAAGGCAATCAAGAACATCATACGGGTTTGGTAAATGCTTTTCAAGGGTGGAGAGTTACTGAGGAGCTTTTTAGCTAAGGTTTTACTTTAATGGTACATTTAACTAATGCCAAATTGCACTGGGCTTGAGTGAATGTCCGTGTGATGTGCATGCGACTACCCAAGAAATTAATTCTGACAGTTCTTTTGTTCTTTTTTTTTTTTTTTTTGCAAAAATACCCTAAGACAAAAGGAGACCTTGGAGCTGTCCCTGCTTTGTATTCTGGATCTTGCTTTCCCGAGGTGCGTGCCCAGGCATGAATCTCAGGAAAGGTTTCATGTCAGTGCATTGCTCCAGGAGGGCAGAGCTAAGCTCACGGCGAGCAAGGCAGGCAGAACTCACCCTGCAGTCACTGGTGGGTGCCAAATGTTCACCAAAGAGCACCAGATTTTAACCCTGCTGGCACTGGGAGGCTGCAGGCACTGGCACAAGTTTCTGTGATGGGTGGAGAGAGACAGAAAACGTGAAGCCCAGAGTGTTGTAAGGGCTGGGTTTGAGAACAGCTCTGCACTTTGCACACACACGCTGTACTCTCTGAACAGCAGAATTAAATGGAAAAAGGACTGTGTGACATGCTGTGGAGCTTTGGAGATTTGTATCAGGATGCAAACCGCCTCAGACTTGAACACAAAGCATGAAATAAAAAACAGTAATGGAGAGGGCCAAAATCACTCTGGAGTTCAGCTCCTTCCAAAGAACAGGGGCTCCTTAGACACAGCACGTTCTTCCAAGCTCCTGAAGTGGCTAAAGCTGCATGTCCTTGTACACCAGTGACCATGGCACTGGTAGAAGTGTGCCAGAAGAAATGTCACCCTGATTCCAAGTCATCCAAGATTCCAAGTCATCAAAATGGTATTATTTCTGAAGCAAATAATTAGGTAACTAACTAACCAAATGAGTAAATTCAATTGGATGTTGTTCTCATCCTTATATAAATACCCCATTCCTCTCTTTCTGTCGAATATTTGATGCTGTCATAAGAATGTGTTGTGGACTGCTGGCAAAAATGCTAAACATTCAAAATTCCCTGATTGTATATTTATGGCCCAGAACACTGTATGATTTATTTCACCTATTATCCACTGAAAGGGTTCATCATTTATTTGTCTCTTTGCTTTCTAGTCTGAGAAGGACATGGCAACAGCACCATGTAAAGGAGGATGCCTTTCCCTCCTCTTAGGGGATTCACTCTTCTGAGCTGACTGCAGAGCTGGCCAGAATCTTCCCTCGGGAAATGTAGGCCTGCAGCATTTATCATGACTTGCATCGTGGGCACCCAGTGGAAATTAGATGAGAATTCGGCCACTGCATCCAAGTGCTTCCCATCTATCTTTTCTGATAACATTATTATTCTAATACCAGTGGTATATTGCAGTGCAACACCTTATCTTCAGAAAGTGCCACAAGCTTCGCAGCGTAGTTATGCACTACTGCTGCCCATAATTCACCAGTGTCCTACTAAACACCTGCTAATGGGATTGCTTTGATTCACGTTTGAAACAGGACCTTTACTTCTGCTACTCATCAGCAATAACCTATGCTCATGGGAAAGAAACCAAACACTTCTTACATGACAAAAACAAAGCATATGGTGCTAGGACAATTTTATAAGGACGTCGAGCTCGGTGATTCTTCAACAATTTGTTCCTCTACTTCAAAATCTGTTTTCAGAGTATTACATGTGTTTCTCAAAGGTATGAGAACTCTGGTGAGTTCCTCCTAAAATCTCTAGTTCCTGTCATGTGTGCCACATGTGCTTTTTCTAGTTAGAAGTCTCCCATTTTTGTATGTCACTATGGAATGTCTCGTTCTTATTAACTGAGATCCTCTGCATTTTGACAGATCTAAAAGCATCACTCTTTTCCCATGGGCCAGATCCTGACATTACTGAGCATCCTTTAGGTTTGCAACAGCCAAGGGTTATGGATCTTCCTTTAAAACAAACATTACAGCATCCTTCAGCTTCATTCTTGCTGTGTGTCCAAGTCCTGCTGACAAGGTGGCTCCTGATTTCATTGGGCTGTTTCACTCATAGCTTTCTTTTTCCCACATTCCATGGCCAGGAGTCCTGAATTGCAGAGCCAGCTGCTGCCAGCTTTGCATTAAATGCACAGAACTTGTACAAATGGCATCAGCCAAAGCTCTATTTGTCATCTTCAGCCTCACACAGAAACTAGGGAACTGGCAGCCTCAAAAGCCTTGTTTGTCTTCCATCTCTCTTTCTACCTTTTGTTCTGAAACATCCTACAGGGATTCAACAGTCTCTGTTGTGTAGCCCCACATCTTCCACTTTTGAGAGATTTAACACTTCCTAACAGTCACAAGGTTTCTGCAGACTCATGATGGGCAATCCCAGACCAAAAGTCCATTTAGACTGAAGCTGCCCTGGGACTCAGATCAACCTGGGGAAGAGACCCCTAAGAAGGGTGGCAGTAGAAAGAGCTGGATGTGGGCAGACTGCACACTTTGGTCCAGGGGAGTAGTGTAGGATGCCAGGAGGTGTTGTGGCATACTTTATGCCACCTGCACATCAACAAAGTACCACTCAGGGCATGGGACAGTCTGTGGAACTGTTTATGGTGACAGCTGGTTATGACACAAGAATTACCATGTAATATAATTTTGTAATGTGTATATGTATTACATACATATGTAATATGTATTTTATTATGTAAAATAATTACTATGCTGGGACTGCTCACAATGTTTTATGCAATGAATCTTCCTAAAAACGAATGTAACTCGGGGCACTCATTGGCTCTGTGGACACCTGTGCTATGGCTGGGGTTAGTGCAGAGTCCCTGAAAGCAGAACAGACTGAAAACTGCTGTTCCCATCACCAGGATAACTCCCACTTGTGAGTGTCTGAAGGACTCTCAGCCCCAGTGTGGTGCTGCAAGGCCAACTTTGGATGCTTTGTGCTGCTGCAGAGATCTGTTGGCTTCTGCTAATAAATCTTTATTCTGGTGCACTGATATGAACACTTTGCACTGTGCGGCACCTCCCACATGGAAATTCCAAGGCGACTTAGAAATACTAGTTAACAAGACAAGAGGGCCACCACTCAGATGGGAAACGTGAGGCTTTTGTCACTCAGCCATCTTCCCAAAGTGCCTGTGAGATGAAAGGCAGCGTTGAAGCAGCCCCAGAGCAGGTTTAGAGCTCCAGCTGTGAACTGCTGACAGCAGTTAAAGCACCGGCTGGGCGGGTGCTCTCTGCAGCATCACTGTTACCTTCCCTGACCAGAGGTATCAAAGATGCTGCGTTCTGGCAAGGCTGAAAGTCAGATTCGATATGTGTCCAGCTGTGATTTTAACTGGCAGCCTCTGCAAGCAAGGGAGCAGTGAGAGCAGCCCACAGCCACACGGATCAGTGTCTCTGGGGGTGCACCTACCACGAGGGCACCAGCCTTCTCCTCTTTACAAGCTGAGTTTTCCTTGGCCAGGCATTGACTGTCCACTTTGAGCTGGCAGTGGTTGAGGCCCAAGGCAACTTGAAGGGAAAATAAATGGAAATACGCGACCCTTAGTTAAAATAACATTTTAAAAAGGAAGGTAGAGTTTCAGTGATTCGTAACAAGAACTGTGACAGGGAAGAAGAGAGGTCACCCTGAAAAATTTAAGGAGTCTTAAGCAGGATTTAATTTGTACAAAAGGATCTGCAGTGCACCTTGAGGCAACAGAGCTATAAATCATGCTGTTTCAGGGCTCATTTATCACCACAGTTCACCCCAGGATTTGGAAGAGGAGGTAGAAGCCTTCCAGCTGTTTTGTGCAGCAAAGTGTCATTGATAAACGCAAGCCTGCAAAGTAAACAATAAAATATCAATTATAAGTAAGACAGTTGCAAGGAGGCTGCATGGAATTAGGTTTCCTGTGCCTTGCAGGGTTGTCTAGATAGTGTCTTCTCCCTCACCGGTGGCACTGATTCCTGCATATTTGGAGCAGTTCTTGCAGCTGGAAGCAGGTGACCCAGACTCCACACCCATTTTCATACCAGCAGCAGGTGGGCAAGGGGTGAGCAGGGCTGGAGGGAGGAGCTGGTCACTGTCCTGCTGTCCTTGCCAGGCTCCTGGCAGCAGGAGCCAGCACCAACCCTTGGAGTCATTTTGCTGTTGCACAGGGGTCTCTCTTTTGAAGCCAACATTCTCTCGGGGGGGGAATGATAATGAAACTGATTTGAAATATCTACACCCAGATGGAGCCATGGGTAAGAACAGTACCTTCAGGCCAGGTGGGCAAGGCAGCGCTGGGCGTGGGTTTTGCTGCCCTTGCAGGTGCCAGCTGGGGCAGGATGGCACTGCCTGCGTGCTGAGCTGGTGCTGCCTGGCACTTGCTGTTACCAGTGGATGTGGGGGTTTAGATAAATCCCTGCCTTTTGCCCAGGCCACTGGCAGCAGGCAGGAGCTTTACTGAGGCACCTCAAAACCCCCTCTTGTTCACAAGTTCATTAATAAGGGCTGATTTGGTCTATTATAGAATGAATTATTTATTTAATAGACAGAAAACTGACATAAGACTTCAAACAAACTATCTACTACACAAGAATAAGGACAGAAAGAAACTACTGCTCAGTATATACAGCACGAGGTTACAGGTACCTATTAATGTTACAGCTAGTGAAGAAATAATATAACTTGGGATTCAATGTATCTTATCATCCAGTTGTTGGTGGGGCACACATCGAGATCCTTTCCCTCAATTCCCAGGAAAATAAGCGTGGAATCTGCGTCCAGACTCCGGGGAGAAGTCTGGAACACTTTCAGGGTGTGTATGTGTGTGTGTAGAAGGCTTCTGCCTCTGTGGTAACTCGTGTCTCTTTTACAGTTTGTAAAACAGGGTGTCTCAATCAAGAATATTTCTTTTTTCTCTTCCCACATCTGCTCTCCAGACTAAGATGCTGATTCTTAGCTGGGGCCTGAGCTCTTTTGGTGCCAGAGATGCCCCTTGCAGGGCCTTTCAGCCCCTGGGTCTTAAATCTCAACAGCACTGATCATGTGAGAGTATAAATTCAGTCGGGATAGTTTGTCACTTTTTTTCAGCAAAGGCTTTTCATGTTTATCCAAGATATTAGTTGCCATTGCATGCTAAAACTGTTGTAAACTCCCTGCGACTCCTTTAATTTGCAAAAATTAAGATGTGCGTATTTAAACATGCTGGATAAGAGAAGGTGGATGGTGGGGTTCTGTCTGTTGCTCTCTCCTGCCAAGAGTGATGGAAACTCAGTGTAATACCAGCTCTCTGAATTGATGCTGCTGCCACAGAGCAGACTGTAAAGCCAAGGAAATATCCAAAGTCAAAGTCAGTTCAGTAGAAAAAAGAACAAGTTATTTATCAGCAATAGATAATAAGAATCCTATAGACTTGCCTTAGTGCCTATTTGTTCTGGGGAAATTCAAGCCACAAATTATGGATGATTCCTTAATTGTAAAGATTTATGATTAAAAAATTACAATACTTTTTCTTTAATTGCTTGTAAAAATTCATGGATATTGTTAAGGAGTGTAATTTTTCAGACTGCTTTTGGGCATTGTTTTTATTAGGTATTATTGTATTGTAGGACTATTTATGTTTTGCCAGCAATCTAGTTACTGCATTATTAGTTAAGCTCATTAGCCTAAGTGACTGAAGGCAGACTCGTGTGCTGCAGAAAGCTCCTCTGCAGTCCAGCTTGTCTTGGATGCCTTCTGCTGGCCAGAGGAATTCAGCCCATTTTCAGGACACCGCTGGTTTTTGGTGGTACTGAGTTTGTCTGACAAGGAGCCTTAGTCTTGACAGAGCAGCTTTTCACCTGGGGTGGAGGGGCTGGAATGATTCCCCTTCTGCTCAGCAAAATTCTGGAACTCTGGTTGTATCACTTCATTAAAAACAATTGCTGCAGTTTAGACTGATCAAGAAGGGAACATTTTTCAAGCCTTCTAAACCTCAGAGTGAGTGGAGTTGCTGGCGTTTTATGAATTTATCAACATCTTGTGAAAATTCCTTGTTTTCTGTAGCAGCCATCAACCCTTCTAGAAAGCCCAAGATGCATTACCCAACCACGGAGCTAATCTGAGTAAATAATAAGCATTCAGTAATTTAAAACGCTGTGTTCTGGCAGGATTCTGTAACTTCGGGGAAATCAGCCTGGTTAAATGTGGCTCACGCACCAGAGCCAAGCATCCTGATGACTTCATCTGTTCCAGCAGGGCAGAAATGTCTTCAGGCTCAGAGCTCCTGTGGGCAGGCACAGATGGACCAGGGGAAGGCTGGGGCTCTGCTGGCTTCTCCCAAACACCAGCCAGGCTCACGGCTGCTCACAGCTGCACATCTTCACCCTTCCCTCTTCAGATCAGGGTTGCTGATCACATTTTTATACAGCAGACCCTGCAGAGATATTATTTTAACTTAGTAATTGGTGAAATTAGGGGTGTTTTCCTTTCTGGTTTGCCCCAGATTTGTTTGTTTTTCCCTTTTAAAGAAAGTTGATTCCAACGGTTATTTCTAGGGAAATATCCATTATCTAGTGTATCAACTAATGGGCTTTTTCATTATTGTTCCTCAGGCTCTCATTCAGTTTACAGTTGGACAGCCCGAGTCAGTAGGCCAGGTTCAGCCCTGCTGTGAGCCTTAAGGCAAGATCATAAATACCAATTCTTCTGTGTCTGTGCTCCCAAATCACTTCTGCTTGAGTTGTGGGGTCTCAGCAGCTCACAGAATTTGGCTGGGAGGTTATATGGGCTACTAGTCACTGTGGAATTGTAGACAGGATATTAAAAGTAATTGCTTTCAAGCTTGCTTGAATTATGGTCTAGAAGACAAAATGGAAAACAAACCACTGCAACTTTCCCAACTTTCCCCTGGCTTCTTCTTTGACAGTCTCTTCAGAACTGTCCCCAAGCCCAAGCAGAGCCTGCATCCTCCCAGCCTCAGTCCCACAGACACATGAAGATCTAACAGGCAGGAGCTGGAGGTGGTGTTATGGCAGCCTTCTTCCCCTGCTTATTAAACACAACTGTACCAATTCATCCAGCAAGGTGGAAACCCATGGGAAGTTGGGCTGTTGACAAGGCTGTGTGAATTTTCCTTTTTTTTCCCAGCTGGCTCCCCCTGTGCTGGGCCTTTCCAGTGTGTGGTTCTCATCTGGGATGTAATTTATCATTTATGAAGGGCTCACACTGTCTTCACTCCTGCACAGGACTGGATTGGAGTCGGGCTGAACCCTAATCACTACTTAGTGCTCCAGATCTGAGTTTTTTTCTGAAAGCTGTGCTGAGCCGTGCACCGGTGATTTTCTCCATCTCAGCAAACTCCCCCTAAATATTTCCTGCCTTGCCAATGAGCCCTAATTTTCCAACAGCAACAGGCCAGAACATCCTTATCCCAGCAAGTTAGCAGATCCCCTGCAGGTCCTGATGCACTGCTACACTCTGTTATCTTCATTGTTTCCCTCTTCCCATCACTCTCAGAGTGTAAGTTATCGATTATTCTGCCAAAGGTTGCTAAACCAGAAAATTTTGATCCCTCAAATGAAAGCGTGTATCACGACTTATTTACTGAACTGCAGCCAGTTTATCCAGAACATTTTTCTGTTATATGTGAGAGAGAATGACGGCCTTCAGGCCTGGCAAGTTGGGAAAAATAATCGTAGTGTGTTTGTTTATCTCATCTCTGATAGAGGCCAAGGCCAAATTAAATCTGACCTCTGTAATTAGCGAGGGCTTGGAGCGGTCTGTACCTTCTGAGTACCAGACTCCAGGCATGGCAAGCCCAATTTTGGTGCTTCTGATACACCCAAAGTTGCATTTTAAAAGCCTTTCCGAAGAGGATCAACTGTTTTACTGCAGTGGGAAGAGTTGAAGAAGTGGATTTAGTGCTGGCTTCACTGTCAACCCCTGACTTTCCTGACTGGACAGCGGGAGCTGTCAGTGCTAACCTGGCAAACCTCAAACCTCATGGTTTGAGGCAGTGGCTGTGCTTTATGGACTCCTCTCAGAGTATATTAGCTCCTACTTTCCAGTCTCCCAGCTGCATTCTCTACTGTCAGCAACACGTTTCAAAGCAAAAAATACGTTAAAAATAGCAGTGCTTGCTTTCGGGCCAAGGAAGCAGCTTCTGCGTTTGCTTTAAAAACATAAAAATAATTTAAAAAATCTTGACTCATTTGAAGTGTTGACTTTCAGAATATATTCCACAAATCAGAGCAGCGATCTTGAGTGTTTGACAAATAATTCCAAGATTAATACAGATATATATCCCTGAGTGCAAGGACTTTAATCAATCCCTAATCTCCCGGAGAAGCAGTTTGACTTTACCTGACAGCACTGTGAAAGATGACCTACTTCTATGTGACTGGTGTAGTAATAGCAAAAGCCATTTCCTCTTTTTATTACTATTCAATTTTTAGTATACAGAGCCCACAGTTGCTCAAAGCCACGTTGAGAGCCTTCCATTGAACACAGAAGGCTTTGGATCGAGCCCTTGGATACATCCCCACTAATAAATTAGGCCTAACGAGGTTGGCAACAGCCCTCCACGTCTGAAGGTCTTTGAAACTCCTGAAGCCCCAGCAGTTAAGCCTTGGACTGGAAATTCACCTGAAAATGTGAGAGCAGGCAGGGAGCTGGGAGCCATCTGAGATCTCCACTCCCAGGAACTCTGCTGTCTTCCCTCTGCTCAGAGGAGCAGCTGCCCCATCCTGCTGTTCTCCCCAGGTCCTTTATTGCCCCTTCAGCTCCTTCCTGGGCAGCACAGCAGAGGATGATGGATTGCCCTGGAGTCTCTTCCAGAGCATTGGTTTGCCACTGGGCTAACCCAAGGCAAACTGCTTGCTTTATTAGCCGTGTAATTAAAGTGAGGGACCCTCACACGGCATTCTGTAGAAAAATAATAACAGAAATTCAACAGGCAGCTCTGAGAGCAGAGGTTGTTAAAACTCCAGCATGTTCTGCATGATGGGCTTCGGTAATAACTCACCAAGAGACCAAATATAACCACTGATGAAAGACACCACAATGACTAAAAATCTAAAAAAATACTAATGGAAGTGTTATCTATCAGCATTATACATTCTTATATAATATGTTATTTATTTTTATGAATATATTAATAGAAGCGTTTTACAACAGCATTGCAAAGGATCAGAGAAAACAGGTGCCAATAAATATTTTCACTGTGGTTTGGTTCTCTTTGGTTTGGATTGTGAAACTTAAGATATGCCCACAGCAAAACAGACTGAATTAATGCACCCGTGTGTCGCAATAACGGACACGGCCCGGGGAGGAAGGAGAGATCCAAACTCAGGAGTAACTAGATAGAAATGCCTTTATTTATTTATATACAGAAGGGTTTTATACCCTAGGTCGTAGAAAGTCATTGGATCTTAGCTGACCACCCCTCAGGGTTATTGGCTAGATCCTAAAAACACCCATTTCCTGAACAATCCTTCAGACTAACAACAACAAGCTGCCAAAACACCTCACAGGTGCAAGACAGAAGAATTATTTACAAAAGCTCTCTGGCTGTTTTGCAGCTAGCTCCGTGAGAAAGTGAGAATGCTCACGGACACAGGCAGACACTGAAAAATCTCTCTGCCGCCAAGCTTTCAGCGTCCACACCCGTGTACTTATGTTCTGATCATGCACCATCCAAAGCGTGTCACTTGCCTTGAAACTGCTGGGATGATTCAGTGTCCATGGATTAACCCAGCAGCGATGGAACAGCAGTGTGAATGCTCGCTCTTACCATTCAGGATCATGGCTAATGCTGGCTGAGACCATGGTGCTGCTGTGCTCAGCATTTTACTCAATTGGGAGATTCCCGAAAGGAATTTAGCTTTTAAATAGAGGAGATACAGGCAACCAGGCTTAAAAGCAGGGCAAGAAAACAAAGCAAAACTGGGAAAATGGGAAAGTAGCCTCTGTGTCACCTGTGTTGAAGAGACAATTCCACTGCACCAGGGTGTGTGGTGTTTGATGGCATCTCCAGGTGCTGCTGCAAGAAATACAGAAGCTGTAAAAGCTCCACAACCTGAGAAGCAGCCTCGTGTTTTAACTGAACTTTAACCTCGTGCACATCCTTTCTGGAGGGCTACCCATGGAAACCTAAGTCTGAATTTCAGAACCACATTTTGCTGAAGTGGACTTCTGAATTGAAAAGCTAATACAGGATGGTTAAAAGAACATGGATAGGTCCATTCTGGCATCCCAGTTTTGGAAATGTGTGTATGATACTGCATAACAGTTAGATTAGCAGATATGCTTTTCTTTAAATCTAAACATCCAGATTCTGGTCTGAGAGCAAGCAAGGGGAGTTGCTCTCTTGAGAGACCTGTAGGTGACTGAAGATGAGGTTTTCAAATGCAGGTGCCAGACCTGCAGTGTAATTGCAGCCGTGCCACTGTGCCGGGGAGCACTTTGCAGCAAACCTGGGGCTTTGCATGCATATTTCCAGCAGATTGGGAATTTGCATAACCCATCCATAAAGCACGGCAAATCTAATAAGGAATCAAGCCCAGTGTCAGCTATGGCCACTATATCACTGGATCTGAAAATACAGCTCCGTTGTGCCTTGACCTTTTCTGTTTGGAATTTGGATTTTCCAGCCCTTCTTCCATCTGTTTACAGAACCAGCCCCTCAGGGAAACATAAATAAATAAATCTTTTCCCCAGTTCATGCTCATGACATCAAATGATGTAATAAAATGAAATCTCTTTCCTCCTTTCTCCCCTTTCAATATTTATTCTGGGGATTTATTGTTTTCCCTCCTTTTCATTCAAGGTTTCCCTCTGATAGATCACCTCACTGCGGAGCATTTCTCATACTCTCCATGCTGTACATCTCAAGCTATTATTTTAAAATGTAGTTGGAGCTGCTTTAAGCCAAAGACAGTGCAGAGATTTTCATTTTTCATCCTAACTCTGCTGGACCTGCTCCATGAAAATTCCTACTCCATTTTTAGTCGAAATATTGTTAACATAGAATAGTGCTTCCAGTAGATGCGTGAAGACCAAAAAATGTGTGTATGTTTGCATGTGGGTTCTGTCCCCACAGGGTTCTGTTAGTGTCATAACCATTTATGCTGTCCTGAACTGAATTCTCAGCTGGCATGAATGGGAATGCACGTGCTCTGCAGGAATGCCACGGTGGCAATTATTGCTGGGCTGATACCAAAACCTGAGGGTGCAGGGTCGCTTTCAAGTCGTTGCTTAATCTCAAAGGAGAATAATCAACACGGAGATAAAGGATCTTAGATCTAGATTGGATCCTCACTACTGACAGTGGGGTGGCTCCTCCTTGTGCACTCTGATCTGTGAGGAGTGAATCTGCAAGAAAGGAGGAAAACTGCCTTCCATCTCTGCCATAAAACATTAATTATTGGGGTTTTGTTCCTTAATGCAGTCAGCGGAGTTTTAGGGTGCCCTGTGCCCTCTCACCCTAATCAATGTTTTTATTTTTTTCTTCATAAAAAAACGTAGAAAATACTTTTATCCCATGAGTTAATCATTCAGCCATATCAAAGATTTAAGTTTCAACACCAGGCCCATTGATGAGTTCAGATTTTCACAATAATCCCCTGCAATAAAAGCTGCTCTCTTTCCCTGAGAGCTTCAAGGTAATGCCACAGCAGTTGCTTGACCAAAAAGTAATTCACCACTATGTAATTAGCAGCTCATGCAAGAGACAGTCATATTGAAATAAGTATATACCATGAGTAGTGGTAGGAACTTAAAGCAGTGACATGTAAAAAAGCTCATTCAGAAATTGAAGCATCATATTGCCTTTTGTTTGTAGAAGAGCTTATGAAAGTAATATGCATTACAGCTGCACTATCACCCTTAGTATATTGCAGATGAGCTGTACAAATAAGCAGGACTGTAAAATAGTTTTGTTTACACCGTTTTTATATAAAATTTGTAGTCACTCAAAGGGTGTCTTTGAGGTCTGCTGAAGAATATTGAATATGAACTGCTGCAGTTCTGCATATTCAGGTAGAAACAGGATTTTGAGAATCTGTTTATCCAGCTAAGACAGAAACAAGTACTGGGACCTCTCTGTCCTCTCCTCATAAGCTACTCATACACTGGGATATGAGAAAACAGCAGACCAAAAACCTGTTTGCTCATTAAGTTCTGATGGCAAAATAATGACGGTGGGAGGCCCTTTGCAGTCAGGTCATTAGAAATTAAATGGGAGTCTTTTCCAAGTGCACAGAGTTGTTGGCCTGCTGTCAGCCTGCTCCCCATCCAAAGCTGATCTGTGCATGACTGAAGGAGAGATGTTTGTTGCAAGATGCCGGGCTGCAGATTACATCTAGAATAAATATACTTTCCTATATTATCAGCTTTTCAACATCCAGGTACTGAAATCACCAACTAAGAACCTTGGAAACCTGTCCTTCGTGATAGGGGCTTGCAGACTGAGCTGGTCATCAGCGTGGCCAAAGCTTCTCTTTCTGGCTTGCCAGGAAAGCACAAACCACATTCTGCCTGCTCAGGTGGGCAGACCTGCCTCTAGCCCATATTTCAGCAAAAATCACTGCTTTATGGCCATCCAGGTAGCTCCTGACACTGCAGAGTGTTTCTGATCTGTAACACTTGCCTGCAGAGCCTGGCTAACAAAAATGAGTGTAAGCTCTGAGCTCATTGTCCCAGCAGTTGCTCAGTCTCTGGTAGCAGCATCTCCTGAGAGCACACAGCTCTGCCAGCTCAATTCATACCTGCACTTACACAACATCATGACATGGGAAAAAAAATACAGAGACAGGAATTCTTTGTTTCAACCGCATTTCTAGGTCTGCTGGTTTTCACTGATGTTAAGCAATCTTCTGTCATCAAAGACTTTTCACCTGACTTTCCCAGTGCTGTCAGGAAAGTTCACTCAGGCACTGACAGCTCAGATCATGGATATAATCAAGGACCAGGTCCATTCCTGTTACAGATTGGTGTGGCTGTGTCTGGAATCCATGGAGCTGTATGGATCCACCCCAGCTGCAGACTGCCCCACTGGTGCAAGGCTCAGGGTAAACCAAGGGGCTTCAAACCAAGCAGAGGCATTTAAAAAACTACATGCATTTCTCTGCCTAATCCTTCAAAAGAAACATTACCCACCAGGGCCAGAATTAGAAACATTTATTAGGAAAATATGTTTTTAATAAGTAAGATCGATTTCTGTGCCAGGGTGCTTCTATTTTGTCTGAAAACCTGGAAAATATCCAGATTCAAGCTTGATGTTCTCTGCCAAGGCATTCGTGCTATGTTGGACTTGGGAAGTTTTATTGTTTTATCACAGATTTCATCCCTGTTTTCTCTGACTGTGTTTCAGTATGTTCAGTATATTTTAAACAGTTCTACCGAATGTGAGGTCAGTCAGTGACACACTGGACAACTGCGTTTTATTAAAGAGCATCCAAATTAATAAAAGTTAACAGTTCTTTGTAATATCAGATAGATTTTATCTCTGACCTTGATTTATGTGCTTTTGCCACTGGTGTTGGATACATAATTTCTGATAGGATACACAGCAATCCCAATCTTGTTATGTGCCAGGAAAACTCAGGGATTGCACCGAGGCTCAAGCATAGCAGCTAAATACACAGCTCTTTATCATCTAGCAAAATGGGGAAAATGAGGGAAAGCCCCAGGGGAAGAGCAAGTTAGCTGGAGCCACAGGCTGGCCCCAAAGTGGCTGAAGGTTAATAGAAGTTTTTCAAATGGTTCCACACAACCTGGTGGAGAAATGTCCAGACACTGCCCTGTAGGATGGCCCTGAGACACGAGACACCATCAGCACGAACAGAGCACAGTGCAATGAACACAAAGTGTGCCTGCAGCCTATTGTTTAAACCATTTTGTCATCTGTGTGAAGATTGAGTTGAGTGTGAGTCTTGTCTTCGTATCCTGGAGATTATTCCTCAGCTCAGGGAAAAGGATTGAACCAGACAGAACAGAGGACACGCACCTGCAGTCAGTGCTCAGCCTTGCAGGTTATTTCAGAGGGCAGCACACGAGCAGGATAAAAAATGAGAGCTGCAGGAAAATAAAATGTGAGTTTTAGAAGTGCGGCGAGCATGATTTAGCTCTGCTTGTGTTGGAAGTACAATGGGAACAGAGTCAGGCCATGGCTGAAAGTTCCTGAAAATCTCATTATGTATGTCCTTTTTGTTATTTACATCTTCTACATATATCATACAGTGCCAGTCTAAGAGCAGTAGATAAGAATTACTTCATTTTTTTGCACAGATCCTTTAATTTAGAGACACCCAGTAGTATTCTAGTGTTCAGGTTCTTTGCTCCACTATTTGTAAATCAAAGTCTTAAGCTGTAGTGCTTTATTGAATACAGTGACAAATGGGGATGAACTGCATTCTCCCCTATAGTCATAAAATTGATTTAATATTTCAATTAATCTTTGCTACCTTCTCAAAAAATTTATGTGAATACATTCTGAGTAAGTCATCTTCAGGACTTAAGTAAATACTAACATAAATATCGCTTAATTTATTTGCTCTCTTTAAAATTCCTTTATATCACTCTTGCAGTCAAATGGAAGTATTGCTTCCACCAACCAGAATGCAGGAGTATCAGCTGAGGTTGTCCTTACAAAAGGATTGTCACTTTGTCATTAAATACTTCTATATTCATAGTCTGGTTTCCACAGCCCCTGAAATGGTTCTTCACAACTTTGCAGAGGATGGAGATTGTATCATAATCTATCGTTTAATAGCAAATTAAAAGAAAATATTGTTTTAGAATAAGTGCCATTTTTATTTCCAGAAAAGAGAACTGGACAGGCTCTCATTGTCAGGGCTTTTTTGACTTCCCCTCTGATACAGGACTGCAGAGGGGCTGGCAAGGTTTCATGCAGCATTTTGGAGTATGTGCATTTTTTGATGTGGTGTGCTGTGGTTCACATTTTTTCTGTAATGATCCTTTAAGGCCACAATCCCATGAACAGGAGACACACAACTCCTCCTAGACTGTGCTAAGGTAGTCCAGAAGTGGTCAGATGGGTGGGTGTGTGGATGGATGTGTTGTTAACTTCAGATTTCTAATGCTTTTTGCCTAAGTACTGTTCCTCTAATCCAGAATCTTGGATTCACTAAATGTAGCAAGCAATTAACTGTGCATTAGCAAGCTGTTTGTGGAAGCCCACGGTATGAATGCCCCCTCCCCAGCTCACCAAAGTCCTCACCCTGCAGGCTTTGCAGCTCTTGGCAAGGGAATCTCCTACTCTGGTGGCAAAGACTTGGATTAAAAACTAGGTTTTGGGTGTTTTGTGAAACATAACATGCTATCCTAAAAAGCAGTCTCTACAGAAAATAAATAATTAATAGTATATGGGGAAAAGGGCATCTTTCTCTCTTCCTGGCGCTGCCCTTCTGGATATTTTGTCACTACTGGTGTGTGCCCTGGTGATGGCTTTGAGCTCCAGTGCTACTGGAGACCCCAGGTCAGGCCTCCCTTGGGTAGTGATGCCCACAGGCAGCAAACCCCTTGCTCAAGACCCCCACACCGAGTTCCTGGCACAGCAAAGGATTCCTTTCTTCACATTTTTAAGATGGACTCAATTGGAAAGCTTTTTTCTTCTTCTTTTTTTTCTTTTTTCTAAAAATGTAACTGATCCTATTTGTAAGAATCCTAGAGTAATACTCCGGTGGTGCAGAGTTGTATTAAATAAAAGAGCTTTCCTGTGGCAGGCCATGCACTGAGAAGTGGTCAAACTGCCCAAATAAAGCTTTCCCATGCCCACTCTGAGCAGCAGTCACTGGTTTCCCTCACGACATTGCCTGTAAATGGCACTTCAGTGGTGACTGCAGTAGATAGAGATATTTAAAGCACTAGGATGAAAAAGTACCCAGCACACAGGGTTGAAAGAATCACTGAAATAGAGACTTTTCCCCTCCCCTGTTTCCTCACGGTCTCCCCATTCTGCTAACTTCACAGTTTAAGAGATTGACTCAAGGGCCTTGAGCTACCTCGCAGTCCAGCTTGTTGAGCCCAGCTGTAATGGAAAAATCTGGGCTGATGGGGGAAGGAGAAGATTGATCTCTTTGAAGGGGACCTGGGGAGGAGGGTGATGGGTGAGCTGGGAGAGTCTGCTGGGAGGAGTGGTGGAGGCTGCACGTGTCTGTTGGTAAGAGCAAGCACTTAGTGCTTATTATTATTATTCCACTTCATAGTGTAGAGGCGTGATAGGCTCTAAAATATTCGTGGAAACAGCAGGTACAGCTAAGATAATTCTTTCGTCTCTTGCTAATTAAAAATGTACAAAAATGCTGAGGGGCAGCACTGTATCTGTGCCTTTGATGCTTTTAGAGTAATCCATGGCTCCTAACGAGGACTCCAACGTGGGACCAGCATCTGCAACCTTCAGTTAACATACACTGTATCCATCCATTTACTGAGTGCTGCTTTTCCACTTGGACTCACTGGTCTCTGCTCTCCTGCTGTCGGTTGCCAGATGGAGTTTAAGTCTGCTTCATTAAGCCCTAAATGTCTGGGCTACGTTTGACTATCCTGCCTTGTGGTACCATCATGGGGCACATGAGACCTCAGCGCCACGTTCCAGAAGTTACTGAGACCTTTGTGGCCAATCTGCTACGAGGAGTAAGAGATTCTGCCCCCCTCTCAAACCAAAACTTCAGTGTCTTGACCCTCCTGGCATAAGAAAATCCTCTTCCCTTGTTCCACGTCTAGAGGAGGGATGGGAGGTTGGTCAAGGCTTCATGGAGCAGAGCCTGAGTGTGGGGGGCAGCTGAGCAAAGCTGGTGGGATCACTGCTCAGGGGAAGAGCTGTCAGGTGGGCAGGGAGAGCCTGTAGTATTTTCAGTTGTGTGTGGTATTTCTAAACTGTAAGGAAATGTGAAAGGAAAGGAAAAAATAAGCTCCCAACGAAAGTAAATGCCTATATTCTGATAGTCAGTAAAGGTTTGACTGTCTTGGAAACATGGGTCAAATATGATATTGGCATAACATTAGCCCCATGAAGCTGGTGATAATTCCATCCAAGTGCTGTGCGCAATTATAGAGGTCCAGTACAATTAGTGTCAGCTAAATTAGGTTAAAAATAATCAATAGGAGACAGTCATTTTGGGCGTCAGTTTAGATCACACAGGGGCTTTTTATAAATCTCAGTGTGAAGAAAAATATTTGGTTCTTTTCCATTTTAGTTCACACAGTGAGGGCACAGATGTCTGGCATTTTTTCAGTTGCTTTTTGCAAGTGGCACCACATTGCCAGAGGGTGCAGTGCCAAGCTCTGCTCCCCCAACTCGGGGCTGCAGCAGCAGATGAAGTCCTCACTCGCTGCTCCTCTCACCTGCCAGCATGGGCTGGCAGTGGGCAAACATGGGACAGAGCTATTTATAAACAGAGCATTGCTCATTTCGTGCCTTCTTTGAAGCAATCTGCAATGTGTGTTGGGACTATTCTGTTCAAACACAGCAGGCAGCCGTTCTGAGCCGTGTCCTGGAGAGGCCTGGAGCTCCAGGAGGCTGCAAGGCTGAGAAGGAATCTGGTCTCCTGCACTCATATACCCGGGACAGAACATCTGACACCTCAGTGGAGGCTCTGGCAGCCTTCCCCAGGCTCCCTGAGGTGTGCTTGCTGCAGAACACAGGACAGGATCCATCCCAGAAAGGTCCCAGCAAGCCCTGCCTGAAGTAAGGTGGCGTGGAACACGTGCAGGCATGGGTGTGCAGGATGTTCTGGGTGCAAGAGATGCATCTGATCTGTTTCTCACCTGGGGCTAACTGGCCTGTGGCTCTGAGGAAGGGTGTGGGCTGTACCCACCCTGGCCAGCTGAGGCCACCCAGCCTCTCCCTGTCCCCTCTGCAGCCTGTTTTCAGCTTCCTTCCTGCCCTCTGGGCCTGCTGCCTCCTCCCTGCTTGGCTCCCTGGGCAGCACCACTACAGGGCTTTATGTTCTAGGAACACAGGAGGGAAATCCCAGAAGGAAGGAAGCCAAGGGGAGAAGCCAAATACTTAATGTGAGGGGAGTGTTACCCGAGGCTGGAGTTCTTGTCCCAGCCTCAAGCTTTGCCAGTTTGCCAGGTGTTCTTGTGCCCTCTCTCCACTCTCTGTTGGCACTGGACTGAGGCAAAGTCCCTTGCTGCTGATGCCAGCAGCTTTTCTTGTGCTGTGTTACCTTTTTACCAGCTTTTTTTTCCACGTTATGTCACATTAGCAAAGGTCTCCTCTTGGACATGTGTTGCCACATAAATGGTGGATGGGCAGAAACTTCTCCTCCATCTCCAAGCACCTCTCCAGCTCTGCACTCCCTGCAGAAACGCTGCTGACCACATGAACTGCTGGTGAGCACCGTGAGAGGCCTGGGGACCAGCTGTGACCACCTGCTCATCTCTGAGCAGGTCCTGAGGCTCCGCCACGAGGTAAAACCACTGATAACAATGAGCAGCATCACCATCACGGGTCCTTTCCGTGTGTGCCCTCTGCCAGCAAACCCCCTCTGCACTCCTGGAGGTGCGATCAGGCTGCAGAAGGCCAGAAGAGCACATTAATGGGTTAACTTCTCATTTTACACCTTAAATTGGCATGAAAAGCCAGTTTAAATGTCCTTTAAGCATCCCTTAAACTTGGTGATCACACACACTGAAGCAAAGCAAACCAGCGCTGTACAGACAGCGAGATGGGTGGGCAGTGCTGGGGATCCGGGTGCTCCTGGGGAAAGCCAGAGCGTGGCCTGCTGTTTTCTTCTGAAATCTCTCTGCATCTGGAAGGGCTCCCTGGCACTGGAAGTTCACATCTGGTGCTTTGCCTGGGGCTGATCCAGCCCTTGGAAGTGAGGATCCACAGGAGGACAATAGCAGCTGTAGCTTAAGCTAAGCTTAAAGGGTGCCTAAACTCAATGTCAGTCTGCAAACTCTTAGGGGCACATGCTGGATTGTGGTCTGGGTTTTAGCTAGCTAAATATCCGTGATTCCCTTGGAATCAGGAATGCTTCAGATGCAGGCCAGCTCTGTCCAGTCCATTGTTTTGGTCATGTGTTAACCTGTACAGCATCAAAGGCACAGATCCACCTTTCCAAAAGAAAAACAGCTTCGAATTTCCCATACTGAGGTATCCAGGCTTCCACATTGATTCTGACAGCTTTCCCTAGCACCTGGGCCAGTGGAAGTAAATAGTTCCTTGTTTTACTGACACAGGAGAAAAATCAGTATCGCCATGCAGATTGGATCTTTTTTCCTTTAGATTAAACGATATTGCATCCACAAAAGTCATTAGAGTTCCAAATACTTTGCAATTAATCATGAAGAGAGTAAATGAATCATTGATTTAACATTAAGAGAGCTTTTTTTTTTTTTTTGGCAATGTATTCTCCTGACAACTTGCATTACCAGTAACCATTCAATAAAGAATAAAATAATACATTTGGTCTGGTTTAGAATGTGCCTCAAGCTCCATAAATATCAATACAGACACAGCTGAACAAATCTTCTTGTGATTGTGAGCTCTAGCTGAGAATACACCCAGCAATAAAGGCTGTCAGTGGAAAGCAGTGATGGATACAGGGTTTTGATTTGTCTGGAGGTACAGTTTGGGCAGTTGCATGTGAATTTGCATGGCTTAGGGATAACTCTTCGGTGAGGAAAGGCATGCATGGAGGTGGCAGGGAGATACTGGCCTGCACTGGAAGATGTGCCAGCTTTTTGTAAGGGCTGTGTGTGTGTTTATAGACCCACAGTCCCAAAGTTGGCTGAGTATATATATGAGTCCATATGTAAACCACCTGGAAAGTAAATCCCAAGAATTTTACAAGGGTTATGAACTTCAGCACTCAGGTATTAAAAAATGTGCCCAGTGCTCTGTAACTGGCCGATAGGTTTGACTTTTTTTGCATGTCAGAAGTGTGACTTCTGGGCAAAGGTCTCCCTGCTTTGGGGCGTTTGGTATTTGTTAGGTTGAATCAGATGTGAAGAAGGCTGCAGCAGGCGAGGGGGAAGAGTGATCTGAGCCTCTCTCTCCATGCTCTTCATCTGCCCTGTCCAGCAGTGGTGTGACCACACACACGAGGGGCAGCTTGCTGATCTGGCAGAAAATGTCATTTTTGTTCTGGTGAGTTGCTTTTCTATGAGCTCAGTGAGATGGATCGTGCACCACACAGTCCACAGCCTGGGGGAGGGAGGTTGCCAAAGCAGGAGAGAAAGGAGAACAGCCCCACTTTTGCCAACCAGAGCCCACAGCTAGACTGGCTGCAGTGAAATCCAGAGCCGTAGCCTCAACAGGGAATACAGCTCCCGTGTCAAATGGAGCACGAAGCCACGTGGCAGCCTTCTGCACATTAACCTGGGCTCTCTACCCCAGCCAATTCCCCAGCCTCAAATTACAGAACAGCATTGAACAGAGATTTTTCACTCATCTGTGAAATACCATCTCTGGCCACTGGTGCACAGTGGGTTATTCCCTGTGCAGGAGCATGTACCAACACAGATGCTGTGCACTGGGAACCAGGCTGCCAGTCTTGGTTTCCTTCCTTTCTTCCTTCCTTCCTTCCTTCCTTCCTTCCTTCCTTCCTTCCTTCCTTCCTTCCTTCCTTTTCCTTGCAAACCAGGTATTACATACAACCACTGGATAAGATAAAAAAGCAGATCAGAGAAAATATTAGAAGTAACAGAAAAGGTGCCCTCAATTTAGGTCAAAAGACTGAATATTTGGACATGCGATGTGTATTTATATCTGAGCAAACTGTTAAAAGGCCAGGGATTTATCCCGTGTAAGAAGAAGTGCATTAGTCTATAATGTGCTGTAGTAAGACTTTGTAATTTTGTGCACATGAATATTCACCACTGAAGTAAATTATACTGCTTTTAAAGTTAGGTACTTGATTTTAGGTACTTTGCTCAATCGGAGTCCATTGTGTCAACTTCTCCAAATGACCATTGCTTGGATTTGGCCACAGAAAGTTTTTATAGGGCTCCAAGGTTAATCTGCCTGTATCTTCCTTTTCTCCCATCCCCAAAGTGACACGATGACTTCAAACTTCCTTTGTAGCTTGTCTGGTGTTTTTGTCAGCTCTATTGGTCCTTGAGCTTAAAAATGTTCTCCATGCTTATAATACATGAGGGGTGGAGGGAAGTTTTTGGTGCATTTCACGTCCCAGTATCACCCACAGGTAAACTAAAATGTCATACGTATAAAAATATAAAAAATGGTAAAATATGTATATATCCATAAATCTATTTAAGCAGAATCAGAGATGGATGAGTGTGTTTAAATCTTAGAATCGTATTTCTTCAAACTTACTGGAAGAGGACTCCCATAATTCACTGGAGAGTCTCATTCTTGTGAATTATTGTCTTCATCATTTAAGGAATATTTCATCTCCTGAAGATGATCTCCAGCCACTGTAACCTGCATTTGGCTTTCAGCTATATTTCTTTATCTTCCTTAATGCATATGATCTTGTGCACTTCAGTGCGGAAAATTGGATAGTGCCTGCTTTCTGGTTCCTGGAGCTTGTTTATTCAGGAGTGCTATTAGAGTAAACACAGTGCAGCACCGTGGCCAGCTTCTATTTTCTCCCTCCTCCTTGTGATCATCACTTGTTTACTCCAGCAGCATCACCTGAGCAGCAGCGTGTGCCCTTTCTGCAGGCAGTGACCTGGCAGTGCCTCCAGCACACAGAACTCATCAAACCAGTGACAAAGGGCTTGGTCTGGTGGGGAGAACGTGGGGCCTGGGGACAGCAGGACAGCTGAGTTCCCGACCTGGGGCATGTTTGTGGTCGTTGTGTGACCTGGGGGCAGAGGGGAGGGCGATTCTCCCCCTCTGCCTGTTGGCATTGGCTCCTCCGGGCGTGTGGTCACTTCTGCTCCTGGCCACGGGCACACGGAGCTCAGGTGGCTTTGCAGGGCTGGGAGAGGCTCGTGCTGGGGGAGCAGAGGGGAGAGGAACCTCAGGCTTTGGGATGCTGATATTTAATATTTTATTTGCTATTTTAAAAGGCTGGTGAATGCTGCAGCCGGCAGGAAAGAGCTCTAAGCAGCAGTGCTGTGGAGCTGAGGAGGGACCAGGCACAGGGCTGAGGCTCTAAGCACAGCACTCAGTCTGGGCCACCAGGATGGAGGGAGTCCTCAAGCTGGCCTGGAGCACGTGATTCCCAACATAAAACCTCCTGGGAAAATGTCCTGTGCTCTAAAGTCATGTCTTCCTATCCTTGCTTTGGAAAATGAGGATAATAATACCTGACCTATCTTCTCTGAGTGTTGCTTAATATTTGAATACTGCTTTGATCCCATGGAGTGCTGAGGATTATTGCTTTATAATCCTTATAATTCTATTATTCCATGAGTGAAGTGATTCAAATAAAATTGGAAGCATCTTTTATGCTGACCCCAGAGCCAAAGCAGAACCAAAATTTTGTATCTGTAGACAGTGAAAGAAATTAAGCTCAAACATAGAATACTTTGGGGTTTTTGAGTCATCCAAAGTCTGTGGGAATATTTCTTTATGCCAGTGGGCTTTAAATGGGATCAGTAGAGACAGGAAAGCCAGACAAAATGGAGAAGGAATCACCAGGATGCTAATTCCAGTTCTCAAACATGCTGTTCACTATGCCCAGATTTCTTTAAAGCTTCTTGCTAGTTTTTGTATTTGACAATCTCCATGGGCATGGGAAGGGAATAATGTGATTCCCACAAAAGTACTGATGCTATTCTCTGAGCTTGGCATTGCGTCTCAGCTCTTGAGTCAGCTCAGATTTCACCTCAGTCCTGTGGCCCTGAGCATGGGCCATAGGCTGTGAAGGTCTGGCTAGGAAGTTTTCATTTTGGTTCTTTCCCTGCACTCCTTTCTCTTCCCAAGCGTGCCTCTCTGAAACTTCTCAGCAGCGTTTGTTTGTGTAGAGCAGTGGAGCCACTGGAGATGGGTCAGTGGGCAGAGCAAGGATATTTAACATAGATGACAGATGAACACCGTTACAAAGCTATTACCATCACACAGTACACAGCTTAAGCATCCCGAGGAAGTGCATGGGTTTGCTAGTGAAGAGATGACTGTGTGAGTAGAAGACATCAGTGTGCAAATGATCTTGCTAAGAGCACTGTGCCAGGCTCTGGAGGGAGACCTCACCATTTGGGGGTAGGGAGACAGTATTGTGTCTCCTTCCAGGCCTCATTTCTAATCCCTAATCACATACTGTGGCTGAGATTTTATTACTGCTTAAGAGAGGGCTGCAGGGTGATGTAAAAATCCGCTCATCAGTTCACAGCCCTGCGTGGCAGGGTGTGTGGGGGGTGTCCTGGGGGCACTGGTGCTCCTGGCAGCGATGGTGCAGAGGCAGCAAACGAGGTGTACGGTCCTTCCTCACTCGTGCCTGCCTGAAATCCGTGAGATACCTTTCAGAAAGGACGAGCACCTTGTTGGGATGGAGCCACGAGCAGCTTCAAGGGCCAACCAGTACCTGCAGGGCCACCTCGGGATGGCAGATGAGAGGTTTCCAGTCGAGCTGGCTCCTCGTTCTGCCACCCGACACGCTGCCTGTCGTCCCACAGCCCCCAGTGCCTCTGAGTAATAACACAATGTTTTGCTTCTTAGTAAATATCTTTTAAACTGATGAATTCAAAAAGCACTTTAGATGACATTTAAAATTTAGAACCAGATGACTGAGCTGCGAATAATGAATCTTGCCCAGTAGATGGATGGCACGTTACTGTACAATTCTCTCCCTCTCAGTCATTGTCAGCTGAAGCATTTTTCTCTTCCACCTGTTCTCCCTCCTCTCTTCCCTCCCTCACCCCCAGAATACACAAGGCCTATTCAGAAATGCTTTATTTTGAAGAGCATGTGCAGAGAGAAACTTTCAAACCAATCGGACCTAATCAGAGAAGCATTTCTCTGCTCCTCTTCAATCCTGACCTGAGGGTTGGTTATTTATGACGCCAGCCTTTAAACTGGGGCTTTCTGTGCCCATCCTCACCCACACTTTAGGCAGCAGTCGTCTCCCAGGTGCACAGCGGGGCAGCACAGTGGCCCCTGCCACCCTTTGGACACACGGCCTTGGTGCCACAGTGGAGCACAGCAAACAGGCAGCTCCCCCTGTGAGGAGCTGAGTAGAGGTGCCACTCTTGGTGCCCAGCAGCAGCCAATGTTCTGGGCAGCACAGGGTTGCTGTGGTTGTACTTGTGATGGCTACAGCACACCTGTCCCAGCTTTCCCTCTTGGAGATGGCCCTCCTTGCCCATGGCAGCTCATGCCACACCGTCCCCTAGTCCCAGATGTGCCTCCTGCCACCCAGCACTCTGCCAGCCCCTCAGCCTCTGGCTGACACTAGAAGGAGGTGTTTCTGCCCTGGGTGGCTGGCCCCAGCTCAGCAGCCTGAGTCCTTCACCTGGGTTAAACAAGTCCCTTGCTCAGGCCTTTAACCCCCCACAGGCAGGGCAGGCACTGGCAGTGTCCCCTCCAGCTTTGCACCACTGCAGGCAACATCCAGCTGTCCCCCCAGGCAGCCCAGAGTCCCTTTGTCACCTGCAGAGAGGGAGCAGAGCAAGGAGGGGGTGATCAGGGGAGGCTGCTCAGGTGAGAACAGCACAGAGCTGAATTCTGGCACCTGGAATTGAGCTGGGTCACAGGTGCCTCAGCCCTGGGGACAGATTTAGATCCACGCCCTGTGTGCTGCGGGCTCCACACATGAGGCAAAGGTGGATAACGAACCAAGCAGGAGGCTCCATCAGACGGGAGCAGGTGATTAATTAGACTTGGGTTTCCTAACTGCCTTCACCTGGGTGTCAGTGCTAGGAGGGCTGCATTTCCAGTCTGGAAAGGCTCAGAGCTGTCAGCTTGCTTTTTGGTTGCTGCATGTTCGATGCCACTGTCTGGACAGGGTGTTGGAAAACCCTTGCAGCATATAGGATGTCATGTATTTATTACAGTATTGGTTATTTTTTGCCTTCTCCGCGGTCATAGACGGATGTTTCTGTTCAGAGGAATTCTCGACATCATGTTACATATTATCTCCCAGTGCTGCTGTCTGGGAAGCTACAAGGAAGCTGTGGTAAGTGCTGATTTTGGTAATTGCACTCAGATATTCAAGGTAGAGATAATTCCTAGAGGAAGTTGGGTTTCTGTGGACATCAGCCTGGAGTGACCACTCAGACTGGAACACACCAGCCGGGCTGAAAGCCCTCGTCCCTGCTCCTGTACTGCTTTTAGGTGCCTGCCCTGGCCTCTCCCCTCACTCTTAATGCTGCTCTGGTGGGGTTTGAACATGAACGCCAGGAAATTCCACCCGAGGACAGAGGAAGCAGCAGGGCCAAGCTGTCTCAGGCACAACTCAAAGTAGGAAAGGTTGGGTGTGTTCCTGTTCTGCCAGTTGTTCTGCTAAAAGTAGTTTCTCCAAGCTGAAACCCCCTTCTTCTATGTCTCCTGAAGTCTACTGTTTTTTGTGCTCATTCTCTTATGTTTCTTGAGACGTTCTGTATGATTCGATTAGAAACATCAGCGAGGTAAATAACATGTTTTAAGAATGACTTTCAAACTGTATTCCTTGGTTGCTGGATGGGTTCTTAAAATACTTTTTCTTTCTCTTTTTGGGTTTCCAAGTGTTTTAACACACAGATCAGAGCCTCTTTCGTGTGAGAAATGCTTTTCTGCTGGGAAGACTTGCAGAATATTTGCCCTGAGTGGAGGTGAAGGAAGGAAGTGCCCTGTGTGGCCAGTGCTCTCTGGGAAGCTACAGCTCTGTAGCAGGATGAACTTTTGGCTCTGTGTGGCATCAAGGAGCAGTCAAGGGCTGTGTTGCTTTGTATTTACAAGGAAGGTAAATGAATATTGCAAATTATTGTTTACGAATCTGGCTTTCGCATCAAGGAGCCAAGGTAAAAAGGGGATTTTATTATTATTTTCTGTTAGTAGATGTTAACAAAGTGTCCAAACTGACTCTCCATAATTTCTTTGGCTGCAGAATAACTGAAAGCCAGAGTAGGGCATGGAAGGTTGTCTTTTGAGACAGTTATTTGAAGCAGTAGTAAAGTAGCACTGACCACACCTGAACCTCAACCCATTCACACCCTGTAAACCTGAGGAAATAATTGGTCTCTGAAGAGTTACAGGAAGAGTAATAAAGCTTAGATAGGGAGAAAGCATTTGGTGAGCTAGACTGTGCTTTCAGTTTGGTTACACCATTCAGCTGAACTTAGAAACACTCAGAGAGAAATATTTGCCCTCGAGCATGATCCAGCTGATCTGCCACAGGAAAGGGTGTCTGGAATAGCGCCTGTGACTAATTGGAAAGCTCTCAATAAAGATGAGGGAGAAGGAGAGCTGCAAACCGTGGGATTGTTCCGCATAAAATAAGATTTTATTTTTTTAATGGAAGTTGGGAAGACTTAGCTGAGACTTTGAAGCTGGGAAATGGCTTCGTGGTAGGTATTGGATTGCTAATGAGCTGTGAACTTTACTGAACACAACGTATTGATTAAGGTGGTGTTTTCCTAATCTTGTTCTTAACACTTATTTACCCTTCCTTAAACTTAAGAGAAAGTATTGCTGTAGATATGTGTTTATTGGGTCTCAAAGCAGCTACACCTTCCTACTGGCCAACTCCCTTTGTACTCAAACTGAGTAAAAAAACCCATTCCATGGTGCAGGCAGGTGTGTAAAGCAAGCTGGTGTTGGGAAGAGCCTCAGGTCTGGAACTATACACTGGGGTTACATCCAAATAAATCGGTATTCTGTGCACACCTCCCTGAGCATTGCAGCATGGAACTGAAATGAAATTTACTGCCACTGCCTGTGGAATGGGCAGAGCTTGTCTGTCCCAAAACCTGCAGGTGTGGGTGGGGTGACTGTACTTACCAGTCCCTCTCAAGGTGTTGCAGCACAGTGTGGGAATTGCATTGTTTGGGTTTTTTTTTTAATTAATTAATTTCTAGGGCCTTGGAAGTATAAATAAAGAAATGCTTTCCCCTGGCTAAATGGGCTGTTCTGCTGGATTGGCCTTAACCAGCAATGTCAACAGAGCACACAGGCCCATGTGCTATAGCTCAGTGCTGCTCTGTGAAATCAGGCATCTTTCATGGGGTTTTTTTATTCCATTTGTGCTGGAAATCTCAGAGTAACAGTCTCCTAGTGTTAATGTAGTAATTTTACTTTTAATCTTTTCTAAAATACAGAAAAACCAAAGGAGAAAAGGTTAACCAAAGTTCATTTCCAAGATACTGGTTTGGCTCTTAGGGCTACAGTTCTTTCAGACAAATTGACTCCTCCTTGCAGTTCTTTTGGGGTTTTGAGGTTTTCTTTTTGAAAAAGTTTCTTTCGGGTTTTTTCCCCTCTTTCTTTCCCCTAAAAGATATTTCTTCCCTGGTTGTAAAGGCTTCCCTAAGTCCTTACCTCACAGCTCAAAGGAGGAAGCAGGGGCAGGGAGAGGAATCAATGTCTGTATGTGCTCAGTCCTAACACTCACACCTGGATAAGGTGCTTTGCAGTATCACTTGTTTTATTTTACAGTTGCCTTTTTTTTTTTTTCTTCCTTTCACTTGGAAAGTGTTCATAGCAAAAGCCTTTATTGCAACATCACATGTTCTGGAAACAAGATTAACAAAGAGCTTGCAGGAATTGAATTATCAAGGAAGAAATTGCTTGTATTGATTTACTCTATATATGTATATATATATGGAAAAACTTTTCTTGTGACGTGACTCCTCCTCTCACCACAATTCCTGGCAGCAAGGAGAAAGCAAATTTCTACCAGATGGTCTGGAAGCAGTTCAGACTCTGTGCTGTGGAGGTGATGGCACAGGTGTAGGGCTGTAAGAAGACCAAAGGGCTCACTGATAAAAGCCAGTATATTGCAAATTATGGCCAGGAACCAGGAACTGACTCTTCCTTGGGCTGCTACTGACACTGGAATTACTAGAACCGATTTTGGAGCATATTCTGTTGCTGACAAGTGTGCAAAAGCAGTACAGCCTCTAAACCATGTGAATAATGGACATTGAGAGCTTTCCTGAAAGCCTTTAAAAGTAAAATTGTGGTCATAAAGAAAGTTTTCTTTTCTTAACTTGCCTTCCCTGGGAGTGACTGTGGGACCCTGTCACGCTGTGAATAGCACAGGATGAACTGTGGGAAAGCTGCTCAGCAGCACAGGTCTGTAGCTTGCCAAACCCAGGCTGGACCCACTCAAACTTCCCCTCCTCTAAGGGAATGTGAGGCCGACCTTGGCCTCACAGCGAGAACTGCTGCAAGCAGAGAAATGTGTGCTGTGCAGTTTTGCAGAACTGATCCTATGAATGATCTTCTATTTCACTTATTTCATAGGGGAGCAGCGTCAGAACTTGAGTTAAATATACAGGGCTGTTTTTTGGACATGCATGAATTTTCACTGATTGTTTGTCTGCATGCAGTCCTGCGCGATGATTTAAACTTCATGTGGCAAACGTAATGGAGGATGTAAATCTTCATCTTGCTTCTCAACCAAGCCATAAAAATAAGATAATCTGGCTCATCCTATAGCTCGTGCTAAAATGAGTCATATGCATGTATGTGTGCATACACTTTACAGGGGTCATTACTGAAATTCCTGCTGTTAATAGGTTCAACAAAACCCCTTCCAAGGGAAATAAGCCAAATAGCTTTGCTCTATCATCACTCCTACAGAGGCAGCCACTGGGTCCCAGCAGGGATGTCAGCATCGACCAATCTGTGTTTTGAGTGAGGCACCAGGAAGCACAGTTTTCTGGGCCAGTATTTCAGGAAAACATATGGCAGTGTCTGCTGCTCAGGAAAGGCAATGGTGTAGTGAAGCACTCAGTCAGGGCTTTCCCACTGCACAGGCTGAGAGGGATCCAGTCTTCCCCACACTGGATTCTGGTGCAAAGCTGGTTTGTTGCTTCTACAGTAGCCCTGGTTGCAGCTTGCAACTTGCTTGCAGCTAACCCGTGCAGGATCTGCACTCCTGAGCATCAGCATGGAAGTCTTTGTGCTAACAACACCCAAGTCCACCAGCCAGCCTCAGGAACAGATAAGTGAGTTTCTTACACAAAGAAACAACTAAACCCTGCCGTCTATTGTAAGCTGTATTTTAATTTTGGTGTTGTAACACACATCGTGTTGGATGGAGTCACTAGAGGGTGAGCACTGTTGTTCCTGACATCGTGTTTGGATGAGGAATGGGCTAGCACTGGGGGAAAGGGCACTTCCCACTGCTCTGTCTTTACTGCTCGAGCTGGCATTGAAGGGGGTTTTGGTCTGCCAGCCTGAACTTTGGACACTGCTGCCTCACTGCTGTTGCCCTGAACACACTGAGCTTGTTTATAATAGAGTGTTGAAACAGTAGTTGCAAATGGACCTCTAGACTTGTAGACTAAATTTCAAAGTATATTAGTTCTACAAGTTATATTAGTTGTATTAGTTATCCTGTGATACAGTCATGTTCTGCTTGATGGGATAAATAATTTAGTCTTCTGAGAATCTCTTGATTATATATTTTTGCTAAAACTGGCATTTATGACATGGCTTCTAGTGACAGAGCATTCTGGCTTCTTTGAGATCCTCAGCAGTTTGGGCATCAGATGACTGCAGGACAGCAGAAACTCTACCATTAAGTACCTACCACAGTGCTATCTGGTAATTTGGGACCCAGTAGAAAAGCAGATTTCCCTTCAGTGTAGAATGACTGTGTTATGCAAGGTAATTATTTTCTTCCTTTCATTTCAAATGAGGTTTGTGTTTTTCCAATCTATAACCAAAGTATCAGCACAGTGTCAGCTGTAGGTGGGATTATAAGCAAGAATTGCCAAAGCATATAAAGTATGGATATCCACACAGTCAGATGTTGCATGGGGGTTCTTGTCATTAAAGTACTGTATTAGTAGCTTCCATTATGTTGCTCTCCTGTGGTGAAGCATTCTGGATCAGAAGAGACCTGCTATTTCACATGCACTCCAGCTGTTCCCTTCACCCACCACAGTCAAACCTCGTATTTTCTTATTTTTAATGAGTTACGTGTGTGGAAAGCCAAAAAAAAAAAAAAAAAGAACCAAAAACCAAGCAGAGGGAGATGGTTAGATTGTTTCCTGCAAGAAGCTGAGATTACCGAGAGCTCAAGAAAGTTTTTCCCAGCCATGTGAAATGCAGAGCTGTTTCTGACTCATTTCCTTGACCACTATCCTGACAGACCAACACCAGGGTGGTTGCTTTGTCCCCTGGTGCTTTTGTTTCTGAGAGCACTGATGATTTCTGCCTTGTTTTCTAGTCTCCTTTTGTTCGTGCTGTGCTGTGTTCTGGGTTCTTTATTATTCTGTTTTGATTTTGGTTTTACTGGCCATCAGGGGTATTTCCCATCTCCTTGTGTCTCATCTTAAACTACATGCAGTTCAGAGCTCTGACTGATGGCCCCAGGATGCCTCGCTGTGGCTTTGATGCATGCCATAGTCCAGGAAACTGAAATCCCAGCACAAATCACTGTACAACCTGACACAACTCTTACATTTGTGAGGAAAAGCTGTGCCCAGAGAAGTCAAAGCACAAACACTGGCTGGCCTCTGCAGAGGAATATCCCAACTCTGGGCATGCAACCAACACAGCACATAAGCTTCTGTTTTCTCTTTCTTTGAACCATCTTTCTGCTTCAGATAATCTTCAGGGGAAAAAAAGGATTTAAAACCTCAGTCTCGAAGTCATATACCCAGTGGTCATAATGAACTGTAGAACAAACAAGATTTGTCTCATAACAGAGCTGAGGGGAGGGAGTGGGTGCTGGTGGTTGTCATATTCCTGCGATGGAGCAGGGTCTGGGAAAGTGGCCCTGAGCTGGTGCAGGTTAATCAGAGTGGCATTTTAAGGTCCTGACCCCCCAGCTATACCCAACGAGCTTTTACAACATTAGTTGCTTCTGTACTGCTTCAATGCCTGCTGCAGGAGTAATCCAGCCCCTGCAGTGTCTTTTGGAAAGAGGGATGGATTGAAGCTCTGGTGGTTTGATAGTGGACCACCAGTACTTAAAATCTGAGAACTCTGTATAGTCTGGAGGCCTTTATAGCTCTGCTGAAGTACCACCGGTCTAAAATATTGCCAGAATGCATCACTTGTCTCTGGAAGCCATTTGTTTTCATTTACTGCACAAAGTAAAACAGGCCCAGGGTTACAAACAGCTCGGTCTGTGCTGGGGCTGTAATTCTGCTGCACTGGTTAAGGCCATCGTCACTTACAAGTGCCACTGTCACTGACATAACACAGTAGCTCAGGTGGCCTCTCCAGGGTGGTGGCACAGCATAGGTGCTTGTGTGGCTGATTTTAGGAGCTCTTTAAACACAGACAGAGCTCTCTTACTGTGAGGATGATTAAATCCTGAAGAAGGATTGCCTAAAGAGGTTGTAGAGTCTCCCATCTTCAAATATTCAAAACCTGACTGGCCACAGGTGGAGCCTGCTCTAACTGACCCTGGTCTGAGCAGGGCATTGGACCAGACGATCTCCAGAGGTGCCTTCCAACCTCAGCCCTTCAGTGATTCCCTGAAGAGGGGCTCAGTGCAGGCACTGTAGTCTGAGCACTGTCTTTAGCATAACAGCAGAACTCCACTCTGCCCCTATTCCAAGAGGCCTATCAGCAATCTAACTTTAAAATCTGCATTTCCTGGCTTATGAGATCACCCGCGGAGGTAGATTCTCATTTCCTGAAATGTTAAGAGCCCAACAGATAAGCAAAGGGCAAGAGCTCACTCAATCTGTTGGTTATATAAGCACATAAATATAACAGTCACTTTTCTGAGCATCAGGTACTTACTCTGTAATTGGTATCACTTAATGTAAAGCGTTGTTCTTGATTTAAAGGCTGATGTAATTGCAGTTTTGCAGACTGTGGTAGCATACCAATGCAGTCACTTCTGTGCAAAGCAAAGCACTTGGTGTGCTGTCCATGCTATGTCAGTGTAAGAACTGGAGGTCACAGAAATAAGACCAGATTGTGAATGTAGACAGCTGATTTAATACATCATCATCATCATTATTATTATTATTATCATCATCATCATTTTCTACATGAATTACAGGTTTTATTTCAGATACAGAAATTGCTGTAGTATTAACCCAACCACCTAAATTTTCATATAGGATAGGCAGAAAATTCCTCTATAAAGAGAACCTCCGTAGACAGTGGGATGCAGAAAGGTTAACTGATTAATAGATTTGGTAAATTCATGACTGTAAGGTGCACGTGTCAGGTGCTTGAGCCAGCACTTGAGCTCCAGTTGTAGAGCTTGTGGACAGTATCTGGTTTCCCTGAAGATGCTCACCTGTGTCATTCCTGACTCAGACATCTGCTCCACTGAGCTTTGGGGCTCTGTTTTATTCAAGGTGGAAAATGAGCTATTTTATATAAACAGCAATCTGATTCATCCTCACCCCGCAAGAAGATTAAAATTGCTCCCTCTTCTGAGGTGCTGGCTGTAGCCCCTGGCAGCTTGCAGTGCTCTGCTGTTTCACACAGGTGCATTCAAATCTCATCTTTGTCTACTTTGTACTGAAGAGTGGTGTTTCCAGTTTTGGAGTGTGGGAAGAGGAGAGAAATTGCTGTATTCATGGTAAATGCTCAGCAGAAGAGTGAAAGCTCCTGCTTGGAAATGCAGGTGAGAGCTCATGAGAGCTGTCCTTTGAGAACTGTCCACAGAAAAGCTGATCTGCTCTGGTCTGAATATTAATGTGGTCAATTTTAGTAAACAAAGTAGGCTTCCATCTGCAGTGAGATCTCAACTAAAATGCTCTTGCAAGTGCTTATACTGGCGATATTTGGAACCTCACAGTTGGTTCAGTGCAGGGAGAGGACACTTCCCTTCCCTGGAATTGCTTCACCATGTCTCATTTACTCAGGTTTACTGGGATACGATCAAAACCAAGATCTTTCCTTCCTGCCCACAGTGTCTCTAACACAGACAATCTACCACAGCTCTGAACTTCTCCCTTTCCCCCTGTGCCACTAAAATATGGTGCAGTGTGCTGCAACATCTGTGGGTGATTCTGTGCATGCAGGAGTCTATTGATGCCTCTGCAAAACACAAGATTGGGTCGCTTCTGAAGCATTTGGTAACACTTCTGACAAAGGGAGAAGCAGACTGGTTTGTTAACGGCACAGGCATTTCCTTAACTTAAAGTGGCTCTTTGGGAGCCTTCATTAGCTGTAAAACCAGCAAGCAGGCTGGCATGTGGGTTCATTACTGTTCTGCTTATTTATACTGGTGCAGATTTTGGCCTCTTTTGCACCACGTACTCACAAATCCAGCATTTTGTAGAGTTCCCCCCACTTCTCCCATAAATGACTAATGTGTTCTTGGAAGCTTTGTGTTTTTAGAAAATTGCTGTCCTGTCCAACAACACAAGAATTTCAAGATGCACAGTACACACCACTCAAGTCAATGCAGCTATTTCCATGCCTACAATTTAGCACACTGGCAGAGCTGAAATAAGTGAAATCCTTCTGGATTTTGTTTTTGTGCTGAAGAAGAAAAAGAAAGCACCAAAAAATGATTTTTCTGCTAAATTGAAATATGCCCATCCCAGAAAGAAGCTGTGCTTTGCATGCATGGGTTGAATTCATGTGAGGTTTTCTATTGCAATTACATAAGGAAAACACATCCTAGTCTGACTGAGCATAGGTGCATAGCTTTATCAGCAATTAGTTCCACTGGTAGGTTATCTGAGCAGCTGTCAGAGATATTGATCAGGACAAAACCTGGTTTGGAATAGTGGCATCTGAAACAATTGGTTTTAAAACAGTCAGAAATATAGCTATTGATTGACTCGAGGGGATTCTTCTGGCCTGTACATGTACAGTTTTGCTTTCTTAACTCAGCAGGATGCTATGGTGTGAACTTTGTGAATAATCTTTAAAGAAAGTTTTGAAAAAAAATAATGATGCTGGAGTGATTGAACATCTTTCAGAAAAATTGTGGAGAAGTATAGGAAGCCAGGGTTCTTTTCCTGATTACTTCTCAGCCATCCAAATCTGAGACTGAAAACATTACCTAGATTTAATGAGGAAAATGTAAAAAGGGCCAGAACCAGTCTGGAAAGACCATATGCACATCATGTTCCTGGGAATAGGAACCTTCTTGGGACTGGGAGATAGCTAAGTCACATTTGCAAACTGAGGCACTCAGAAATTGAAAGTGGTTTGTGATGCTGAGCGGCTGATTGAGAAATCAGGACTAGGATTTGTTCCAGATCTAGGCAAACAGTCCTATGCTTATGGGAGGGATTTTTTCCTGCATGTGTTTTCTTCAGGCCTCTGATTATCAGCCTGCACGTGCAGGTTCGGTACAAGCCACATGCCATCCCATGGCATTATACTGAACTTGCACATCAGGAGAAATTTCTGGTAGTGAAATGGTGACCTTAGTATTTTTCAGGGTAATTAAAGAACAATTGTGTCTCCCCTTTCCCGTTCTTTGTCAGCCAGTCATTGCAAAAGCACATAAAGTACTGTAAAGGCTCAAGTTCCAGACAATCAATTAATGTACTCAGAGTCATGCATGGTCTGATGTGCACAACGCAGTTGTATCTCCATCTGCTGTGCTCGGCAGCGGTTTGAAAGATTGCAACAATAAGTGAAATGCTGATGTTGCTTATGTTGCTGTGAGTTGAAGGTAGGCAGTTTCTAAATTGATCCTTCCTGTCTATATAGCTAAAGTGAGCTTGAAATATGGATTGAAATGTAACATTTCCTTTTAAAAATCTCTCTCCAAAGACAATTCTGTTTCTTTCCTTCTCCTTCCCCGCTTTGGAATAATGCTCAGTCTTTCTGGCCCTGTCTGCCTGCGTCAGGTGGAGGTTGTGTACCACAGGCCATCCTGGGGCTTGGGCTTCTGGGTTTGCTTGCTTGTGCAAGCTGGTAGAGCTGAGTCTGCTTTGGATAAGGAAGGGTTAAAATCTCTTCCAGCCCTCGTGTAATACATTCTGTGTGTAAAGAAACATGATGCTGTTCTTGAACTGCCAGCCCTTGCCCTCCGCATTCTTGGCTGTTTCTTATTTAAACACGGTTAATTGCTGTTCTTTATGATCATATCGAAGGCCTCTGAAAATGTCAGCCCAGGCTGATATCCCTGTGTCCCCAGTACATGCACAGGGCGGAACAGCTTACAGCTTTTCATGAACTTGTCTGTTTCTTTTGCATCGCTGTCTCTCTTTTGGGAAAGTGAGAAGTGAGATTTGACAATGCGAAGTGGCTCTTCCTGGCATCGTGCAAACTGCCCGCGACAGAGCTGGGAAAACTGACCCAGAGCATCCAAAATCCCAGCCCAGGGCTCCCAGCCCATCTTCCCGGCTGGGAAAAGCCAGATCCCCGATCATCACCAGCTTGATCATCACCAGCTTTCGTCCACCTCCGGCGATGTGCCAGCAGCCCCTGCCAGGCTGCTCGAGGCCGGCCAGCGTCCTCCCAGCGCCGCGGGGCCGCTCGTGTTCGGGGGCCGCTTCTGTTCGGGGACCACTCGTGTCTGGTGGCTGCCCCTGTTCGGGGGCCGCCTCTGTTCGGGGGCCGCCTCTGTTCGGGGGCCGCTCCTGTTCGGGGGCCGCTC
>VZTG01001348.1:457482-474773 GCA_013397845.1 Melanocharis versteri | reverse complement strand
CCCCTCGCCCGCAGCCGCTCCTCAGGACCTGTGCTCCAGCCCCTTCCCCAGCTCCATTCCCCTCTCTGGACTGGTCCCAGCACCTCAGTATTCTTCCTGAATTGAGGGGCGCAGAACTGGACACAGCACTCGAGGTGTGGCCTCACCACTGCTGAGCACAGGGGGACAATCGTGCCCTGGTCCTGCTGGCCACACCATTGCTGACACTAGCCATGTGCCATTGGCTTCTCGGCCACCTGGGCACACCTGGGCTCATGTTCAGCTGCTGTCAAACAGCATCCCCAGGGCTTTTTCCTCTGGGCCGCTTTCCAGCCACTCTTCCCCCAGCTTGTAGCGCTGCAGGGAGTAAGTGCAGGACCCAAGTGCGGGACCTGGCACTTCACCTTGTTGAACCTCATACAGTTGGCCTCGGTCCGTGGATCCAGCCTGTCCAGATCTCTCTGCCCTCCAGCAGATCAACAGTCCCAACCAGCTTGGTGTCACCCATGAGCTCACGAAGGGTAGACTCAGTCACAGGACATTCTGCTGGCCTCAAAACCTGGGAGGTGGCTGTGGCCTGCCCAGCTGGGAGCACCCAGGGGCACAGCTGATGGATGGCAGGAGATGCAGCTGCTGCTTGGGATGAGCTCACCTCAGCCCCCTTGTACCTGGCCTCAGAAAGCTCAAAGGGCTTATCAGGGGTTGCTCTTTTTGACTTTACCTGTCATACTTTGCGAAATGCATGGCTAATTTTGGTACATAAGGTACATGGAGGATTGGGTAGTATCATTATTGCATCCACCATAGTTAGTCAGGTTAAGCCCAGTATTGTAGGTCTGAAACTTTCCCAACATGCACCTTACAAATCATCACATGACTCTTAAACTTGAAATTATTAATGCAGACACACTGGAGTTTTTAGGTGCCCTGTGAGTTCTGGAGCCTTTTAGAGATGCCTTGAAAACTGTGAAACCCAGTGAGATGCTCTGTGGCACTCGGGAGACTCCAAACGAGCTGGGTCTGTGCCAGCCAGCTGGGACCAGCTCTGGTTTGTGGTCAGGGACTGCTCACAGCATATGGGGTGGGAGGACACGCCCAGCTCCGCTGAAATTGAGGGAACATTGAGTTCACTGCAATGCACTGCAGTAGAACTGCAACAGGAGAGAGGGACAGATACAACCCAAGTAAATTATGGCAGTTGCATTTTGCAACCACAAAGAGGACAGGGAATGCAGCAGGAGGAGGGAATGCAGTAACAGATGCAAAGCCCATTCTCTAAGCTGTTGGAAGCTCAGGAAGGTGTGGAGCTGCTAAGCCTCGCACAGTGAATCTCATTCCCTGGCTTGTTCTGGTGCAGAATTTCAGGACAAGTGGGCTCGGGTGGGCAGGGTTAAGTGTACATGATGTGCTGCTTAGCCTAGCAAATCCATCATATGGAACTGCTGACTGGCAAAATAAGTACTGTCAACATAGCATGCTGTGGAGAAAAGCAGTGCATACTCTGATGTTAGCTGATGGGTTGAAATAGCAGTTTTGTTTTCATTCCTTCCCCAGTTTAGAGGCTAAAAAACCCACCACTCCTCAGCAGTAAAAACAAAATGTGTATAAAGCAGGGATACTGTTTTACAAAATGTGCTGTGGTCCTTCGGACTAGAAGTTTAATTCCCTGCAAACATGCAAGATTGTCTGCCTTTCGGAGACAGAGCTAGTTGTGGTCATTTAGTGTCTTTGTCAAAGCAAACTTACTGATTGTACCCAACTGCTCTGAAGCAATTCATAAATAGGAAATACCAATACAGCAACCAGTAGCATTTTGCCCAGAGCAACATCTGTGCCCCAAGCAGCTTAGTCTAACACTAAACAGCACAAATCTGTTGATAGCACAATGTCAAATGGTAAACCTGGATCAGTGTTGCATATATCCAAGATTAAGCACTTCTGAGTCAAAGCCTTCAACTCCATTAGAGAGAAATAGGTCTTAATTCTAATCTTGGTGTAGTGGCGTTAGTGTGGAGTTACTTTGCTGATTTCACAGACCTTACATCACGCTTATTAAATGGTAACTGAGATGCCCAAGGTATGTCAGCCTGAGCTGCCTACACTCCAGCTAAATGTGAAGTGTTGAATAAAGGCTAGTAAACATGTCAAGACAAAATAATTACACTAAATATGGACTTTATTGCTATAAATTAATAATGAGAATGAGGACATACAGTAAAAGCTGCAGTAAAGACAGGGAGTGCACAAGAACATAAAGGTTCTGGAGGGGAAACTTGTTGCATGCTACCCTCCATGACTTCCACAGTCTTATGCTGAGGAGGAAAAGCACAAACACATCTGAGGAACACGGGTGTGAATTTTCTCCTCTACTCCATTTGCGTAGCTGGTTCCATCACCTACTGAATCTTCACTGAAGAACAAACCAAAGTAAGCCAGTGTTGGGTGACAGGCAGGGTAGCTCCATCCAGACACTGCTCGGAATGTGCTTCAGCACTGGGGAAAATGTGTCTGCTGGAAGTCAGTGCAAGTTGTTCTGTAGAGAAACACTCCCCACCTCCTCCTCCCTAGTCCATAAGCCTTTACCCACTCAGGAGAAGAGACTGGCTGTCCCCCAGATCCATGCAAAAGAAGCCAACATCTATGTTTTCACACGTAACTAAGAATGTGGGAGGGGGCCCTGGTTGACCTCTTTATGTGGTCAGACTTACCAGAAGGCTGAGCATTCCCTCCCCACTCTGAGGAAGCCTGGCTCTGTCCAGCTGTCCGTAACTGGGAGCCCAAAAGTAACGAGTCCCAGATGAACATGTGGACTCGTGACCTCCATAAGCACTGCCACTGAATTCTGAACAGACTGTCACTGCTGTACAACAGATTTATCCTCACCTGACAGTGTACACTGCACAAAACCAGGGGCACTGTGGTACCTGTGAACCTCCCATAGCTTTAGGGGGCTTAAGTATTGGGTCCAAAGCAGGAATGTGTGCATGGGAACTATGCAAATATAACTGGAATTACAGTCATGAATAGCACCAGAAACAAACTATCATTTCAGTCTGCTTTGAAAATTGCCTTGCCACACCTGCTGCCTCTTCCCATCACTGTGGTATCAGTGGTCTGCAGAACCTGGCATGGCAGTCCCTCCAAGCCCCAAATCCCATCTCCTTCAGCTCACAGCAGCATCCTCACCAACTGCAGACACAGGGAGTGCAGAGCTGGGCAGACAAAGGCTACTGAGTCACAACTGTGTATCCCACCAGACATTATTGTAGATCTGACCAAAGCTCCAGTCTGTTCCTGGGCAACAGGAGACACGGGCATGTCTTCAGGAAGCGAGTCTGAGCTTCACCAACCAGGGACTCCAGGTGGCAATCCCCATGCTGCTGCTTTGTGCACCAGGATGTTGCCACTCCTCTCTCTGCAGTGAGATCAGAGAGGCTACAAGCACCTGCAGTGAGATAACTGTGCTCTGGATTTCATGCTCTAGCGTAGTTTTGTACATTTGCTTTCTGACTCCTAAATGCCTATGCTTCTGAGATAGAAAATAGTTCATGATTTTGTATAAAAGTAGCCTATTGTTTCCAAGCCAAAACTACAGTCTTTGGCTTCAATTTGTAGTGTGTTTTTCCACTGAGAAGGGTAAAGTTATTTTTTTAATGGAGAATTACTTCAATTTGAGCTTTTAAAAAGGTAATTTCTTTTGAAGTTCAACCCAGGAATGTTTTGCAATCATCAGTCTTTATTTTATATACTTCACTTAAAGAAACCAGGGACCTAGACAGAGTTGTCTCCTGAAAACACAAAAGACATGTTCCCCTGCTGTGACTAACAGTTCTTCTGAAAAAACATCCCAAACCAAAAAACCCAGCTGATTCACTTTGCGTTATCCTTTCCCAATCATTATGAAATTCAAAAAAATCATATGATGCCCAATTGTTTTATTCTCCCCTACTCCTTACAAGTTACGAATCACAGAGGAAGAAGAGAGGGAGGCATTCTGCAGAACTCGCTATTGCAAAGCACAAACCAAACAGCAGCGTAGACCTGTAATCAAATTCATCTCCTAAAGGGATTTTTAAAAGGGTAGACGTGTTCACTTACATTCCATCCCTTTCTGACCTCAAGGCTACCAGCTCTCTATGAGAACTTCAGCAGTGCACTGCAATTTCCTTTGGTTTGGACTAGCAATAGGAAACTTTCACTTTAGCCCTCTTTTGCACTTCCAGAATGTCCTTTCAGTACATCTGACTGGTGTAACACGTGCAGCTTGTGTTAAACTGGGAAAGGACGTGCGTGCACATTGGTGTACAGCTCGGAGCCAGTCTCCTGAAAGCAGTTTACCTTCCCTGGATTAGGCCACTCTTAGTAAAGCAGCCACGATTACATCTGGCTGTTTACTTCACTTGGCTGAGTTAGTCCTAAGGCTCATGAAAGCCTAGTGCTTCTCCTGGCTGCTACCCAAACTCTTGTCCAGGACCTCTATTGCTTAAATAAGTAGGATAGAGCTAAGAGGGTTTTAGGATGAAATGGAAAAGATTGGGACTTCAGCTAAATTTATGTGGGTGTAAGTTCTCATCTATTTTATCTTTCCTGACATGAAACCCTGTGAACCATAAGGAATTAACCTTCTGAATGGAAGCATAAGTAAGACTTGACATTAAAACAGTATGTGAATACAGGAAGCTAAAAGTGGAAGTGTAAAAATAAGTCCTCTTACTATAAGAACTCAACTTAGGCACCCTGCCTCATTTACCTGAATAAGAAAGCCCACACATTTCTTCAGAGCTTTCTTTCCCTGCCAAGCACAGCTCAGCATGGATTATAACAGGCCATGTAACAAACAAAACAGCTGCACTCCAGGGGACAGTCCACAGCACACTGTGCACAGGAACCACGCATACAAGCAAAGCCAGCCAGGTTCCTTGGAGTGTTTTCCTCAACAAGTCCTGGAGGGAAGAGGAGACCTGCTGAGTGTGAGGGGGAAATGTGCATACAACAAACCCAGGCCCAGCTATGCTGAAAATTAGTTGCAAATAAGGAACCTGGTTCGGGAAACCTTGGTGGCTAAGAGGCAGGCATCCTATCCTAGCCCTGGCAAGGCAGCTGACATCAAAGTGCCTGTGTGCAAGGTCTACTTGTGTTGCTTGTCTCTGCCCTCCTGACTGCTCCTGCCTGCAGAGGGGCTGGCAGGCCCAACGGAGCAAGGGCTGTTCAAGTCATTTCTCCTCCTGCAGCCTCTGCAGAGCCATGGCAGTAATGAGCAGAGACACTGGACAGTGGCTGGTTCCTACAAACGCAGCTGGTGCAGTGTCTGAGGCTGCTCTTCTGCAGACACCTGCAAAGCTAAAGATCTGTTACTTCCATCTGGCCAGAGGAGAGTCACCCAGGATAAAGAGGGAGCTGGAACAACAAACACTGCTCTTCCTTGCCACTGGGCATTCACATTTCTGGGAGAATAAAAGAATTGAGGAGTGCTGCCGCTTCTTAGTGGTTTGCTCATACATTCTCAAAGACAACTTCACCTGGGTGGTGTGAGAGGCTCCAGGACTTCACCTAAGAAAACACACTACCATCTGCAGGCAAGTCTGAAAAACAAAAAACCCTCAAGCAGGGCAGACTGTCTAATGCCAAGGAATTTCTGCTGAGCTACATGTTTTTCCAGGGAATGTTTAAAAGCCAGTAGTATGTGTATACTAATGCAGGACTCCTGTTAACCTCTTATTTGATCTAGATCTTAGACTCCCCCAAATAATTTTTTTTCCTACGGTGTTTACAATAACAGTCTGGTCATAAAGCAGGTGACTGCTACCACGTGACACTGGTGCTCATATTGATCCTTATCATTCTGAACATCAGACCAGAATTCAAGAGCAGCACATGCCATCTCCAACCACTTAACTAAATGGTGCCTTTAAACTCTCATTAAGACAGTTAAGAATCAGTTATTAAGATGTCACTACTGAAAAATAACTATTGCATTTTTCAAAGTTTAACAGTAAACAACATTGCCAATATATTATTGCACACAATAAAGGGGTTTGGAACTACAGAGATAAGGAAAGGGTAATCTAGAAGACCCAAAATAGTGATCCCAGAGCCATTCCAGTTGCTGCTCCAGCCAGCATGCCCAGTGCCAGGTCTCCATCGCTGTCACGGTAGCGCTCTCGAATGATGACGTGGTTTGCAGGGGGCTGCCCATAAGGTCCTAGGAAATAAGAGGTTGTTGGGAGGAAGACAAAAGAAATGTGTATCTTAATACCATACACTGCAATTTCAAAACAGGCCCGTTCTTTCACCTTCTTCCTTCAACTGAATACTTAGATTTTGTCAGCTACACAGGTAAAATACATTTCTGCTTTGGATTCGGCCTCCACATTCATTAAATCCAAGGCCTAGCAACACTTCTAGCCTTGTAATGGCTTAGTATCTGTGAGGAAAACTCATCACAAATGTAAAAGAGAACATTGTTGGGCAAAGAACCTATGAATTACTCGTATCATTCTATGAAACACTTAGTGGATTTAATGTAAGAAATGGATCTAAAAATTGCTACAGCCTTGAAGTTAAGGCAAATAGTTTAGTTCCTTCCCATTACCCCCTCTCCCCAAAAAAATCTTTGGCAGGTCTCAAGCCAGTAATTTGTCTGAAACTGTGCACCAGTTATTTACATTTACTGCCCACTGCAATTCAGCCTTCACATCCTGGACTGATCTGTGGGGTGGTGACAGCTGCTACATTTCTGTTCAGATGAAAATTGGCCAGCAGTAAGAAATTAACCTTAAGCTCAAGAAGCCACCGATTGACCCTTGCTCTGTAACAGACTTGTACAAGCTTCACCTGTCATGTTTTCTGATTTAGCTCCTACCTGAAGAGCAAAGATAACAGTACTGTTTTCCCTCCCAGACATTTCAGGGCTATTAAATATTCTTGAAAATCCCACAATGGTGTTTTGTAACAGATTCTTGAGTAATCCAACCAAATACAACTAGGAAAGGCTTTCACTGACTTTCCCCCCTGAGAAGGATGATGTCACTGCAGAGAACGAGCAATGGAGCTGAAAGTACAGGGGTGAAGTGAGTTGCTGGGGTGAACCTGAACCCTCAGGTTTAGTTGCAGTGACCCTGGTGAAGGGAAACATTGAGCCTTGGTTACTATGCCCAACCAGTAATCAGTATCTTAACACACTGGACTTGCAAACTGGTCAGGGCAGTGACTGTTTGATGCTGCATTGTTACCATCTGGGTTTGGCTTGATTTCCAAGGCCTGCTGGAAGTTTTTAGAAACAGTTCTTGGGTTTTTAAAAAGCTGCTGCTTTTCAGAACCAACAGAGCACACCTTCCTCTGTGTTTGCATATATATCATCCGTATCTTAGGACTTCAGTAACTTAGATGAAGAAAACTTTAAAAGCTTTAAAGGCTGATGCACCTCCTCCCTCATAATGAAAAATGGAAAAGGCAAGCGAAATAACCTGAAAAATGTCAAATGGAAAACAACATCTCCCTCAAAACCGAAATAAAAAATTCTCAGTAGAGATTCTTGTTTGCAGAGTCAGATCACAAACAACTAGTTTTCTCATTTTTATTACCCATACAACTCTAAAGTCCCAGTTCCATAGGACTGGGGCTCTAAGCAAAACCAACCCTAAATTAAGGTGACTATGATTAAAATCACACCCTACAATTTTACTCTTTGCTTCCTGTTTTTGAGATTGAAAGCTATACAAACCTGAACAGAGCAACAGAAGACTTCACATGGCTGAAACGCTGCCTTACAGCAATTCCAGCACACGGGGAAGGAACCAGCTCCTTTTTCTAGGGGTGGATTTACCTTTTAAACTTGCATTTAAATAATTTAACTAGGTATAAGAGCAGCAGATGAATGAAAAGCTCCATCAGTGCCCAGTATGGAGTCCTGAATCATAAAATCCTATCTTCTTCTGGCTCTTGTACCTTTCCTTAGAAAACATACTGTAGTTAGAGAGTTCTATATGCTTCAGAAAGAGTTTGTAAAGCAATGTAACTATGCTGAGATCACACTGGGAAGGTTAAATCCCCTAATACCAATTCCACTGCACTCCCTTTGTTGTGAAAGGGTGAGTGGACTTGGTTCCAGTTACAGGTCAGGTTTCTTTCTTTGTCAAGAGTGGTGGCTGGGAAGGGATGGTTGCTAGTAGAGCTAAAGCCAGGAAGATTGACTCAAACAGCTTCTGTGGGAAGGTGGAGGATGTGGCTGATTACCTTGGTATGGATACTGGTAGGGAACAGCATAAGCTTGTCCATTGGAGGCATAGAAGATCTGAGGCCCCACCGGGGGATACGCACCATTGTACTGATCGTAGCCATAGCCATAAACCTGGTGGAATTAAAACTGTCTGTTACACGAGTTCACTTTGCTGTGGATCCAATTAAGCACACTGTTCAATTTGCCTGCGTTTCTAATGTGGTTAAAGTTTCAGTAAAATATCCAGGCTGTCCTGCTATAGCCAATCTACTCTCTGGAATGGGTTCAGAACAGCTGCTTGAAAAAATAAGCACTCCTAAGCAGCATTTGCTCTCTTCCTTTCCTGGATAGGCAACGGCTGAGGCAGGGCCTGGATCATCAGGCAGAGGCACAGCAGCCCTGCCAGCTTCTCCTCTCTGCCCTCGTGCCAACAACAGCTCTCTGGGGAGCTCAGAAGTGCCAGGAAGGCAGCAGCCAATCCCAAAAAACTCCAGCCAACCCTCCTAGAGGGTACGCTGCAAGCAAATGTCAGATTAAAGACAAATACTCTAGAGCTGTATGTTTTAGAAGTAATTTTTTTTCTCCAAAAGAGGAGGCTGCACAGAGGAAGCTTCCAGCACCACAACTCGTTCTTAACAAGAGTGAGAGGCTGGAGCAGAGCACATACAGTGCAACAAGCAATACTGCTCCAAACTATCCCCTCACATATTACTGCACATCACTGAGCACATCCAGAAACCCCCAACATATCCTGGCTTGGTCCCAGAGCTGCTCCTTCACTGCAAAAGAACTGTGTATCCAGGAACTGGAGTTATTGTGTTGCTATGACATCTTGGTACAACAAAATCCTTACGTGTTGAAGTGACGGCTCCAGTCATTACACCCTATTTTTAAAACTCCTGATCTTGTACCCTTCCAGTGCTTGCACAGCATGGAAGTGTAGTCACACCTCCTTATGTTAGAAGCTGCACGGCCAATATATTTCAAGATCAGCCAAATAAATTCTGCCCTGTCTCTCAGAAGCTTTATTTTCCAAGCTCACTGAGCAGCCACCCCTTTATACACCTCCCAAACAAATGTGCCTCATCCCTTTCAAAGGAAATCCATCTCAAATAAAAGCAGCAATAGTGCCTTACTCTCTCCTGTTGTACAAGCTCTAAAGCTGGATATAAGAGGACAATGCAGCACTTTGTGAGTGCTTGAGGGAGGCTGCTCCTGCTGCCTTGCTCATGTTAATGCCTCCTGACTGTAACTCTTACCTCAGGTGATGGTGTGGCATAAGCTGTGTAGGGAGGAGGGGCCGAGGAAATGGCTGTCTCATCATACATCACATCAGATCCCACGTAGCCCTAAACACCATGGACAGATAGCAGTTATCACCTTTTCCTACACACAGCCAGTTAGAGCAGTCTAAGGATTAAAACTTAATGACCCCAAAGAAAAAGTAACCTTTAGCCACACTGCGTGTTAAGAAAGCAGTGAGTGCCTTGTAAAGGCTGCAGAAAGAAAGTACCTGGAGAGCAGACCTGGGAGAATACAAATACCTGATCAACCACAGAAAGGAGCCATGAAATTTCTCCCTGTGTGTGTGCCACAGACATGCATATGTGTACATGTGAGCACACTGGCTCCTTCTACCATTCCAGAGCCTCAGATTTAGAAATTACCCTCCTGTTCATTTTCGGTCTTCAGATAAAGAAATCTCCACAACTAAGCTGGCTGCTTCCTGGCACCCTAGAGTGGTATCACCAAGCTCTGCAGAAGCAGGTAAAGGAAACAAATGCAGTAGCCAAAAGTGGTACCTGAGGCAAAGGTGATAACACTTCAGTCCATTTAGAGTAAATTCTCAAAGACAATGAAGATTTCTTACACTACCCTTGTATTCTTGCCCCTAATATCCAAAATCTACAGTGATGCTCTTATTCCCTTTTCCAAGGCAAAAGCCAGCTCCCGTTCTTTAATTCACAAGGGAACATTTTAATAACTCAACAACAAATGTTGTATTATCTCTTGGACTGATGAAATCGTGGCATTTTGAGGACATAATATGGTTATATCCCAAGTCAAACTCATGGTGAAGATTCTAAGGATTGCTTGAAACACTGTTAAAATACTATATGAAGTGGTATTTCCATCACCTGAGAAATCTGCTAACATCTTAGCAGTAAATGTGTTCTGTCCTGCCACAGGGATCTCTGTACCCGTGATGCACAAATTTGCTAACAGCTGTAAATGATACAGTTCTCAAAGCTAAGGCAATCACCCCACTATTCCAGTCAAGTTAGGAGGCGCTGCTGGATGCTTAGAATTTTTGAGAAATGTGTCACACACCAACAGACTCAAACCCACTTACCCAGTTAGGCCAAGTCCTTGTTGGACACCTTTAACAGCTTTGGAAAGTGTTAATTTATGAAACTACTTGTGTAGAGGGCTACCTGCTCTACTTTGAGTGCAGGGGTCTGCCTTGGCTGACCAAGGTCAGCACTGCCAACTCGGAGCCATCTAGCAAGGCTGGCAGCTGTGTCAGAGGCATGAAAACAGCAGTTCCCACTTCCTGAAACCAGGAGTCAGCATCTCACACACAGGAGAGATAAAGCCCCTAAAGCTAGAGCAGACAGACCATGAGTGTTGTGTCCTCTGCACGAGGACAAATCCTTCACTTCTCATTTAAGGCCACAGGCAGTGTAGCACGGCTGCAGTCAGAGGCAATCGTGTCTGGGGTGGTTTTGCCCTGACAAGTGTTTGCTTTGGGTATCTGCAAATCTAAGTTACATCATCTGACAGATGCCCCAGTATAGTAGCAATGTTAATGTGACCCATCAGAAACTGAGATAAGCTTCTACAAAACACAGCATTTCCCCTGAAGCAGGAACACCGCGGGTTGGTTCAGTCTAGTCATCCAAGGAAAGCTAGTGCTGCAGAGTACTCTGGAAGGCAGTCTAGAGGAAAAACAAATTAGCAATACCCACGAGGGGATGGATGTGGCTGCCCAAAGATACAGTTCTCCAGAAGACCCACAAAGAGGCTTCTATGATTGCTGATACTCTCCACAGCTAGCATGGCAATGCAGAGGTAATACACTCCTCCTCAGCATGCCTGCACTCCCCCCAAGCATCTCACTCTTCCCCATGTCTCTGCCAAGAAGCATCCCACAGTGGGATGGATCTACATTAACAAACAGCTGCTGTGTAGCAAGCTTCCCTTAGCACTGCACCCACCTGGGAAGCAACAAACACTAGGAGTGAAAAGTTCATTTCTGCTGCTTGCAGAAGATTTGCTTGTTGCCCACAGCCTCAGTGCCCACAGACCAGCTTTCCAAATGTTCACTTCCACCCAGAGAAATCATTCCTTAAAATCATTACTTTCCACGCAGCACATATTTGCCTGGACTTGGCTGCGAGGATGACATGTGCTCGTGATCCAGAGAATCATTCTTCTCCCCATCCGCAAGCTTTACTATCCTGCTCATGACCCTGTTTTTCTCTAGCAGAGAAGGATGGAACATGATTTCAGCAGTAAACTGCTGGACCACACACAACACTGATGTGCTGCTTCTCTATCAGTATAAAGTCTAGGTAGGACACTCACTGTGTTTGTTCTGGCGTCCTGGAGAGCAATTTTCCACGCCCTGCAAAAAACCCCCATTGGTTAGTGGAACACTGATAAAAATTAATGCCACCTTTTTCTTTTAGGTCAATGAAACAAACGAGGTTAGCAACTAAAGGTACTGCAGGAACAGAGTTTAAGATGCTGCACGTGTCAAAGCCTAACGATACACTCAAATGAATGCACCAAAGCGTTACACCAAGACTGAGAAATAATTACTTTCTTTGCAGAGCTGAGAAAGAATGAGGAGGAATGTGAGGAGGAATGGATGCAGTTTTGGAGGTCCTCACTGCGAGCACAACAGGTAGGAAATACGCAGCCATGCTCAGGGTAAGGTGATAGGAAGAGATGCACCCCAGCAGAACAGCTCATCTGCGCTGATGACAGCAGGGGCCTTGCTGCTGTTGCAGCTCCCAGGAGGCAGGTACAGCTTCCCCAGCTCCTCCCCTGCCACGGGGCTGGGAGCTGCCTGCCAAACAGGGATCAGAGAAGTTATCTAACCCTACACAGCCCAGAGAACTCTCAGCTGAGAGTCCGCAATAAGGGAGCATTCTTCCTTTCGCTGCTGGGGTGTTCTTGGGCTAATGCCGCATCATGTGCTCTTGAAGAGTGGCAAAAGTTAAAAAAAACTGTTTAACAAGTCTTGCATTAATCACATTTATCAGATTCTTCTACTCCTCCTCACCCTTCAGTGTTTTCAGTGACTTAACTTGCAGTTAGTTTGCATGAGCTAGATAACTTCTAGGGAGGGAGAACTAACTATGGGGGTTTTTGTCACTGAAAATCTGCTTTTATTTGCTTTAGAACTTTCTTAAAACATATCTCTGAAAGTTATAAGGGAGAAAAATAATTAGAGAGAGAGATAGAGAGATAAAAAGAGGGAGAAGCAGCAAAACCATTATTCCCTGGCTGTCTTACAGGCAGTCATCTGCACTCTCTGCGCAGAGGTTGATTGTCTTCCCATCACGGCAAACAATCTGCAGTAAACAATCTCTCTGCTTCCCCTCTGGAGGCTGGAAATCTGAGTGGGGAAAACAGAGATCTGAGTTATGAAGTACCTATAAACAGAATTACATGCCCACACGTACAAGAAGGGAGTCAGTTTATGCAAGTCTGGACAAAGTAAACTAGGGCCAGTTGTAGCTGCCTTCCATGGCATCAGAACAAGTCACAGAAGGAAATAACCTGTTCCTACTCCTCAGAGTGTCCTGAAAGTAAGCAGCTCTGAACCTCTTTCCTATGAAATGCCAGTGTCTTGCAGCAGAACCAATCCATACTTAGCAATAAGAACTCTCCAGCATTTGTGTCCTTCCCTTGTGCCAGCACAAAGTGGAGCACTAACAAATGCTAGAAGTGAACTTAGGGAAAACATCTGCTGAGGTTTCCCGTTTCTAGCCCTGCCTCTCAGTCCAGCCAGCACTGTGGTTACACCAGGAACACTCTGTATCAGACACACAGTCCTGCTGTGAACATCCATTCTCCCGCATGCATGGCACACTGTCCTCACTGAGTTTTAAAAGGAAGCATCAAAGCCTAACCTAATCTATCACACGGTGATATCACACCCTGGGTATCTCTAAAGGAATTTAGGAGTTGGTTGAGGGGGTTGAGGTTTTTGGAAGGTGGAGGGATTCAAGAACAGTGAAGTTGCACGCATTTTGGACATGTTTACATCTGCTGCAGTGTTGTATAGTAGTATAGTAGTGTTGTATATGGTATGCTGGGCAGGCACTAAAGTTGTAAAGAATCTCTGGATACACAAATCCTGGAGATTTCATTATTACCTCGACATTCATTCCCCACTCTGAGGTTGATGCAGTGGATTCGCATGTGGATTTTATCTTCTATATCATGGCGATTTTGATCGTCATAGAATATTAAGCGGCCATCAGACCACAGATCAAACCAGTTCTTCTTCCAACGCCGTAAAATAGTACCTTAAAAATCAGACAGTCACTTTTGAGAGCACATATCGGGAAATATTTCTGTCCTGGAGTTAATAAAAGATAAACCAAGAAATCCTTCACAGTTGCCCCAGACAACGTTCCAAAGTGCCAAGAAAAATCCTGCATTACAACATCCCCACTTGGGAACATCAGAGAATTGGGTGCCATATTTTACCTAGGATTCAAAGCAAAACTGGTTTTATTTTAAGAGCATGACCTGATGCTTGAGTTCTAACTTGCTGCAGGAACAAGCAGAGGGTATGACTAATTGAAAGACACTAAGCTGAGGTGTCAGGTAAAGTTTAAAAGTCTCCATTTATGCAGCACTAATTACAGAGCAGCATCTGAAGCTGAGTGCCAGTCAGACATCTCAGATATGTTTATATCCTGTTCCTTACTGGAGTACCCAAAGGTCACATGGGAATGCTGTCATGACAGGTCATTATGTGACGTGTCCTAAAAGCAAAAAGAAAGAAACCCAACAAAAACGACCCACAGAACTAGAGGCTTGTTTTAAGAAAACCTGGGAATTACTAAGTTGCTCTGATGTTTTCTGAAGAAATCCCAGTGAACAGAGAGAGAAGGAGGAGAAAGACCCATGACTTACTTTGCCGGAGCAGCCATCCGCTCTTCACAAACGCCATTGCTGCTCAATCTAGTGGGCAGAAGAGGAAGGGGAGAGTAAAGCAGTTTTCAGTATTTCACAATAATACATTAGAAAGAGGCATCTCAGTACCATCTATTACAGCTGCATGTACCCAGCTCACGTTGCAGAGACGCAGAGGATCTCAGCTGAAATACTCAGTGAGCACAACTGCTGTTGCAGGATGTGAAAAATGTGCCAGTGCTGCGATCCACCGTGACTGTCAGAGACCACCTTGATCTTTAACTGGCAAACAACAAGCTTACAGCTACTGCTCCTAGAAAATGGGGAAGAGACAGACTGGAATGACTGCTTCCTGACTCACCACCAGCTCCTTTCACAGTCGTTCTCCCTGCATACGTGGACTTCCTGTATCAGGCAGTCTCAAGTTACCAAGCACACTTACTTCTACCTGCCTCTCTTTTTTTTTCTGTACTTCCTCTTCTGTGTTTTTCATTCACTGGCTCGAAGTCCAGTCAAAACAAAAGCTGAAACAGTTTAATCTTAAACAGGAAGGAGAAAGCTGTTTTTATGACTTGTATTTCTTTCAAATCATCACTAGCTCACTCCAAGGAGAATTAAGTAAGTAAAAGATAAGCCCATGAAGTAAGATTCTCAGTTCTCCTCAGCTTTTAAATGAAGCTTGAAATAGCACAGCAAGGACTCTGTGTTAAATTCAAGTTATCACACATGACATTAAGTACTCGGCCACTGCATTCTGGTTTATGAGCATGCTGAAAAAAGAGATCAAAAGCATGGGGGATATATTGGAAAATGGGTTTTTATTATATAGTCAAATGGTGTTCTGATTATTGTTTTAAAAGGGATTATAAAAACTCAACTATCCGGGTGCAATTGAACCAGAAAAGCAAGAACAGAAGCATTTTAAGCCTCCCCTGAGAAGGCTGCTTTTTAGAAATTATTTGTGGGGCCTGTAAGCCAACATGAGAGACAGATACTGAAACCTAACAAATAACATTCTACTTGTAGCAGCATAAAGAGGGGAGCATGAGGGGGTGAAAGGTGGCATAGTAGATTTGATAGACAGAGGAACGCCCCCCAGACAAACCTCAGCAGAATGTGTTTAAAGCTGAGGAGAAGGGAGAAAAAGCAGAGTTTTGCAATCTTCTAGTAAAATATAAGGTTAGTAAGCATCCATCTGTTTCCTGATCTAATGGATATTACTTGTAGCTGTGTCCTCTTCAGAGTACTGGGCAAATACTGTAGCACACAAGATTATAACCATCAGGATTTCGTATTTAAGGAATGCCACATCCTGCACAGGCTTGGATATGATGGTGAGAACCACCTGCAGGTGAAGTCTGAACTCCAGGATAAACCTCTTATTCTTGACTTTCGTACCAGCTTGCTGGGAAAACAAACATTCAGCTGAGAGCCCCCTGAAAGGGAGTGTCAGACTCGTGTCCTGCTTTAATCATGGTCACCCGGTCCTGCTCTGGGGTCTGAGCATGGCCCTGTCACCCATCTACAGAGAGTGAGCTCCAGAAATAGAGGCCGATTTATTCTTCCAGAGTAACAAGGTGGTACAAAGGACCTGGGCCTTGCTCTGTCACCATCCCAGTATATGCTGCTCTCCCCTTGATTCTCCTCTAAAAGGGAATAGTCTACTTGCTCTTCATTTTCACAGCAGTGGGTGTTTCTAATGGCGTTTCTGTGACTTCCAGTTTGCCCAGTAAGGTGAAATCACTATTTCCAAGGGCTGTTTCATAGTCTACAAGCCAAAAAATAATTTGCATGAACTTCAATTCTGCTGCAACTGTTAGACGAGGCCATGGAATGTTGTTGCTACCTTTAAACCTACTCTGTTACACAATAGCATAATTAGATTTAACTTCAACACAAAAAGGGGAAGAACCAAAAGTCACAAAGTCTCACATTGCGAATGTCTCAGAGCTACCTAAAGCTACAAGAGCAAACGAGGCTTCAGCAGCTGCACAGCACCTTGCATGTAACCTCAGAGGCAACAACTACCCTATCCCAATTCAGAGTTTAAGAGCCCAAAACTTCAGCTCTGGAGAGACAGCAAGGAATCACACAGAACAATCTGTCAGCACTTAAAGTAGGAGGTGCAAAAACAATTAGATATTCTTCTCTGGTCCTTTTTAAGCACAAGGGCTCATTTGAAGTCCTATACAGTATTCACAGTCCACCCACATGATGTTTAAAGCATATTTTCAGAGCTAGAAGATAGCCTAGCAAGATCAGCTGCATCCGAATAGTATTTGCTTGTTCATCTAGCCCAGTGCCACCAACATGAAAAAGGGGACTTAACCAAAGATAAATTAATTTATAACGAATCTGAAGAAAAGTGTTTTGGTGACTGAAATCTAAAAGTAGTAGCACTCTAAACTGAACTCGAGTTAAGAGTAGATGCAACAAAGGGGTGGGACTATTCCCTTCTGCTCCCTGGAACAGCAGTTTTCTGCACGGGATATAACGTGGAATATCCAACAGCCTGTTCCAGTCCCTTGTTCTCAAACCCAGTCGGTTGTTTGGAAAAACACACTTTGAAACAAACCAAGCGTTTCTCCCTGCAGTTTGTAACCACTGGAGCGATTTTGATTAACGCAGTTGAGCAAGCAGCGGCCCCGATCCTGCAGTCCGTGGGGATGGAGAGGGCTCAGACAGCAGCCCCAGCCACGGACACCCCACGGTCACTCCACTCCCGGTACTTCGGCCGGAGCACAGGATGCGCAGTGTTCAGACGTAACCCTGCCCGGCCCCTCCCGCTCGGAACAGCGCAAGTTTTCTATTCCTGGAGCTCCCTGGCTCTGGCCCAGCTGCGGGCAGGCCCTTTCCCCGGGAGCTGTCTGTGCTCCCCGAGCCGCTGCCCGGCGCTGGCGGGGCTGCGGCTCCGTCTCTGCCCCGGGACAGTGCT
>VZTG01001348.1:436426-457465 GCA_013397845.1 Melanocharis versteri | reverse complement strand
GAACGGGGAGAACGGGGGGAACGGGCCCGGCACAGGCTCGGATCCGCCGGGCAGGGCGTGCGGCCGGACGCTGACCCCGTTCCCGTCAGTGCTTTCCCCCCGCGCCGCACGCGGTTTCCCGGCGCTTTAATACACCCTGCGCGGGCCGGCTGGCACGGCTGGCACGGCGTCGGCCTCCCGGCACTAAGGCGATCAGGCTGTTTCTTTTCTGCCACGCTTTCTTGTCTCCCGCCGTGGAACGGCAGCAGAGTAGCAGGCGGTTTGTTCGGGCGGTCACGGCAGGGTTGGAGGCCGGGAGGGGCCGGCTGGCCGCTGACCTCTTGCATAAGGCAGCCCGAGCCGCGCCCGGGCCGTGCCAGCCTGGCAGCTCCGCGCTGCGCTGCGGTCCGTGCTGCCCGCACGCCGCTGCTGGGCACCGCACCGTTCCCTCCATCATTCAAACTGCGTTTCCGTTTCTAACGCAGAATAGATGAGATAGGTACTGTGGAAAATGAGAACAACCTCTTGTGGAGGTGTAATACTTCCCCTGATTGATGGAATTTCCTGTTAGAACTTTTGCCAGGCTCATCCTGGTAGCATAGGAGGGAATACCACTATTATAATAACCATGAGTAAAAAGAAAAAAAAAATCACTAATTCGTTTGCTTCAGTCAATCCATTTGTTTTAAGACAAGATGATACAGAAATAATATTCATCATAGTTACAATTTGACTTAATCTGTCAACAAGCTCCTCAACTTTCTCCTTCCCATCTATTATCTCTTCCTGAGCACAACAGCAGTTCTAACTAGAAATTACATAGAAAGCCTGTGACCCTGTACTTCAAGGGTGTAGTGTAGCCTTTGCTTTCATGTATCTCTGAAGGACCAGAAAAGTGGTGTAGGCAGAACAGGAGGGATAAAAAGAGATCATCTATCTGTGAACAGAACTGTTTTCAGAAACCACCAGTAAATGAGATTTGTGTAGGTCAAATTCTATTTATGTAGGAGTCCTTTCTCTGAGGCTAAAACTGTCACCTTTCATTGCTGAAAAAGTATTTTCAGAAACAGAGGTATTAGGTTGGTGGTGGAAGGCAAGACAGCCTTTACACCGGGGGAGGGAGCAGTTTTCTTCAGGAATGGAAAATACTCCTCTTGAGGATTTGGGAATTCAACAGATCCTACCCTGGCTGAACAGTCACCAGGGGACAGCTGCCTTTTTGGCACGTGTTCAAAGCATTGGCTGGCTGTGTTCATATAAAACTTTAGTTTTCAGGTTAGGTTTAAAACCATTTTAAACTTCATCAGGGAGCTGTCAGGTGTTTCCTGCATGAATTATCTCCGTGGGCGCAGAGCATCAAGACTTTGTTTCGTGGCTGCCAGGGACCGTGTCCTGCACTGTGCCCACCCTGGAAAGCCGGGCAGGGCTGTGAACCCAGCCTCGGGACGTGCCACACAGATCCCATCTGAGCGTGCAGGACAGAGGCACAGATCCAGGAAAGATCCGATCTTCAGCCTGCCAGAAACTCAAACGTATGCTGGAAACCCGTGCAAACATCTCTTAGGCTTATCATTCTGAGATCTTTTGAATTAAACATGTTGGGCTCCTCATTTGCCGAGGAAACTTTGATCAGTGAGTTTCTAATTAGCTGTGCTGCAGAGCTGAAGGCCCGAATCTGAGTACCCTGAGCAAAAGAACTGGAATATTTAGGTGAATACTGTTACAACTGGGGATTCCTTTTCAAGTCATTTTCCAGTGAAGTGCGAAAGTAAAGGCTTTTGTTCATCCTATTTATAATTACACTGTCAGTTTGGTAACTTCCAAAGCATGATGTAAGATTCATCCCTCACTAATAACTTTGGAAAAATATTTGGAATGCTAAAGACTTACCAAACCCCATTTTTTCACTCCCATTCTTGTCCTGAATCAAAGCAACCAAAGCTGAAGTTCAACTTCCCCATCGTAGTTACAACACACCAGTTAAAATTGAATTGGCAAATTAAATTTCTAAACACCTAAGAAATTGCTATTTGGAAAAATTGAGCCGTATGATGACTTCTAATTCTTTGTCATAATGCAGCTGACATAATACATCTCTTCAATACATGCTAAATTTTGATTGCCACCAACATAAGCATTTGAATTCTTACAGTCATTTGAAGGTCTTCATAGCTGAAATTTGAATTTAAATTCTCATACTTTGATTTGTAAATATAATTAGACTCTAAACCAAGCAGAATATACATTTGCATTAAGAAAAATAATTTCAAACAAAATACATGCCAGCATTCTTAAGTATTATAATTAAGTGTTATAATTAAGTATTATAATTAATGCTATTAATATTACTACAACTAATACGTGCTCAATCAGGCTAAAAAAATCATTTTAAGAATCAGCATTGCTTACAAGCTAATGAAATGAAAAATAGTAAAATCAAGAAAACTATTATTGGACCTAAGAGCCCTGCTTGCAACAGAAAGATCAGGAGAGCTGCTGCTGGAGAACACCTGAATAAGGAATTCAAAGAACTAGGACTCCAAATGGGTTATATAGTTATTATTTATTAGTGTTTCAAAGCTTAAATATGAAGGTTATGGGCAACTTGAAAGTAGTTAGGCATTAGGTGAGAATAGCAGAGCAGAAGATAGGTCCAGAGCTAAAGCAAGCTCGATTAACTGTTTGGGAAACTAAACCAGGCTGCAATAGTTTGTACATAGCCTATAAAATTTCCCTGATGAAAGGGAGATGGAAAAGAACATATTTCTGTTTTTCCAGAAGGTTGTGTTGTCTTAGCCATGTGTATAACAGTCCTGAGCAGAAAGGTAAATCATAGACTTAGGAAAAAATCTTTCTGCAGACTGCCTTAACACACTTCTGTGCCTCCAGTGGAAAAGACTCTTGGCTTTCAGCTCCTGCCATTTCTATGGGTAATTCACCTGCACCCATGATTGAACCTCCTTGGCAGATTTTACCTGCAAAAATGACCCTGTGCGATCAGTTTGTGCTGCACTGTCACATGAGAGGAATGTCCCCATCTGCAGGGGTTCCTAAGGTGACATGGGGAGCTCCTGACAGGATGCAGAGCGCAGCTTTCCCTCCAAAGAACTACAGAGAGGTCTCCTAGCAGGACTTGTGTCTTACACGTGAGGAGCTGAAGTGAAGGGCACAGATTTTTAAATTGCTTTGGGTTTTGTTCTGCTCAAATCTGCAAAACGTAACGTATCCATGTAGCAAAACATAACATGGAATTGCCAAGCACAGCACATGTGTGTAATGTGTCTGGAATGGGCAGCACATGCGAATAATCTGGGCACCGTGATGCCTTAGGATTTTAGCTTTTCTATTTTTCACATATTTGTAATCCTGCAATTCTTTAGTGTATGACTCTAAAGACCATATAGAGTGTCAGCTGCTGCTTCCCCATTTTGGTCAGACACAACAATTCCTCTCCAGGCATCAAGGACACCTCACTGTCCCAGGCCCCGAGAGATGGAAACAAAAGTGAGTTGAGGGGGAGCAAACTTGGGGTAAATGACTTCATTACCTGAAGCTGTAATTGGAAGATTAACCCCCAATATGCAAATGGACCAAACTTATAAAAATATGAAAACCCGTGACCCGTCATCCATTTTTTGGGTGTAGCCCCTGGGGGGCTTCGTCTGCCTGAAATGTACCTGAAGGCCCTTCAATAAATAGAACCACTTTTTATTCCCTCAATTTTGTCTGGCCCCTGCTTTTAGGTAGTATCAAAAAGGCATCAACTGGAGCATCTCTCTTACATGGAAAGGTTGAGGACATTGGGCCTGTTCAGCCTTGAGAAGAAACCCCTGAGAGGGAACCTCATTATTGTGCATAAACATCTAGAAGGGGGTGCCAGGAAGATGGAACCAGGGTCTGCTCGGTGGTGCCAAGCAACAGGACGAGAGGCAGAAAATGATGCACAGGAAGTTCCACCTGAACATGAGGAAGAACTTTCTTCCTGTGCAGTGGTGGCCCACCAGAACAGATTGCCCAGAGCTGGTGCAGAGTCTCCCTCCCTGGGGATAATCCAGACCCCTCTGGACACAATCCTGTGCCGTGTGCTCTGGGATGACCCTGCTTGAGCAGGGATCGTGGAGGCACACAGTGACTGCAGACACGCAGGAAGGGCTGTGCCTCTTCTCTTCCCAGCTGCCATTAACCTTAAGAACTGGATTTTGCTAAAGGTGATACGAGCAGCAGAACTGAGAAACAGTGTCAGAGCAATTCAAGAACTCAAATGCCTTAGGAAAAGTGTATTTTCTTAGAAAAATCTGTGAGCTAAGGCTTCAGAAGGATTAGCTCTTGCATACTGACAGCAAGAGTGAGAGGCTTGCCCGGGTGCATGAGAAGGCTGTGGCAAAGGCAGAGGATGCTCCTCCTTGACCTCTAACTGAAACCGTGCTTGCTCTGCTTTGCCTCCTTCTGTTTGTGGAGCACTCCAGACATCTCGTTTCTGCAATGAAGTGATCTCTTCAGACACTACAGAGGAAACAGCATAGAGAGGTATGTTCAAATAAGAGGCATCTGCAGCTTCCTGGTAGCCAGCGTAGCTCTCTGGAAGCAGATTGCAGAGTACACTGAGAACAACAGGCAAACAAAAAGACCGGCCAAAAACTGAGGAACTTTCTGGGTGAGACTCTGGGATTTCATTGTCAGCTTCCATTGTTCAGATCTGATTAAAAACAAACTGGCAGGAGAAAGACCACATGCTTATCAGACATCTCTGCAGGCCACGCCACTAGAAAGCCATTCCACTGTCAGTGATGTGGCCTGTTTGGCAGGAACAGAGTTTTGGAGCTCGCTTTTATTTGTAGGCAGTTTTGAAAAGCGTGGGATTATCAGGGATGGGTTAGATCCTTTACAGCTTGCGGAAAAGTTCCTGTCTCATTGCAGCCATTCTGGAGAGGAAGAGAAGAAAAACCTAGGACAAAACATTTCCATTAATAACTGTGTTTGGGCCTGACAGCCAGCCAGCATCAGTGGGAGCATTTCCTCTGAATTATCTGAGCTTTGGCTCTCACCTTTACTTTACATTGGCTGTACTATTCCATTAGCATTTAAAGACAGTGCTACATGCACAGAGGAGAAGATTTACAGTCATAGCCAAAAGAAAGATGTGTCAAGGAAAGAAGAGATCAAAAGAGTAATTACACTTCATTTTCACTGCGGGGACTAAAGCACAGGGACAGTAAGAATTAGATGCAGTCACCTAGAAAGTCTGTGCCACTGTGGTGAAACAGATTTACACCTCCCCTTGCCAAACCATCAAATATTTGTGTTTCCTCGTCAGACAGCCACAGTCCAATGGCCACCAGCAGAGAAGCTCCCGATCTATATTCTGGTCTAGGACTATTTTGGAACCTTACCTTCAGTTACATGCTGCTTGTGATTTGGACTTTGGAAGAACTGTTGGTGTGGGGGCATCTGTTTTGCCCAATTTCATTCTTGAAGCTTGCTGGAGCTGGTGAGTTAAAAGTCAATTTCCTCATCTTACTCTGAAGACCTGGTTCTATTTGTCTTCAAATGCATATTGAATCTGCCCTCTTAAACCCCACCTGCCAAACCTTGGAATCAGTGGAAATCATCATGTCTTCAGAGGCTTTTGCATTAGGCCCCATATTTTTTCCCTTCCTTTCCAGCAGTAAGACATTAAAGCACTGACACGAAGTGGAAGATTAATATCCATTGCTTCTTGGGAATTAGTGTGCTGTGTGCCACACTGATATGTGTAGGACATGCTTGTGTTTGTTTCTGCTTTTCCTAGGGCCAGACCCCAGTACCTGCCTCTCCCAGAAGCCTCTGCATGCCTCTTGATGAAGCAGCAGGAGCTCTGGCTAGGAGCAGAGCTGCTTGACTGACAGTATTTTATTTTACAGCTGAGATCTGCTGAGGTATTCTGTTTTTTTCCAAGTGATCATAGGAAATCTGACAGTTATTTTTCAGAACCAGGGCCCTGTAAGAGAGCCAGTGCATTCCACATGCCCAAACCCAGGTACTCGGAATTCTTTGCTAAGAATAATTTCTGCCAAGCTCTCTATTCCCACTGAGGTCCTCTGACCACATTGCAGTGTGATGGCTGCTACCCAGCATAGTGCCAGTTCTTGTTGCTAAGACAAGGCAGTTATCTCCTGCCAGACCAGGAAAAGGCATGGGAGTGTGTCTCAGAAATGTCCCTCTTCATCTACCCCTTTGTATTTAAGTCTTCTGGATGATCATTCTCACTTATTGGTGTTCTTTTCAAACCTCCACCCTGTCACTTCTGGGACTGGATATTTTGCACACACACAGATATTGAAGCAAAGACCTTTTAAGCCTGTGGGCTGCAAGAGTTAGAACAGAGAATTCAACACTTAGCATCAGCATTCAGCTTGCAGAGTTAGGAGAAGGAGGTGGGCACCAGGGGAAGCACTCAGGAGAATGTACTCGTCTGAGCACAATGACGGGTTGCATATCAGGCTGCAATGTTCCATACATGAATCTGACTGCATGGTAGATCCCTCCCAGCCTGCCCCTAGGTTTGCCTCTTCTGGAAAGGCACAAAGGATGGAAGTCTTTGCCTAGGCTGAACCAAGAAACATCCCTTCTCTGCCTCACTGCTAACATGACAGCACAGAGTCTGGCAGTCTAAACTTGGCTAAGATTGGACTTGAATCAGAGCAGAAATGTTCCCTCTTCCTTCTTTCCTGTGAAAGTGTTTGCAAGTAATTGTAAAATGCAAGCAAAGTGAAAAATGGGGAGATTTCCATTTGAAGCACGTGAAGGTATTTCCCCTATGTTAATGTGTCAGACCAGCACTGAAAGAGACAGCCCTTAATTAGAGTGTAGTGAGAAATACTACAGAATGCCTAATTCTGCAGTAGTTTGTAAATCTAGTAGGATAATAGTCTCCATATCATATGTTCTTTGCATATGCAAAAGCTTTGGAGACAATTACTTGACAATTCCTATGTACCTTGCAGAAAGCATTCACCAGAAAACAGCGATGGGAACAATTAAGCTCCAGGCACAGAGCCAATGTGCAACTGATTTTAACAGTGTGTGGATCAATTGCTGAAAACCTCATCTGTATAGAAAAGGCTTCTGAGCACACACTAAAAGCTCTTTACATGACTTGACCCATGATCTGACAATGGCCAGAAATGGAAAGCTCTGCTGTTGTTTGTGTCACAGGAATGACAGAGGCTTGGGGGTGTCTGTGTATGCACACAGACAGAGGCAGCCCTTCCTCCAGTAACTTATTCAACAGAGCTGTACAAAACAGGTTAATGCAACCCATCTCTGAGAGCAGCTCACCAGATAAGGTGCTGTTTATTTACTTTGAGCAGGTTAATAAGTTGGCTCCAAAGCAGAAAGCTGTTTTCCAAAACCATTCAAGCAAGAAAAGCAGATAGAATGATTTCAGGGATTGTGGTTTCACTGTGGTTTTGTTGTCAGCTGTGACTGTATTTCAAGGTACACTGTCTGGTTTCCAACCACCATGACATTCAACCAACGCTCATGTATTTTAACTGATGGTTTAACTGAAGTATTTTAACTGATGGTTTTGATGTAGTAGCATAGTGAGTAATTCCTGAAATTATTTCAGCCAAAGACATAAGAATGAAGGGCATATTTCAAACATTCCTTATTCAAGTGTCACTCGACTCTAAAAAAATAAAGTTACAAACCTTCAGAAAAATGTAAGATCTATGGGACATGAATTTTTCCTGCTGTGTTTTGTGTGGTCTCCTACAAAGTGAGGTTTGGTCTCAACCAGGCCCTACTGTAATGGAAGTAAGAGAAAAAATTACTGGAGAGCAAGCACTTAAAAAGTTTAGGGCATATTAGGAGAGTAAATATTCCCTCTGAATTAGCACAATTTCAGATCCAGTAGTCCTAATTCAGCATATAAGGGGTGTTTACTTCAGGCACTTTGCTGGGACTGTTCACATTGATAGATGTCAGTGCTGAATCAAAGCATTAGGCCAGTGCAGGAAAAGAAAATATCCCCAGCCCTCATGTTCAGCAAGGATTGGCTCCTGTCAACTGGCATGTGACAACTCCTCAGAGACCTGGAGCCAACAAGAAAGTCCAAGCATCCATTTATTTTACAACAGCATTTACAACAAACACATCAGTAGATACTCTGGACATCTGCCCTAACTTTTCTGGAGCTCTGAGGTATTTGTATCTAAACAGATGGGGCTTTGAAATGATAATATTCTACCTCTAAATAAAATTTCTGCTTGGCACAACCTGAAAGCCCTTACGTTAGTGTTGAGATTCTTGCATTGCAGAGGAAGTATTTTAACTGATGGTTTCGATGCAGTAGCATAGTGAGTAATTCCTGAAATAAACTGCTTCTGCTCACTGGTCATTCTTTAAAGTTTTAAATTCAAAGTGGGACAGCTTTCTGGGAGGTATGCTCTAAAGGTGAAGGGAAACATGCTGCATACATGTGTGAACATGTAGTGGACTCAGAGTGTGGAAGTTCAGATGCACTGAGTGTGCTTTTGGTTCCGAATTCAATGAATCCATGAAAATAATCTGGAAACATTTCATTTCTGAGTCCCTTCATGGTGCCCTTTTCTTTGCCAGCCACTGAGCCCCTGTAATGTGGTAATTCCACTGCTGACAGAGCCTAAATGTAGCCAGCCAAGTTATAATGTGTAATAGGATTTCCTGGAAGCTTCCTCAGGCTGTCCCTATTTGTGTAGCTGGAAGTGTAGACTCACTAATTTATTAGGGGCCTAAAGAAGCAGTTAGGAATGAATGTCATAAATAATCCAAGGGGGTGCCTCATCCTGCTTCTTAACTTTCTGAGGCACTTTTCAAACACTTACATGGTACCAATTCATCCCATCAAACTTCAGACACTTCATTTAGGCACTGGGACAGAGTACTTGTTTTAGATTCCCTCTAGATGACAGAAAGGCCTTTCCAGAGAGTGCTTCCACCCATCCCAGCTTCAGTTCTTTAGGAGCATTCTTCTTTTCAGCTTCACTTTTTAGGGGTGCAATTGAATGAACAGCAACCCTAAAGTGATCCTTTTCCTAATGTAGGTACATGAGAAACACCCTGGATTTAGGGTTTGCCACGGTATCTTGGAACATTTTGAAAATGTGGTTCAAGATGATTGCTGAGCGTGGGGGTTCATGCAGTCACTCTGACTCAAAGATAGCTTTGGCTTCAACCTGAACAGTGCCTCACTACTGTGTCGTTTCTCCAAAGCTTGGGTGAAGGTCTGCTTGCTCTTTCCTTGGGGGAGAGGGTTTAGAACCATTTAGAATACTCATTAATATTGTATTGCTTTGCAGTAGCACAGAGCTCTGCCCAATAACAGAAATAATGCTTGTCCCACAAAAAAGCATAGGTACATTAAAAAATGCAGGAAGGCTTCAATACTTGTATTACCCTTCAAATGTACATAATCAAGTAATGGCAGCAAGTTCTCTTTCTTTTAGTCTCGTGTGCTTTCCTTTTGCTGAGTTGAATTCCCTAGCACTTGTGCAGGGTAATAATCATTCCTGGAGACTTCCATCTGAGGGCTGGCTGCTGCCATTGCCCAGCTGAGTGCCAAGTGCTTTGCATCTTCCTTCAGTTTGTATCAGTTGAACCTGTGCATGGCATTAGTGCTCTCACCTGTGTGGCATTAGTGCTCTCACCTGTGTGGCATTAATGCTGTTACCTCTGTCATTAATGCTCTCACCCCCAGCCCTTGTGCTCTGAATTCAAGAGCCCATGATGACAGAAGGAGCTGCTTAGAGGAGCTACAGCAAAGCTCTTTCCTTATGAGAAAATACAAAGCATTCCCAACAATTTACTTAGGAACTCATCAGTTTTCTTTTATATTTCATTCACAAAGCATGTGTGGAAATAAAACACATCGTATCCACGACTAATGCAACTGTAACAGAAATACAGCACAGACATCCCCATTAATTGCAAGTGGATTTTTTTTCTACGTTTACCTCCATGCACTTGCTCTCATCAGAAACCTCCATTGACCTCCTGGGAGCTCTTTGGTTTCACACGAAATGGAGGCAGAAATGATGCCAAGTTGTAATAGGACTCCCATTTGTACTTGGCTCAAAAGACTGCCAGAGAGGGAAGAAGCGAGTATCTGGTTCCTGGTGTCACTCTTTATACCACGAAGCTGAAGGAAACAACATCACTGCTGGAATCATCTCTGCCAGCCTCAGCTGACAGGACTGGCACGGAGCGAGGTACACGCTGCAGGGATGGGGACAGTAGCCTAATTATTCTCGTGCCCGTGATACACTGAGTGCACTCAGTTTACCAGGGGATAAACAGAGCTTTCAAGGGGATGGGGACAGCTGAGGAGAATACTCCTTTGATTTACATCCTCCAGCACTCGTCACATGCAGTGCTATGAAAACAGCATGGATGTGGAAGATGCTTGCTGCAGCTGAGAAGACATGACTGGTTCCTTTAAAAACTCAGCTTCCCAGGAAGAACAGATCCAGGGTAACAAAGCCCAGCAGGACTCACTAGTGCAGAGAAAGGTTCTCACTGCAGGAGCTGACACTCCGGTGAGACGTGGCTGTTATGAGCCAGCAAGGCTTCAGAAGTGCCTGGCTGCCTATATAAATAGAAAACTTGTGGAAATACAAGCCCCAGAGGATATGCAGTGTACCAATATGTGCTTACCAGTAGCTTGTCCATATTCGCTTTGGACTTCTTTCAAAGTTTCTGTTTAGGGGGATAATTGACTCCTTACGTATTTTGCTTCACTTTAAAACCTGTATCTGCTTCAGGCTCTGGTTCATTAAAGTCCTGCAAGGAGCCTGTGGCATCAGGGTAGTTTGCATTCTCTCTTCACGCTGCACCCCTCGAAGGCTGCATCAGTTTGTGCCCTGCCACGGCCTGGAGCTGGCTCTCAGGGCTGCAGATGTGGGCACAGGAGTGCAGCTGTGGCTGCAGAACAGGGGCTGGATTGAAGCACAAACCAAGAGCAGTGGGGCTGCAGCCACTGTCTGTCATGAGGATCTCACTCTTGAAGGGTTTGTTTTGTTCTTAATCTTTGCTGCGGAAAGCTTCTGCGCTGGCAGAGAGAAAAACCTGTGACGCTGAGGTCGGACAGCTGAACTGGGAGGAAAGTGCAGGGGAAATTCCATGGAACTGATCAGACTTGTACCACAAGGTCACAAACCCAGAGCTTGTTTAGAAAGGGTGTATCTGGTATTTTCTGGATACTTGCAGAAATGCAGGGAGCTCATGATTCTCAAGAGTTATGAATTTGTTCTGTTTATTTTTTTTTTTTCCTTTTCAAACAAAATTGCAGTTTCTCAGAGATGTTTCAGAGCTTTGTCCAATGTCCCCTCTCAGGTATGGGTTGCATGGGGGAAGAAGGATGTTGGAAAGAACGCCAGACATAATCCACTTTAGAAGGGTTTTATGTAGTCATTAAGAAACATCAAATAACACAAATTCCACAGCAGGCATTGTCCCTGTGCCCAAATGCAAGACTCTGAAGGCCAAGACAATGCAGAGCTGTGTGTGCATTACTCATTTTCATTAGATTGACTGCTTTCAATTTCTTAGTAAACTGTTTACAGAAGTTTAATGATATTTGTAAGCCAGTTCTGTCAATATGTGGTGCTACAGAATTGTCTTTATTTGATTATGTTTCTATCTATCAAAAGAAATGTAAGTCTTACGTTGTATGATGAAGATAGTATTTGTAATATTTTTTTTGTGACTAGATACCTTTGTCAACTGATAGTAGGAAAAGCAAGTGAAATAGGTTCATCTAAAGTTCAGCATCCAACCTTATAATTTTAGAAAGCTGACTTTGTAGAAAGAGAGCAGCTGTTAAATCCTGTAAACTACCTATGCTGAAAAGTAAAATTTTATTAGAGACAGGCAGGGTTGAACACGTACCATTAGCCAACTAGCAAAGCAATTCTGAGACAGCAACCAAAGAGTCACCTAGTCCAGAATTCAATTTATGGAAGTCAGGTACTACTTGCATGCCAAGACCAGTTTACAAAGTCTGGATATCCCAGAAAAAACCACGAGCATCAGAAAGCCACGAAGAATTCAAGGTCAAGGCCCCCACAGAAAGCAGCACTTGCTAACAGACACACTCAGTGTTAAACCTGATGAGGACACCCAGCACTTGCACACAAGTGTGAAGGATTACACCTTCCTGCAGAAGTTTGCTGAAACCAGCAGCATGAGGAAAGGAAAGGAGAGGAGAAAAGGAAAGGGAAGGGAAGGAAAGGAAAGGAAAGGAAAGGAAAGGAAAGGAAAGGAAAGGAAAGGAGAAAGAGTGATATCAGCATTACGTACTCCAGAGGTTTGAAAAAGCAGAAAAAACCTTGGTTGATACACAAGCTTTCTTGTTGCAATTGCAGATTTTACACATTAGTTATTCACATGAAGCCTCTGGACAAGCAGGAATGTTCTGTTTTTATCTTGAAATGTGACATATTTTACTTGGTAGAATGAATTGTACTCTAGGCACTACTCAGCTCCATAGCTGTAGGAAGAGTTTCTGCTTGAGATGTTTAACATATCTGTTAGCAAATTCAGAAATTGAAGTGTAAAATCCAAGGCACCATGAAGACTGGAAATAGTCTTAGCTCTGTGTGGTAGTTTAACATGAAGCATCAGAGAATGCAGCTGCAAATATTGCAAATATTAAGACAAGCAACACGGTATTTTTATGTAATTAATGTCTTGTGGGTCAGTGAAGTGTCCCTCTTTGCTTGTTCACTGAACAGCCACAACGCAAAATAGCACATGGCAAACAAAGACATCAACAGAGAACTGCATTTTCCTGTGGTAGAGGGCTATGAAACATGAGCTATTTCACTAAGAGTAGCCTAACTTCATCATAAAAATGTTTTCTGGACCTGAACAAATAATGAAAAATATCCCTACTGAATGGAGTTTACTGGATATTACTCAACAGTAAGAAAAAAGCAATGCAGAATGTGGTGTGGGGAATACGCTTACCTGATAAAGGGGGCATTTAGATTAGGTGACATGAGATTGGTAATTAAAAGTGGGAGGGAGGCCACCAATTTGGTGGCTCAGGCTTCGCACTGAAAAGAGAAATGTATTCAATGTTGTCCAAGCCAGACAAAGCTAAGTTCCGTTTCCCTGTGCTTGCTTACATCTCTGCCCTGGGGCTAATACCAACAATTAACTGATTGCTGCTGCTGGGAATGGTGTTACAAGAACAGAGGCATGTCCATGTGTGCCACCAGGCCTGGCAGCATTGGGGACCAAGGAAAGTTCTGGGTACAAGGCTGGCAGAGATGGAACACCAGGAAGAGCTGTTTAGTCATTTTAGTGACTATCGTGTTCTCCTAATTCTAATAAAGTTCTGGCCGTAGTTCTGGAAGAAAATAGTTCTCTGTAGGGCCTTATTATTGTCGTGTAAGTCCCAGCATTTAGTTGGATTGCCTGAACTTTCCAAGTGGAATATAGTGGTCAACAAATGGAAATCACTGCACAGAGGAGGTGCAAAGAACACTGAATGTTCACTTTCTCTTTAAAATATCATGGAAATGTCTGGCAGATAATTGTCACTTGCTTTTCTTCAGTAACTACTCAAGACTTCCATCTCTCCCGTCATAAGCACTTGGACTAGAAACTCCCAGGCTGAGTTTATTAATCTTAGTGGATGTTTCTGCATTAAAGTGCTTCAAATGTGTATTTGAGTGAGACAGGTATCCATCAGAGCAGAAGGGTAGAATCATTACCATCTGAAAGTGTCTCACTGCAATGGCTCACTGCTGTTACTTTTAATAATTTTGAAGAACTTTAAAAACACTGTGAAAAGTGAAAAAGCCAAAGGCGTTCAGTTGTCAAATAGCACAGCTTTTGGAAAGGAGTTCGTCCCCCAAAAGAAGAAAAATCCATGTTCAGCAGCTCTGCAAATGTTGTTTCCATGTAGCAAGAACAACACTTACTCACAATTAAGTAGGCAAGAATTGCAACTGATGCAAATCAGACTCTATGTGTCCATATAAAATGAACTACTGACTTGTAAGCTGGTGTAGATGACAAAAAGGAACAAACTTAGTGTGTAAAGAAGAAAAGGTAATATTGAAGAAATTGAAAGACTCATCCTAAAGTTTCCGTGTCCATGCATGTGCCCACAGCTCTTGGTCCACTGCCCTTCTTTGAATCCCACCTTTAATGGAACTTCTCTGGTAACAAGACCTCGCACTCGCTGCTTTCCATGTGTGGCACACTGAATATCCCAGCTCCACCTGTGTGCAGATACCTGGCTACACTCGGATCCAGCACAGCACTGCCAGGTGGAGCAGGAGTGTCTGTCTGCAAACACTTCCCTGGCTCTGGGCATCTGGCTCAGAAGGGCTTTTTCAGCACCAGAATGATTCCCAAGAGACAAGACAGATGGTACCATCTGTGCAGTCTTCTGGCTTCCAGCCTTAGTGCTTGCTGCAATCTCACTGGGTACAAATTTTATTTAGGAGTAACCTGTTCAGTTATTATTATATGTATTATTTTATTAACCAGCAATTGATTCGCATTTAGAATTGTCCTAAACATGTCCAGGGCCAGTTGTCATCTCCCTGCTTCTTTCATGGTTCTTGAGAAGCTCGTTTGGATGGAAATGAGTCACATCCTTAGAGAATGCTTCACTCATTATCTTGTCAAAGCAGAAACACAGATAATGAAAAAACCTACTTGGGGAGAATTACCAGGCCATGGACTTAGATGGGATCCAAAATAACTTGAAGCAGTCTTAGAAAAGAAAATGTTGAACAGTGAATGTTTCAGTAAATAGCATAGGAAAAAGAATAAATCATACTGTGCTGTGATCCTAACAACAGATGTGTCTCTTATCCCAGCCTCATCTTCGGTTGGTTGCAGGTTTAAAACTTCGCATAGTAGCTAAAAATACAGAAAAACATACTGTACATTCTTCAAGAGGGGCGATTAGTCTCCTGCTGGAGGAATGTCAGCTATTGTTCTCCTCCCAATCAGGGCAGTTTCAAGATGAAGCTAAACTCACTTTTTATTTTCCATCTCAAGTTCCCATGGTAACAGTATGTAATAATCATATTTGTAAATAGCAACTACCCATTTAACTTCACAGCCACTCTGAACATTTTTTTTTGCTACAATTTTAACATCCTTGAAATGTCCAACTCTTGTCTTCTTACAATTTGACTGTCAGTATACATAATTATTTGGGGATATTTCTGTTTAAGAAATCTTCAGAAATCTTCAGATATAATACAGATGTGAGGGGGTCTGTACATGCACAGACACATAATGAACATTCTCTGGCAATGGCACATCCCATTGTAAATCTTTATTTTCCAACTTCTTATAACGTCGCCAAATTGAGGCCACTCAGGTCGAATGCCATTTGGCCCAATTCACATTCCAGAGATTTCTTTTGTAGTTTCAACTAACTTTTTTCAATAGTGGCCAAAAATGTGGCTGTGGAAGAAAAGAACAGTTTGCCTCCATGGACAGGATCCTCACAGCCTTTTCAGCAAGTCTGGGAACAGGGCATGGATGATACCTTGCCATCACAGACACAGCTTTTTGCTGCCCTACTAAGAATTACCCCAAATTTGGCCAACTTGTAATCTTCTCAGAACTTTTATCTCTCCTATACGCAAGCTAGATTTCCTAAAATTCATAGCTGGAGTTTTCTGGAGTTTCTGTCTGCACTAAGCACAGTTTGGTCCATGAGAACTCCTGCGTGCTGCTCCAGCATCGAGTGACACTTGATGCCCTCCTGCCTCTGCTTGGGTCCAGGGCAGACTGAGGACAAGTGGTGGGGACAGAAACAGAGAGAAAGAGAACAGAAGGACTCTCCTGTGAGACCTGCACACGTGGTTAACATTAAACAGGTATTTAAAGGCTTTGCAGAGTAAGGATGCAGAGCTTTTTTAACAAAGCCATTTCCCCAAATCTCTCAAATCCCACCCCTCGCAAACTGCGCCTCTTTCCCATTTCTACCCCATCCACCTTAAGTCCCCAGAACACCTCTTCCTGTGGAATTAAACATCAACAATATAGCTTTTGATAGGGTTTGATCTGAGCAAGTGGTCTGTATTGGAATCTTGTCAGTTGTTTTCCATTAGGAGAAACTGACAATGAAGTGGGGAATCACTTCGATGTAGCCCTTTTCTTTTCCAAAGAACACACAAAGGTCCATTTCCTCGGGCACAGGAGGAATTAAACAAAGACAATTGCTTTACTCTGCATCTAATCCCTCCCAGTTTGCACTTGGCCAGAGAAGTTCATTCTGGCCACGGTCCTAAAGCTATTCCACAGAGAAACGAGTCTTTCCTACATTTATCCTGCCTAAAAGGTCACTGGTTATACCCATGAGTTCTGGAACATAGCCCTCGCTCACAACACGACACAATTTTAAAGCAAAAATAGCAACAGAAAAGTCCTTGCAGGTTTGTTTAACCGAAGTTAAACGGTTCCATTGTGCAAAAATGAATGCACTATTGACAAGCCAGTTATTTGAAACATGCTCAGAACTCAGAAATACTAGAAAAATATTCATATTTTCTTTTTTCCCTTCCCCATTCTAGGAAATAATCCTGATCTTTTCAGGTAGACACCTGAAGTGAAGGAAATAATTTTGGGTGATTTCTGCAGGAGTCCTGTTACCTGGTTCCCAGCGAGCTGGAACACAGGCAATACAAGCTGGGGTCTGTCTGCAGCAGATTCTGTAATGCTCCCAACTTCCTGCTGCTTTAAGACATTTTTTTGTTGAGGTGTCTGGAGAATTAAACAGAAAAGAGGCTTGGTTACTTTAATAATAAATAAGATCAAATATGCTCATTCACTTTAGCAGTGAACAAACGAAAAAGGAAGCATAAATTAATAGATTTTTTTTGTTTAAAATGTCAAAATTATAACATCATTTTTCTTTCTTCACAGCACTGAATTAACCTTACTTCTCTTGTCTTTTGCAAAGTGTTGGCATCAAATAAACAGCAATAGGTCAGGGACAGGGAATACAAATTAGCTTCCTTTTCTAAGTGCTATGGTTCTTACTCCTGATTCTGGCAAATACAGGAGAAAACTGCATGTAGTACTCCATAACACTCTCTGGGAATTGTCAAATATTCTACTGATACCAGATTGAATGATGTTAAACATTCATCTGTAGCAGTTTATTTATCTTGAAGTCGGGGGTGGAGCTAACTAGTTCTGTGCTGGATTTTTATTGTCAAATTCTAACGAAAGAATTTGCCGGTTTTGTTCGTAGAGGATCATGGTGGCTCAGAGCTCTATAAAAACAGAGCAGGTGTTCACTCTGCCAGAACAACTGCTGACGGCCTGCAGGGCTGGGAAGGGTCTCTCCCCTGCTTTTGAAACTCAAGGAGATTATTACAGAGCTGTCGACAATATTCAGCAAAGATAGAGCTGATGATTTGCGGCATTAAAATAAGTCACAACAGTAACAAACATCTGTAAAGCCTCACTAAATGCCACAAGGCACTGGTCCTTATTGTAAGCTCTCACAATAGAAACATAGGAAATATCTGTTTCCTTATTATTTACTCAACCTTTAAGCAACTATATAGTTTGTCTACAAAAGCTGTCCACATGTTTATCAATAGGACTCAATGGCTTAAAATCTGTCTCCAATTAGGGCAAAAGAAATCTAACCAGTAAATCAAGGATTTTGCATCATAGATTTATTTATCTGTGGAGTAACAGAGTAGAGTTAAGCTATTTATGAGACAGTGATATTTACACACATTCCAAAATCTGTTTAATTTTCTGTCTTTAATTTTGTAATTCCTGGCTTTTGGATGTTAGGGATCATCACGAAGTTCTTGCCGTGTTCTCTGTCACACGTTTTCAATCCTCACTATGATGGAACCGGTATTTTGTCTGGTTCATTAACTCCATGTAAGACATACTTTTATCATGTTGTGTTTTGGATTGAAGAGCCAAGCTGAGTGCCTGTTAACAGCCCCTGTGCATCCTGGAGAAGGGACCTCATGTTAGCTGTGAAGGGAGGAGGTATGCTGAGTGAAAATACTTCTGGTGCCCATAAAACAGAATCAAAAGCAGTGGTTCTGCTGAGTAATAAATCACGTCTGGTGTGAGGGAGAATTGTGCCACAGCTGGCGTCCACGTGGACTGGTTTTTTCAGAGGCTTTTGTGTACCTGGTGAAGATACCTGTGAGGAATTTTACATTTATTTTATATTTACAAAACACGTGTCCCACACAGAAATTAAACTTGTATAAAAAGGGAATGTGTCCACTCCTGAGAGAGGGCAAGAGCGAGGGATAACAACACTCTCAGATATTTTCATATGGTTGATGTGTCAGTGAGGTTCTCAGAAAATCAGAACACATTTCTTTTTCTGTATGCCACCCTCTGAATTGTGTTTGCCACCCGAAGTGTTTGATCAAAACATACATTTTTGAAGACTTTTAAGGAAGGAGAGTGATAAGGCTGAAAGAGATGGCATTTTGAGCTTGTGGGAAAAAAATAAGAAGGAAAAGCATGAGAAGAACTCCTGGATGGTGAAGAAAGGGGTAGGAATGGAAAAAGCTAAAAATGAGAAATGGTTGTGAATACTTTTATAGCATTCACCAGTCTTATTGAGGACAATCAAAGGTGCCTAAAATCCACTTTTCAATTACCTTTTTGCCTTAGTTCTTAGGGATATTTTTTTTTAAAATACAGGGCCATTTGAGAGTGCTGAACAATATAAACAAGTAATGAAAATGTACCCAGAATTAATTAGCATGACCCTCCCCACATCTCCATTGCATGTTCTTAATTGCACGCCAGCGAGTTTGGTTTCCTTTAGAATTTGTATCATGGGTTTAAAATACACAGACAGCACAATCCAAACCCACCAAGAAACACCACACAAAGCACTAAGAAGACAGTAAGTAATTCTCAATTTGTTTCATGCAAGACTGTTACCCGGATAAAAATGTCAGAGTATTGCAGTCGGTTTTATTGGCACTGGGTGGGGGGTCCAAGGCAGGGATCTGCCTCTTCAGGCACCCCCGAGGGAACTGCAGATGCACAGCATTCCAGAGCAGTCCAAGCAATTCCAAGTGAGACAGACGATAGCAGAGGAAATTCTCAGCAGTGCAGAATACTGGGGGGTGAGGTGTTGGGTGCTTCAAATATTCTGGAATATCCCAGAAAACACAGGGCATCATTTTGGAGCAAGTGTCATCTCACCGTAGGTGGTGTCATTCCCTGCAGTGCCTTTTCCACATCCTTTTTACTACAAATCGAGTTCCCTCCACCCGGCAGGATCCAGTGCCCACCACCACAGCTTTGCAAGCAGATTTTTGGTGCCATTACAGCAGTGATGACCTCTCACGCCCCAGACAGGTCTCCCTCCTCTTCCCCAAACAAAGCACACTCAGAAGAGTTCCATGGCAGTGCTGGACACTATTTCTGAGTCCCCATCATGCTCGTTCCTGCTGAGATATTTGTGGGACCATTCTTCTTGTCCTGTAGCTGCCATTTATTGCAGGATTCCTCTGCGAGTGACCAGCATGAGGGATGAATGTCAGCTCACACTCCTGGAAAGTGTATTACAGTAAGAGGGAGACATTTGAGGATAATTAGAAAAGAGCAAGCTGCCCTACCTGTCATAAATGTCAGCAAGCTGAGAATCAATTCGCATTTCTCCTACAGAGAACATTATCACTTCTACATTTTACTACTCAAAATATGACACTGCACAAGGGAAGTATCAGAAGGTCTTCGGTTTTATTAGTTTTTAAAAATAATATCCATTTTACTGTAATTTTTTTTCCAACCACATTTATATGTGTGTATTTGACTGGTTGACAGGGGTTGTGCACCATACAACTGATCTATAGTTAATATATGAGACTAATAATTGCACAGACCAGACAGAGATTGCCTTCTGTATGAGCTGCCAGGGTGTAAGAGCTCAGACTGTTGCTTTTTCATCTCTTTGGAATCAGATTTTTGTTTGGGCTGGAATATTTTCTGCCACGATGTACGGAATTATACCAGGAGACAAGTTTGAACTTACAGCTGAAGTTAACAACAGTTTGCAGAATTCTGCCTGGCATAAAGACCAGCTGCCTCCAGGTGTTACAAAGTTCTATTTCCTCAGCAGCTGTTGGGCAGTGTGAGTGTTGGCTTGGCTCGGGCCTCTCCCACAGGTGTGTGCAGCTCCACGTGTGCGTTTTTGGGGAGCAGCAGTGTGAATCCTGCACGGCTTCCCCCGGGTCTCTTTGGCTGCGTGTTCAGCAATGCCCACAGGCTCTGAGCTAAATTCACCTGCCACACACTGCTGCCTTCCCCATCATCAGCAAGTACTTAAAAGGTCAATTTTAGATCTCTTGAGATGGGGCTTCGGAGTGTTTTGCCTGAGGATCAAATCATGACCTTGACAGAGCCAGGCAGGTGTAAGAGTTGTAGGGTCGGCTTGCATCCATCAATTGGAGGATGGAGAACTAGAAAGCTCTTTTACGAATCATACCTGTTTCAATTTGCCGTGCTCTTCTGTTCCAGTTTTGCACATTTAGTACAGTTCAAGTGTCTAGAAAAGTTTGCTGGGTTTGTCTCCTGAGCAAACAAGAACTACTGGGAAAGCAGGGATTTTCAGGTGTTCCCACAGTCACGAGACTGCTTTACTGGGCTGCTGGCACTCTCGGAAGGGCTGTTTAATCCATCCATCCATCCAGCCATCCATCCATCCATCCATCCATCCATCCATCCATCCATCCATCCATCCATCCTTTTCCCTAAGTTTCAGTTCTCACAGACCTTCACACTCCTGTCTCTGCCACTCTTTCCTTCCCAGAGAGTCCCTAAACCTTGCAGGAGGGACACTGCAAGAAGTGGGTCAAAAAGTCCTTTACAGTTCCCAAAACATGTTTTCCATTGGACTTGGGGAGCTTTTAATGGAAGTAGGATTTTTCTTTTAGAAAACAGATGTGAAAACTAGACGGAACTTCCAGCATTGTGTTAGGCAGCCTCAGTTTCTCCGCCGTGAGCTGCTGTTCCACACGGCAACTGGTTTGCATTACGCACCTGAAACTGGGAAAA